>CP139506.1:174568208-174672843 GCA_021014915.2 Artemisia tridentata subsp. tridentata | reverse complement strand
TGATAATTCGTCATACCACTCCCTTGGGGCTTGTTTCAAACCATATATAGCTTTCTTTAGCTTGTAGACGTAGTCAGGATGATCTTTGGCAACGAATCTGTCTGGCTGACTCACGTACACCTCTTCTTTCAGAGTTCCATTCAAGAATGCTGTCTTGATATCCATCTGATAGACCGTGATGTTTTTGTGAGCTGCATATGCTAAGAAAATCCTGATCGCCTCAAGTCTTGCTACTGGCGTGAATGACTCATCAAAATCTATTCCCTCTTCCTGTCTGAATCCCTTGGCTACTAGACGAGCTTTGTTACGAATGACAGTCATCTCTTCATCCTTTTTGTTTTTCCATAACCACTTAAGATCAATGACGAGTTTGTCGATTGGTCTCGGCACTAAATCCCAAGTGTCATATAATTGATATTGGAGAAGTTCTTCCTGCATCGCTTCAATCCAAGCATTATCTGCCATCGCCTCCCGAATGTTCTTTGGCTCTTTTAGACTGACTGAGCAGACATAGATGCACATATCAGAATCGGTGGCGAGCTGTTTCCTCGTCTGAACTGGCCGTGAGGGTTCACCAATTACTTGTTTTATTGGATGATCTTTAGTCCACTGTAACGTAGAAGGATACCTTGGATTTGACGAATGCGTGTTAGATGGTTCATGTAACCTAGAAAAAGATTCAGCAGATTCCGTTGCAAATGGGTTTTCAAATGGTTCTTCTTCTAACACAACATCGTTTTGTGGTTGTTCTTCTTGAATTGGTGTGGTTTGGTTTTGCTCATCAACTCCTGGTAACACAATCTCAATGACTCGAGTTGCTGGAGTAGATGTTGATGACGTTGAGGGAGTTGGTGCGTCAGCTTCGAATGTTGTAGATGCATCTTGCGGTGGTGGTGGTGGTGGTTGATGATTTTGAGCGGGTGCAGCGGAACGTTGTTGTGATGCATTTGTCGAAGCTCCCCCATAGTACTCATCATACATATACTCGAAGAAAGTGTCCAGTTCTTGATTTGTTGGTTTGTCAATATTAGTTGACTGAGCTCCTTGGGGTATGAGTCCTGAACTAATATGTCCAGAAGTTTGACTATTTGGTGCGGGTCCTAATCTGGTATGATTAGAAGCCATCGGGTTAAGCGCGGGTTCTAGAGCAAGTCTCTCAGAAGCCATCTGTGAAATCTCGTCAAACTTCACATTCAACGTCTCCATAATTCTTTTAGTTCTACGATTATACACCCTGAATTCCCTCGAGTTGTCTGAATAACCAATGAAGATTCCGATATCACCCTTAGCTTTCAGTTTTCCCAGATCTTCTCTGTCGTTCGTAGGATAGCACAAAGCGCCAAATACATGAAGGTAAGAGATGTCGGGTTTTCTGTTGTTCACTAGCTCATATGGGGTTTTATTGAATCTTGGATGGATAAGGGATCAGTTATGAGTAAAACATGCAGTGGCAACAGCATCAGCCCATAAGAAAAGTGGTGCACTAGAATAAATCAGCATAGTGCGAGCAGCTTCCACAAGAGTTCGATTTCTTCTTTCAACTACCCCATTCTGCTGTGGAGTTCTAACAACTGATGTCTAGTGAGTGATTCCAGTATCTTCAACATATGTTCTTAATTCTTGATTTGTGAATTCTGTGCCATTATCTGTTCTTACGATCCTAACTGGAGCTTGAAGTAGGACTTGAATTCGCTTCAGAAAGGTGATAATGAAGCCTGGTGCTTCGTCTTTTGATCACAAAAACTTTACCCATGTATATCTTGAATAGTCATCGACAATAACAAGAATATACTTCTTCCCATTGATACTTTCAACTCTCATTGGGCCACATAAGTCCATATGCAACAGGTGTAACTTATCGACCGAACTGGGAACAGTTTTAGGTTTATAAGTAACTCTTTTGCTTTTGCCTTGCTCACAAGATGGACATAAATGATCTTTGGTATATTTGAACTTTGGGAGACCGGTGACGATGTCGTCTTTAGCAAGCTTTGTTAAGGTGTCGAAGTTAAGATGGGATAAACGTCTATGCCACAACCAGGACTTAGTTTCGTCAGCTCTTCTCATGAGACAAATTGGTGATGAAGAGGCCATTTAGTTTATGTCGATAGCATAGAGATTGGTGCCACGATTTCCGGTTAAGAGATCATCTCCAATCAAGTTCCTGACAAAGCAAGTGTTTCTCCTAAATGCAACCTCTAAATCTGCATTGCAAAACTGTCCGACTAAAAACAGATTGTGTCCCAACCCTTCGACATAGTAAACTCGAGTGATTAATAAATACCTAAACTAAAGATCTCCATAACCCAGAATAGCTGCTACATGATCATTTCCAAACCGTACTGTTCCCATGAACTTCCATACAAAGTTGATCAGCAGCTTCAGATTCCTGGTCATGTGCTTGGAGCAACCCGAGTCGATGATCCAAAGACATATTTCAATAACCTGCCAATAACAGAAGATTGTGCATTTGGAAATCGTTTATCATTTGGTTCCATGGGGTTAGGGGTAACAGATGAATCACATTCATAGACAGTTTTTATTGGTTCTTTTGGAGCCTTTAATTTACTATTTACTAGAGTGAATTCTCTACCCGTTGGTATCCACATGCACAACTTAAGATAGTTCCTAGGCAATATTCTACTAGTGGTTTTCCTAGATTTTGCAATTAGTCTTTGAATATATCTAGTCTTTGCACTAGTTCCTGAAGGAACATCTTTCTGTTCAGGCATTGCATTCACATTCACATTATTAGAAACAATATCATCACAAGCATTTTCAGATAACGATTTCTTGCACATTAAACAAACAGAGTCATTACATGCACTTGAAACAGTACTCTTAACATTACATCCAGAGGCAGGCGAGACTCTATTGTTCCTTGTATTGCTCCTAGGCTTTAGTCTGCTGCTCCTAGAGGTACTTTCTACTCCTGTAGAAGGTAAGGCACACACATTAGGATTTATCTTGTTGTCATTTGAATTTATTTTAGCATTCCTAGTCTCTTTTGGATTATTGTTCACACTTTTGTCAATCGCCCTATATGTTTTAGATGTAGAGGTAGACGCAGTAGTGGTACTAATCCTATAAAGTCCAGGTGCTATCACATTCGGTGTTTCGACAACTGCTTTCCCTTTATCAACACTTGTTGATTTTTCATTTTGCTTAGGCAAGGGTGTTGGAACACATTGAGAAATTGACATTTTGGTTTTGCAATATTACTTTCCCCACCCTTCTTATTTTGAATTTCAAGCTGAGACTTCAAATGATCATTTTGCTCTTTCATGTTTTTGTATGCACGCTCATATGACAATTTGTCATACTTGCATTCTTTCTTTTTCCGATCAAGTTGTTTAAAATATGTTACATTTTCTTTTTCAAGCTTTGCAAGCGCATTTTCATATTTTAAAACAATTTTAGAAGTCTCAGCTCTCAGTCTTTCATCATTTTCAACAGAATATGTTTGGTAAATAATGGACATAATATCAGTCGACAGACCTACTTCGAAGAGAGTGTCATCATGTTTTTCCAAAACTTTGATGTGTTCAATGTTTTCATTAGCTTCCTTTACCAGGGATTTGTGGTCCCTGACAAAGTCGGCTGTTTCTTTTAAAATTGCATTTTCAACATGGATTACTCTTGCATGAATTGCAGTTAATGTAGGAGTAATTTATGTTTCAAACATCTTTTTTTGTTCTGTATGAAAACTTGAATACCAATCGTTGAATTTAAGATTTATTTTGGATGCCACAATCATTTGAAGCGTTTCAACTCTTTTTTTAAGATCATCCAGATATCGTCTAGCGTCACTTGTGTTAAAAGTGTTATTAGAGGACATTTGTTCGATGTTAGAAAGATGTTTTGAAACCACTTTTCGTTTTGAAACAACAACTGTTTTTTGAAAAACAATGGTGACTCTTTTTGAACAAGATGTACGCCAGAAATTGTGTTAAGCTTGGTATAATCAATTGGTTTAATTTATGGGTTCATTTGTCTCATTTTGATTCTACTCTCTTCAGCAAGCTCAATCGTTTCAAAAGAATCCCGAACTTCGGGAGGATCATGTTTATCATTTATCACACAACCATTATATAACACATTCTATTCTTGCAGAGCTTTCTTGAGATGATAAGGGTTTTCACAACCGATAGCCATTTTCTTCATTGTATGTAAAAGCGGGTTTGGATCGTTAATTAGCATATTAATTGTTTGTGTAGAATGACCCGTTTTTACAAGCTGATTTTCCAACTTTTTAATGGTTTCTTGTTTATCAATGATTTCTTCAAGAAGATCATTTTCTCGTTTTGAAAACCTTGCATTCAACTCTTTCTTTTCTTTTTCAAGATCTGAACAAGTTGATTTTTGTTTAGAAAGTTGGTTGGTTAATTCAGAAATTTCTGTTTTTAAGGATTTAATTTTCATGTTCAAATTAACATCGAGTGTGTCATATTTGATTTGCAAATGTTTTTCTCTTAAAACAGAATCTCTATAACCAGTTTCTAGTTCTGACTGTCGTTTGTTATTAAATTCAAAAGCTTGTTCATTCACCTTATATCTCTCAAGCTCAGCGGTCAATTTTTTATTCGCGGCCTTAACATCGCGATTGATTTGTTTGACCTTTTCAATTTCAATACTACAATTTTGCAATAATGATTCAAATAAAGCACGTGTTTCCTCTTCATTCTCAGTATGCTATGACTCGAAGCCTCCATTAGGATCCATATCTGGAGTTGCCAAATTAATATTGCTACAACTTGGCGTGTCCATATATATATCGTAAGTGGTTGCATGAGTCGCAGGATGCTGTTCATTCTGAGGTGACATATCAAATATTTCATTATTGTGACATGTAGCATATGGTGGTACCTCAGAGATTCCATTGACATCATAAGCAGGAGGTGCATCAGAATCCGTGTCATAGTTAGCCTCCTGAAGATTTGCCATGAAAATGCAGTTGGCATCAATGTCTTCAAGGTCTTTCATATCATCCATAAGAGCCATGAAGTCATGTTCTTCTGCATTCAACTGTAATCCTGCCTTTTCCTTCTGAGCCAACAGCACTGCTTTTTGTAGATACTCAAGATCTTTCTTTTTCGGCCTGCTGGGACAGTTCCTTGCCATATGACCGACTCCCTGACAGTTGAAACACTTTAACAAATTTCCTTGATTCACATTTCCAACATTCCCAGCAACTGGAGAAATATTCCTAAACTGATTACCAACATTCTGATTCCCAACATTCTGACCCCTTTGATTTCCAACAACTTGACCCATCTGATTCCCTGCATACTGCCCTTGATTACCCATCTGATATCTAGGAGCATATCCTTGCTGATTCCCATAACCTCCAACATTTGTCCTTGCTGACCCATATTGAAACTCGATTGTGCAATCTGCCTGTTGCGAGTGTTCGATGAGATTCTTTGATTGTTGTTGGTAGGTGTGGAATAGCATCCTTGGAATGCTTTTGACATTAAGGCAAATGCATGTGTCATAGCAGCAATAGCTTCATCCTGGTCATTGACTTCTGGTTCTTGGAATGGTGGATACTGTTGTTGTGGAATGACTTGTTGTTGTGGGTAGAACTGTTGTTGTGGTATGACAGCAGTTTGTGGAGTGATTTGTTGCATGTAGTTCTGAGTAGAAGATGATGATGATGGTTGTGTATTCACTGTTACAAGTGTTGGTGTCTGAGCAATGAGTGCAAGAGGATCATGTTGTTTGGCTAACTTTTCTTTCCTTACTTCATTTGCCTCTTTCTGGTTTTGCTTTAGGAAATCATAGAGCTGATCATAGTTTACCTCGTGAAGGTTCTTTGTTTGGTTAACAATTGTGACATACCGTCCCCATTCTTCTGGTAAATTGTTGATGAACTTGATGTTTTGAACAATTGGTTTTGGTGTCAACTTGTTCCTGATCAGCTCATTCATTAGAGTGCAAAACCATGTGTAGTAAGATTCAATTGGTTCAGCTGGAGTGGATGTGAACTTCTCCCATTCAGTTAGAAGCTTGTTTTCAATATCTTATTGTCCAATTTATGTGCCATGACAAAGCCTGCGAACTCGTTCCCACATATCATAAGCAGTTTCACAACTGTCAACAGCAGCAAAGATCTCTCGTGGTAAACCAAGTTGAATCAAGTGCATTGCTAAGTCATCCACTTCAATTTGTTTCCAATCCTATGCTGTGTATTCCTCTTCTTTTTTATCATGAATGGATGGTGGAATGGGAGGTGTTGCATTTGGATCACCAGCTACTTCTGACGAGGCTTGAATGGTCCTTTCTGGATGGAGTTGAGCAGAAGTCTACCTTGACCATTAGGTTTGGTTTTGATATATCGAATCATACGACTCTTCCATGGAAGATAACCACCTTTTTCAAGCATTGGAGGACGGTTTTCTGCACCGGCTGCATGGATGTCTTGTTGAGTTGCCATTGAAGATGTTGTATGATAAAGTTGATTCAGGATCGTTGCAATAAAATAGGAGTTGTGATTTTTGAAGGTTAAACTTAGTTGTTGTTGTGAAGTCTTGGTCCTTTGTTGAAGATCGTTTGAAGTTACTTGTAATTTATATAAGCTATGACAATTTAGATAAACGTAGCAATTTAAACAAGGTTACTAAATTTGACAAGACTATAATTTAGACAAGATCAAAAGTAAATTCGACAAAGTTATGTAAATTACAATTTAGATAAAATCAAAATTTCTATAGAAATTTCAATTTAGACCAAAATTTATACAAATTATGGCAAAAATTTCAATTTATATAGAATAATGTACTTATTGCAATTTATATAAACGATCTAACTAATTTATACAAACTAGTAGATATTCCCCCCGTGTCGAAGTATTCGTCACACTTATACAAGCGAGAGAATACCGAGTTCACGTTCGATGTTGTAGAAATTAAGTGTGAATAAAATTTATAAAAGTTATTTAATTTGCTAAAAATTTTCTACAATTGCGATAAAAAGCGTTGACCGAGGTTTGACCACAGGACATT
Organism: Artemisia tridentata subsp. tridentata; assembly: GCA_021014915.2. Taxonomy (NCBI): domain Eukaryota; kingdom Viridiplantae; phylum Streptophyta; class Magnoliopsida; order Asterales; family Asteraceae; genus Artemisia; species Artemisia tridentata. The sequence continues at coordinate 174,665,839 of CP139506.1, read as the reverse complement.
TGCAATAAAAAAGTCTGATGATAATTGCGATAAAGTTCTTGGATGGGAATTGCTATAGAGATCTTGGATAGTAATTGCGATTAAGATCTTGGATGGTAATTGCGATAGAGATCTCGGATGGTATTTGCGATAGAAATGCAACACACAATTGCGATAACTTTTGTCCTCCCAGAATTGCGATAACTTTTGCAATTTCTATAACTTTTCAGAATTTCGATAAGTAACCACAATTCCTATAAATTTCACAATTTTGATAGAAACACAATTCCTATAGAAATTTACAATTTCTATAAAAATCACAATTCCTATAAACCTTCTTCTATAGGAATTCTTATACAAGAAATCCTATTTTTCAAGTCGATTGAGCCCACTTTTTATCAAACTTCTTATACAAGAAATTGATAAAATCGCAAAACAATGAAGATTCGATACGTGAGTCGCAACTTTTTAGTACTTTTCTCGATCAACAAACTTCAAATACTCGTATAACTTATAAAGTACACCTTTTGTCGCCGATATGATGTATCTCCAATTTTTTCGACACAAAAGTTAACTTTTTAACACCAAAACTTAACAAAACTCACGTTACAACTAAAAAGCTTCAAACTTTAACTTAAGAACTTACTAAATAACGCAAAACAACTAAAAAGCTTCAACCTTTTTCCTATAAACGCACGTTAAAACCAAAGAAATGAAAAAAAAAGTACCCGTTTTTAAGTGTAAAAGACGCAACTTTATGTACACTTTGATCCAAAACCGTAATGTGGAAAATTAGAAGGGGGGTTGAATAGTTTTCACCATTTAAAATTAATTCGCTTTGTTCCTTATCGTGATTTCAAAGTAAAGTAAACAATCAAGCACACAAACAAGTAATGTAAGTAAATAAGTAAAGAGAGGAAAGATCAAACCACATAACACGGATGTTTATAGTGGTTCGGCTACAAGGACTCTTATCCTTGCCCTACTCCACTCCTCGAGCCTCTAACTCGAGAGTTATTCTTCACTAAGAAACAAAGCTCCCTTCTCGGCGGAGAAAACCTTAATACACGTCGCTTACACCTTTTTCCGGTACAAAGCTAAATACCGAGTTCTTGTTTAAGGAAGAACCAACCTGACGTCGCCTAAATGATTACCGACACTAAGCTAGATGTCGAGTTCTTTACAAGGGTACAACCACTCTCGTTTGGTTCTTTACAAGGGTACAACCACTCCCGACACTCTATGTGTTTTGAGGACTAAAACACTAACTGGTTTCTACTGAATAAAAGATGCAACTATGATGTGTGAACTGATGCAAGATCACACAGACTCTATACTACAGGATGACAACAGTATGTTGATCCTTCTATGTTGAGATCTTCTTTGCTACAAAAGGAAAGATCTATGTAATGTTAGTATGCTAAGGGTTAGTGATATGTAAATGAAAGGATATCTAAATTAAGCTATATAAGTGATGAAATGGCCAAATGATCAGCTTGCTATTTATAGGCAAAGCTGATGAACAGTCGACGGATCCGGTGGATCCCGTAAATTGGATCCTTCAGTGTATGCAATTGGATTCGCCGTGTCAGGCCAGCTAAGAGATCTTCAAATCTTTCCAAATCTTGCCATATCTTTCCATATCTTCAAATGTAAACTCTTTGGCTTGAAGATCTAAACAAAATCTTACCAAGATTATGTACATGATGCATGCCATGATGTCATCCTAATATTTAACTAATAAAGTTTCCATTTTAAGAAATAAACATGTAAACTTGTATATGTTATTCCTAGTGAACTTTGTAATGTAAAATGTGTTTGTAAAATGCTTATCACTATAAATGTAAAAGACTTAATCTTATTTATGCTTTGCCTAAAGATAAACTTTGTAATTGTCATTAACAAAACTAAGCAAAGATCGTAAAATATAAATAACGTTTTTAGGACGATATTTGTATTAACAATCTCCCCCTTTTTGTTGATGACAAAACATAAAGTGTATTTTTAAGTAGAGAGCTTAAATAAGGGATGAGTCTTTTAAAAAGTATAGATTAAGTTAGTTTATGCAAGTTTTAAAATTTATTTTAAGCTAAAATGTATGTACTGTGATGTTTCACAGTTGATGCAAACTTAATCCTATCTCCCCCTTTTTGTCGAAACAAAAAGAAGATATGCGTAGCGGAATGCGATTTTGAGAACTTTAAAGCTCCCCCTTGATTTATACTCCCCCTAAATGGAGTAACAAGGATATGATGTATGAACCTACAAAATAAATTGTTAGAATATGCTATGCTCCTCTTTGATGTATACTCCCCATTGCTAGAGTAACAACGTATACATTTCAAGAGTATGATATGATGAATGTTCCTACAAAACAAATGGTTAGACTATGATATGCTCCTCCTTGATGTATACTCCTCATTGCTAGAGTACCAACGTATACATTTCAAGAGTATGATATGATGAATGTTCCTACAAAACAAATGGTTAGACTATGATATGCTCCTCCTTGATGTATACTCCTCATTGCTAGAGTACCAACGTATATGTTTCAAGGATGAGAAATGCTAAAAATGATGAGTTAGTATATGATATACTCCCCCTCGATCTATACTCCCCGTTGCTAGGGTACCAACGTATATGAATCAAGGTTGAGAAAAGCTACAAAAGAAAAGTTAGTTACTTCAATCAAGAAGCAATATGCATATGCAATAGTCAACCAAGAAAGGACAACCCATTTGACTTCTAGTGTAACAACCGTGATTTTAGCAGGTTAGTTGACTAATAGTCTCAACCTATTTAGTTTTTATGTGGTGTGTATTATGTGCTTATATGTGTGTTATATATAGTATATGAATGGTATAGGTACGTGTGTGGACCACTAAATCCCTTGGTATGAGATTTTTTCATGTTGAGTAGTGTCGGATTTCGAGATAAGTTCATTTTGATCGCCTTTGTGGTGTGGAAATGACTTGTGTATTTTGTTGGAGTTTTGTGTAACGATTCTTCGTTCAAGTGTTTTGACCGTAAGTAAGTTACGTGGAGTTGGTTATTATGGGTTATGTTAATATTAAGTATGAAAAATCTATTTTTGGAAACTTTGAGTGAAAATGATATTTTTCCGGTTGTCGTAAAATTTAAGTTTATCGCGTAAGACATTAGGTTTTGGTACAAGGTTTTTATAAAATATTAAAAATACAGGGTTTTAAGTGTAATAAATAAATTTAATAAAAAAAATAAAAAATATATATATATAATAATATATTCGGCCGAGTAAGGGAAAAAAAAGAAAAAATGAAACCAAATTTGATTAGGATTACAAATCTTGGAGGAAAAGTTATCTCCTTAGGGTTTCCTATAGGTCTATAAATACAAACCAAAAACCCTCATTCCCCTCTTTGTGAAAAATTCGGCCAAACCTAAAGGGAAGAGAGGAAGAATATTTTTTTTAGAGTTTTCATTCTTCAAGAATTAAGGTAAATTTTAATACTTATGTTTAAATAATTTTTATGATTCATGTAATACAAATTGTGATGGATTAGGGTTTATATTTAGATCTGTAAATTGATGATATTAAACATGTTAGAGTCATTAATTAGTGATATTATAATGATTGGTGAAGTAATTAGGGTTTTAAACATGTTAATTAATGAGTTATGAATCTGGCAGAATTAATAGGCTGTAAAGATACGATTGTAATTAATAGATGGTGATGAGTTAGATCACGAATTTTATGTCTAAATTATAGTTCAGAGAAATAGCTTTCCAAAAAGTCTGACCACGATCAATTTTGAGGTCGGGAGGTCAGTCAAACGATTTTTGTAAGTTAAGGTGTCAAAACTGTTAAACCGGGACAGAATTAGGGTAAAAGTATTGAGGTCAATGGTGGCTTTTAAAGTGTAATTAGGGTTAGGGTTTCTGTGGGAATTTATTTCTATATTATATTTGACTTCCACGCGAAAATTAGATGATAATAAGTTGTGCGAGTATGTCTAAGAGGTCAAAACTTTTTGATGTCCGATCAGATCCGAATCTGGATAGATGACATGTTTGATTTTTCATTGAGTACTTGTGTATGTTTTTAGTGCATGGCCTTCTGGTACAAGCTTTTATGCTTATGAAGGATCATGGTTAATTTTTGGTGTGAGTTGTGAAGCGTTATTCGTTGTGATTTTATGTGGGTGAATGTGCCCTACAAATCTGCGTTTTCTGAAAGTTTTAATTAAGGGATTTAGTGAGTGTAAAGTATTGGGTGATGATTAGTATGGAGTCTAGGTAATCCATAGTGGGTTAAGTGAACCTTAGACATCCATCATATATATGTGTTACATGGACTATAGCTTTTAGCTTGGTCGCGTGTAATGTGATATTATTGTGTCGTATAGATTTGTGAGTTGCTTGGTTGGAAGCTGCGGAGTTGAGGTGAGTTCATAGTCCCATATTTTTACTTTGTTTTAAACTTGGGATGGAGATGATGCTTGTTTAAATGTTTTGAGTTACTATGATTATGTGTTTAATAAAAGCATGGACTTGTAATGGTTATTATATGTATACTGCATGTTATTGTGGTGTTTGAGTGTGGTGATTATTTGAGTGGGAAAGTCCTAGTGGCTCTACTCATTATAATTATCTTGGATCGGTGGGCGCGTTCCGTCCCAATTGTGGTGGTATTTGGATCGGTGGGCACGTTCCGCCCCAATTGTGGTGGTATTTGGATCGGTGGGCACGTTCCGTCCAAATTGATGTGGTGTTTGGATCGGTGGGCACGTTCCGTCCCAATCTATATTTGGATCGGTGGGCACGTTCCGTCCCGTAAGCTGTGATTGCATGTTAGTTGTATGATAACTTTACTTTTACTGTCCTGCAATGCTATACTATGTTTTATAATCACAGTAAATCGATAATCGAGGTGTTTTGTGTGTCTTAAACCTATGAATCTCACCAACATTATGTTGACGTTTTTAAGCATCATTTTCAGGTGAGCATTCTAAGGCTAAGATAGAAGGGCGCGATTAGAAGAGATCTAGTTTGCATTTGTGGATGGCTATCTTTAAGTTTTTAATTTGATTTAGTTGGATTTTGTTTATGATACATTGAATGTCTTCCATTATTACGTTATGTTTTAATGAAGATACCTTGGAGATTGTTTTTGGTTATTTTATTTTGGGGTATCGTTACGACACTTTGTGTCTGTTCTTTACTCTTTATATTTGCATATAGTAATTCTCTATATAGACGCCATGTGTTGTGATGATATCCATGATGTTGCACTCGCGTTTCCGCCATCAGCGAGGTGTAACAGATTGGTATCAGAGACTTGGTTATAGAGAAGTAGGTGGTTGAACCTAGACTATAACCTAGGAGTCCCTCATATAGTTGCATTTAGGGCCTATGTGTGTATGTGATATTTTACGTGGTTATTCTCCTTGAGTTTATGAGTAGTCTTGTCGAGTTTTGGACGTCTATTGGGTCCTCGTACTTAGTATTTTATGTGTCAATTTTTTTTAGCATGGCACCCCTCGCGCGTAACAAGCTTCGTTGGGCAATTGTTGTCGCTACTGGTTGCAATAGAATCGGTAGTTTGAGGCGAGCTAACATGAGGATTTTGATCCCTGCGAGCATGTGGCCATGTCTAATCGAGGAAAAGTTGACCTTAGTGAACGTGGGTGGAACGGAGGTAGAAGTGTATGAGACGGAGGTACTCTACAAAGTCGGCTCCACGATTAGGTACCCTGGAAAGTGTCCCAAGTTCATAGAAGATGGAAGAGTAGTTCGGGCTGAGCTTTGTGACTTGTATGGGTTTGTGGATCGCATAGAGGAGGAAGGAAGGAATCCCGGGAGTGGCTTTGCTAGTCGTCCACTACCACAGCCTGAGGGAAACCGAAATGGATGGCTAAGTGAGGAAGACGAAGTGGGTTCGGACCTGGAGTCTACGGCGAGTAGTTGAATTATTTCAAGATAAACGAATGTTAGGATGGAACTCGAGCCACGTGCGACATTATTGTTTAGCGTTATGTTTTGAGTTGTCTTTTGTGTTTTTGATATTGAAATTGTGTTGGAATTTGGATTCCGTTGAATTTTGGGATTTTACCCAAGTGATTAATAATAAGGCTTGAGCAAGTTTGGATAATCTATGTGTGTGAAATGTGAATTTATTCTGAGATTGTGTATGTGTTATTGTGAGGTGTTATTATTGTTAGGTGTGGTATTGGAAGCGAGTACACATGTGAACGGATACATCTATAATTATGGGTGGCCAACATAATTATACATGTATCACGACACATGTGGACTTATGGCCAATGCTACGTTGATCAATGATGACATGCTTACGTGTAGTAGGATTGGAGTTAATTGTGATTTTTTTGTTAATTGTCCCATTCGATGGGAAGTACTTGTGGTAAGTATGAATGCGTATTCGCGAATGTCGTGAACGGCGCCTAATGGTATCAACGATCTGTGTGTTGAACCTAGTAAGCTTAGGTCTAGTATTGTGATTGAAATAGCTAGCGGTAGGAAAGTAGAAGTTGGCGAGGTTATTCGTGGGTGCACGATAGTGTTAGAGGGTATCCCGTTCATGATTGATTTGATACCATTTGGGCATGGGAGTTTCAATGTAGTGATAGGGATGAGCTGGCTGTCTAAGCATAAGGCCGAGGTTATATGCCACGAAAAGGTTGTTCGTATTCCTTTTGAGAGTGGTGCTAGACTTCGAATACAAGGTGAAAGTGTAGGGAGTGAGGTGAAGTCCCTTAAGACTACAAAGGCTAAAGAGCGGAAAATAGAAGAGATTCATGTGGTGTGTGAGTTCCCGGGCGTGTTTCCTGAAGACTTGTCTGGATTGCCTCCAATCCGTCAAGTTGAGTTTCGTATAGAGTTGGTTCCTGGAGCGGCACCTGTGGCAAAATCCCCATATCGTTTAGCACCCTCTGAGATGCAGGAGTTGTCCACACAGTTGAAAGAGCTTCAGGAGAAGGGGTTTATTCGACCTAGTCATTCTCCGTGGGGAGCACCTGTGTTATTTGTTAAAAAGAAGGATGGTTCGTTCCGGATGTGTATTGACTATCGAGAACTGAACAAGTTAACGGTTAAGAATCGATATCCTCTTCCTAGGATTGATGATCTTTTTGACCAACTACAAGGAGCTCGGTTTTTCTCGAAGATTGATCTACGTTCTGGGTATCATCAGCTGAGAGTGCATGAGGAGGATATTCCGAAGACTGCTTTTAGGACGCGTTATGGACACTTTGAGTTCACGGTTATGCCATTTGGGTTGACAAATGCACCTGCGGTATTCATGGATTTGATGAATCGCGTTTGCAAGCCTTACTTGGATAAGTTCGTGATTGTGTTCATAGACGACATTTTAATTTATTCCAAGACGAAGGAGGAGCATGGAGAACATCTGAGATTAATTCTTGGATTATTGGAGAAGGAGAAGTTGTACGCCAAGTTCTCAAAATGTGAGTTTTGGCTTGAGGAAGTACATTTTCTTGGACATGTGGTGAATAGTGAAGGAATACATGTGGACCCTAGTAAGATAGAAGCGGTCAAGAACTGGAAGGCTCCTACGACGCCGTCCGAAATACGCTCATTCTTAGGATTGGCAGGATATTATCGAAGATTTATAGCGAATTTTTCGAAGATTGCTAAACCCCTTACTTTGTTGACTCAGAAGAACAAGAAGTATGTTTGGGGAGAAGAGCAGGAGGTGGCTTTTCAGTCACTAAAGGATAGTTTTTGTAATGCACCTATTCTGACGTTACCTGATGGGCCAGATGATTTTGTTGTGTATTGTGATGCATCGAATCAAGGATTTGGATGTGTGCTAATGCAAAGGGGTAAGGTGATAGCTTACGCATCTCGACAGTTAAAGATTCATGAGAAGAATTATACAACTCATGATTTGGAACTTGGTACGGTGGTATTTGCTCTCAAGAATTAGAGACACTATTTGTATGGCACAAGGAGTGTTGTATATACGGATCATAAAAGTCTTCAGCATATCTTCAATCAGAAGGAGCTGAATATGCGGCAAAGGAGGTGGATTGAACTATTTAGTGATTATGATTGTGAGATTCGCTACCATCCTGGAAAGGCGAATGTGGTAGCTGATGCTTTAAGTAGAAAGGAGCGGATTAAGCCTAAACGTGTGCGAACAATGTATATGACGTTATAGTCGGGAATTAAGGGTAAGATATTGGCAGCACAAGAAGAAGCTCTTAAGGATGAGAATGCGACCTCTGAGATGCTGCGTGGCTTAGATCAAAAAATGGGGAAAAAGGGGATGGTGGACTGTATTTCTTAGATAGAATATGGGTTCCATCGGTAGGAGGTGTAAGAAAGTTGATCAGGGATGAGGCTCATAAATCGAGATATTCAATTCATCCAGGATCGGATAAGATGTATTATGATCTTAGAGATGCTTACTGGTGGCCGGGAATGAAGAGGGAAATAGCTGAAAATGTTAGCCAATGTTTGACTTGTTTGAAATTTAAGGCTGAGCATCAGAAACCCTCAGGATTGTTACAACAGCCGCCGATTCCGGAATGGAAATGGGAGAGAATAACCATGGATTTTATTACGAAGTTGCTTAGGACGAGTAGTGGACATGACACGATATGGGTCATAGTGGACAGGCTGACGAAGTCTGCACATTTTCTGGCCATTCGTGAAGATTATAAGATGGAAAAGCTGGCGAGAATTTATATTAATGAGATTATGGCAAGACATGGTGTGCCTGTGTCGATTATTTCAGATTGCGACAGTAGGTTTACCTCGCGGTTTTGGAAATCGTTTCAAAGGGCGTTGAATACACAATTGGACATGATCACTGCTTATCATCCACAGACTGATGGGCAAAGTGAGCGAACGATTCAGACTTTGGAGGATTTACTTAGAGCGTGTGCTATTGATTTTGGAGGAAGCTGGGATACTCATTTGCCTTTGGCTGAGTTTTCCTATAACAACAGCTATCATTCCAGTATTAGATGTGCACCATTTGGGATGTTGTATGGAAGGAAGTGTAGATCACCTATTTTATGGGAAGAGGTTTGGACAAGCCAACTAATTGATCCTGAAATAGTGCAAGAGACAACGGATAAGGTGTTTTGGATTAAGGAAAGACTTAAGGCAGCAAGAGATCGCCGAAAGAGTTATGCGGATAATCGCCGTAAACCTTTGGAGTTTAGTGTTGGTGATTTTGTAATGCTAAAAGTGTCTCCTTGGAAAGGTGTTGTGCGTTTCGGTAAGAAAGGCAAATTAGCACCAAGGTATGTAGGACCGTTTGAAATTACAGAGTGGATTGGACTTGTGGCATATCGGTTGAGATTTCCTGAGGAATTAAGTAGTGTGCATGATACATTCCACGGATCTAATTTGAAGAAATGTTTGGCGGATGCTAGTTTGCATGTGCCATTAGATGAGATTAAGGTAGATAAGACTCTTCAATTTGTTGAGGAATCTGTTGAGATTATGGATCAAGAGGTCAAGAGTATGAAGCGTGGTAAGATAGCGTTGGTGAAGGTACATTGGAATTCCAAACGTGGTCCTGAGTTTACTTGGGATCGTGAGGATCAGATGAGATCCAAGTACCCGAAGTTGTTTGCTGAGAAGGTTGATGAGACGAGCTGTTAAATCTCGGGACGCGATTTCCCTAAGTGGGGGATAATGTAACAACCGTGATTTTAGCAGGTTAGTTGACTAATAGTCTCAACCTATTTAGTTTTTATGTGGTGTGTATTATGTGCTTATATGTGTGTTATATATAGTATATGAATGGTATAGGTACGTGTGTGGACCACTAAATCCCTTGGTATGAGATTTTTTCATGTTGAGTAGTGTCGGATTTCGAGATAAGTTCATTTTGATCACCTTTGTGGTGTGGAAATGACTTGTGTATTTTGTTGGAGTTTTGTGGTTTTGTGTAACGATTCTTCGTTCAAGTGTTTTGAGCGTAAGTAAGTTACGTGGAGTTGGTTATTATGGGTTATGTTAATATTAAGTATGAAAAATCTATTTTTGGAAACTTTGAGTGAAAATGATATTTTTCCGGTTGTCGTAAAATTTAAGTTTATCGCGTAAGAGACATTAGGTTTTGGTACAGGGTTTTTATAAAATATTAAAAATACAGGGTTTTAAGTGTAATAAATAAATTTAATAAAAAAATAAAAAAAATATATATATAATAATATATTCGGCCGAGTAAGGGAAAAAAAAGAAAAAAGGAAACCAAATTTGATTAGGATTACAAATCTTGGAGGAAAAGTTATCTCCTTAGGGTTTCCTATAGGTCTATAAATACAAACCAAAAACCCTCATTCCCCTCTTTGTGAAAAATTCGGCCAAACCTAAAGGGAAGAGAGGAAGAATATTTTTTTTAGAGTTTTCATTCTTCAAGAATTAAGGTAAATTTTAATACTTATGTTTAAATAATTTTTATGATTCATGTAATACAAATTGTGATGGATTAGGGTTTATATTTAGATCTGTAAATTAATGATATTAAACATGTTAGAGTCATTAATTAGTGATATTATAATGATTGGTGAAGTAATTAGGGTTTTAAACATATTAATTAATGAGTTATGAATCTGGCAGAATTAATAGGCTGTAAAGATACGATTGTAATTAATAGATGGTGATGAGTTAGATCACGAATTTTATGTCTAAATTATAGTTCAGAGAAAGAGCTTTCCAAAAAGTCTGACCACGATCAATTTTGAGGTCGGGAGGTCAGTCAAACGATTTTTGTAAGTTAAGGTGTCAAAACTGTTAAACCGGGACAGAATTAGGGTAAAAGTATTGAGGTCAATGGTGGCTTTTAAAGTGTAATTAGGGTTAGGCTTTCTGTGAGAATTTATTTCTATATTATTTTTGACTTCCACGCGAAAATTAGATGATAATAAGTTGTGCGAGTATGTCTAAGAGGTCAAAACTTTTTGATGTCCGATCAGATCCAAATCTGGATAGATGACATGTTTGATTTTTCATTGAGTACTTGTGTATGTTTTTAGTGCATGGCCTTCTGGTACAAGCTTGTATGCTTATGAAGGATAATGGTTAATTTTTGGTGTGAGTTTTGAAGCGTTATTCGCTGTGATTTTATGTGGGTGAATGTGCCCTACAAATCTGCATTTTCTGAAAGTTTTAATTAAGGGATTTAGTGAGTGTAAAGTATTGGGTGATGATTAGTATGAAGTCTAGGTAATCCATAGTGGGTTAAATGAACCTTAGACATCCATCATATATATGTGTTACATGGACTATAGCTTTTAGCTTGGTCGCGTGTAATGTGATATTATTGTGTCGTATAGATTTGTGAGTTGCTTGGTTGGAAGCTGCGGAGTTGAGGTGAGTTCATAGTCCCATATTTTTACTTTGTTTTAAACTTGGGATGGAGATGATGCTTGTTTAAATGTTTTGAGTTACTGTGATTATGTGTTTAATAAAAGCATGGACTTGTAATGGTTATTATATGTATACTGCATGTTATTGTGGTGTTTGATTGTGGTGATTATTTGAGTGGGAAAGTCCTAGTGGCTCTACTCATTATAATTATCTTGGATCGGTGGGCGCGTTCCGTCCCAATTGTGGTGGTATTTGGATCGGTGGGCACGTTCCGCCCCAATTGTGGTGGTATTTGGATCGGTGGGCACGTTCCGTCCCAATTGATGTGGTGTTTGGATCGGTGGGCACGTTCCGTCCCATAAGCTGTGGATTGCATGTTAGTTGTGTATGATAACTTTACTTTTACTGTCCTGCAATGCTATACTATGTTTTATAATCACAGTAAATCGATAATCGAGGTGTTTTTTGTGTCTTAAACCTATGAATCTCACCAACATTATGTTGACGTTTTTAAGCATCATTTTCAGGTGAGCATTCTAAGGCTAAGATAGAAGGGCGCGATTAGAAGAGACCTAGTTTGCATTTGAGGATGACTATCTTTAAGTTTTTAATTTGATTTAGTTGGATTTTGTTTATGATACAATGAATGTCTTCCATTATTACGTTATGTTTTAATGAAGATACCTTGGAGATTGTTTTTGGTTATTTTATTTTGGGGTATCGTTACAACACTTTGTGTCTGTTGTTTATTCTTTATATTTGTATAGAGTAATTCTCTATTTAGACGCCATGTGTTGTGATGATATCCATGATGTTGCACTCGCGTTTCCGCCATCGGCGAGGTGTGACATCTAGAAAGTCAAAATTTAAGTGTCTGATCAAATTTTTGTACCTAATGTACATTTGATTAATGCAATATGTTAATTTAAGACAACCACACTATGATATTAGTATCCTAAAATGAGATAATATGCTTGATATTGATCACTTACAAGCATAAACATATAACATCCATTCATTGAAAATTTGTTTATGACATAAGTTACTAAACATGACGTTACTAGAAGGAAATAAATCCTACAAAGAAAATACTAGGATGAATCCTAAGAACACCTATTGAGAAGGATTGGTTAGGTTTGATGAAGATGTGATAGAGGCAAGCCAAATGCATTCAAAGTTCTTAGTATCATGTAGGTTTAAATCAAGTTCCTCATTGTCTTGAATGTTTGGTTGATTGATCCACATTGACTCATCAATGTTTTGGAGTGTGGTAAGTAAATCATGGGGTTGCAAGTTGGGTGGTTGTGAAAATGATGATGATTTTCTTACTTGAGATGATGTGGGTATTGGTGAGGAAGCTAACGGTGGTGATGGTGATCTTGGTTGAGATAGAGTTGATGATGGTGTATTATCTATTGGAGTTATGGTAGGTGATGGAGACCTTGATGTAGGTGATGGTGAGTTACCTAGTGGACTTATGATAGGTGAAGGTGATCTTGATGGTTGAGTTGAAACGGGTGATGGTATGTTAACCACAGGAATGATGATGGGTGTTGAAGTAGTGGTGGATATGGTAGGGAAGTTCACATTAGAGGTTGGATTTACAAGCCAGTATGGTCTGACACTAATTCTGGCAGTCCTTCTGTGTGGTCTAGACATGTGTGAGTTGTTGGTTTTGTGCATTGTGAAGTTGTGCAGGTATGATTATGAGAATGTGAGTTGAAATCATCCTAAGGCTTCTAATTTATACTACTCTAAAGTGCATGGAAATTGATGTTTGAAGAGGTGTTGGTTACCAAAAACATGGAGCAAGATAAAGTTGTTTGTCCTATTTGTGAAGGTCAATCCATAGAAATGGAGTTGATATGAAGAAATGCAGAAGATGACTCAAAAGAATGGAATGTGATTGATTCACGGATTCCAAGGAACCTAGCTAAGGAATCCTGATGTGTTAGAAAAGGGTAATCTAGACAAAAATTTGAATATTCAAATTTTGGTGGGAATGTTGATTCTATTGTTTTCTAATTGTTCTAATGGTTCCTAATCATCCCAATGATTAGTGAAATGCTCCTAAAATGAAGAATCTAATAGTCGTTTAATCGGGAAAGTTTTGAAAAAGGTTACTGTTAGTACCCACGGATCCAATCGACAACAATGGCGGAGCCAAAGTGTAGGAGCCGTGGAATCCGTGGGTTCTAGAATGGCGGAACCAAATGAAACACTAGGCGGAACCAATTTATGGGATCTGCCAAATCCGCCATATGAATTTTCAGTTTCTTAACAGAATGAAAGTCAAATTTCGCGTTTCTTGGTCAAAACCTGAAAAATATCCTAAAACATATGTAATAGCTAATATATGAAACAAATATGCTAAACATATAGATTCTAACACACATATACACATAGATTATGTTTATGCAAGTTTTATGATTAAACAAGAGATAACCCAAACGCTCCTACTTCAATGTAGCTACGATTGAATGTACCCGAAAATACATATTAATTATGTATTCCCTTTAGCATTCAAGAGACATTATGCAAGTGATGCTTAAAACCTAACGTTTTTGTATTTGTATGAACAATGTCCAAAAACCATTTTTCCTAGTCGTGAGAAGATTTTAGCAAAAATTTCTCATGGGGTTTTTGATGAATAAAGACAATGTACTACAAGATGCAATTCCTAACTATGAAAAACATGATTTGTTATGCAATTTTGAAAGTATGCTTCATGATTTTTTCAAGATTTATGCATAACCCCAAGTTTTGATTTTGTGCCACAAATAGGAATCCTAGACTCAGATTAAAAATTAGATAGGATTAGGATACTTACAGTGATGAATTAAGCACAAATTGGCTGTTGAGAATGACCTAATTTTTGAGTTTGGCGAATTATGGGTCGAGTTCAGTAAGATGTGTGTTTTGGTGAATATGGTGTACAGTGAAGGGTGTTTGTTTCAATGAGTTTAAAACTGTCTCAGTAACTCACGGATCCGGCGGATCCCAAACAAGGGTTCCGCCCTTGTTGTCGTTTGGATCCGCAGGATCAGAACTTAGTTTGGGTTTTTGCCGAGTTTGGTTAATCTTAAGGTTTGAGCTAACGTTTATTCTACTCACTAGGTTTCATTAATCCTAAACTAGTTGAAAGGTTCTCTCTTGAGAGGATTTGTGAGGATATCGGCAATGTTGTCCTCTGAGGAAACTTTCTCAATTGAAATGTTTCCCTTCTGAACATTGTCACGAAGGAAGTGATGACGTGTTTGGTTCTAGTGTGTTGGACTGGGTTTTTGCTAAGATTGATAGCTCCTTTGTTGTCACAAAGAATGAGAATGTCGTTGAGTACAATTCTATAGTCGTTAAGAGCCTGCTTCATCCATACTCCTTGTTGACACACTTTGCCTTGATAGTTGAAGTTGCGAGGACTGTTTGTTTCTCATTGAATCATGAAGTAAAACAGTGTCTCACACTGCTTGTACTTTCCTTATTAACGTAATTACCGAAATGGTCTAAATTGGCATACACTTATGGTTTCTACACCTGTCCCTTTGAGATACCATAATCCTAAATGTGTAGTGCCTTTTATGTACCTAAATATCCGTTTAACGGATTCAATATGGGATGTTTTAGGATCTTCTTGAAAGCGTGCACATAGACAAACACTAAACATAATGTTCGGTCTACTAGCCATTAGGTAGAGTAAACTACCAATCATTCCTCTATATTTAGTGTTATCTACGGATTCACGTTCGTCATCCTTGGTAAGTTTGGTTTCGAAATACATTGGTGTTTTCATGGGTTTTGAATCTTCAAGACCAAACTTCTTAAGCATATCATTGATATACTTAGATTGGTTGAAGAGTATCTAATTGTTTAATTTGGAGATCTAAGAAAAAGTTTAGTTCCCTCATTATACTCATTTTAAACTAGTCATGCAAGATTTTTGAGAAATCGTTGCATAGCTCTTTTGACAAGTTGAACCGAACATAATGTCATTCACATATATGATAACATGTGATCCCTTTTTCTTGGTGAAGAGAGTATTGTCTACTAAGAAAGTCTTAAGTTGATCATACCAAGCTTTTGGTGCTTGCTTAAGTTCAAATAATTCTTTCTTGAGTTTATTTGATCGGTCCCAAACAGTCAATTAATATTGACCAAGTAAATGGTCAACAAGAGTCAAACAATCTAGGGCACAATGCAATTATCCAAGGAGTTAGTGTATCCTCGGGTCGTTAAATCCCAGCGAGATGTGAATTCTGTAGTAGAACGAATCTGTGATCGGGTGATAATTGAACGGAAAAGGTTGTGAGTGATTAAACTAAGGAAATATAAAAGGAAATAGCTTAAACAAGCTATAAGAACAAGTGCGTGAAAGCAAAATACTTAGAAACGTTTAAAACTTAAAAACGTACGTTTAAATAAATATTATGTAAACGTACAAAATAAAACGTAAATTCTGACTAATATAAATCCCACGGATGTGAGAATTATATTTTTAGAATCCTAATAATAAAATAAAATTATTGGAAAATTAAAATTATTTTTATGACTATTTATTTAATTATTATTAATTAATAACTATTTATTAATTATTTAAAATGCACTAAATTAAAAGAAAATAGGAAATTATCCTAGAAAATTAAAATTTTAACTTAGATAAATCTAAAATAACCTAAAACTTATTTTAAAACTGAAAATATATTTATTACACTTTTTATCTAATTATTATTAATTAATTACTAATTAATTATTATTTAAACTAATTTAAATTATAATAAATACTAAATGAACAAAGAAAAATCTGAAACTTTTCCTATAAATACTCTAAGGTGACAGGAAGATAAGAAAAATATAAAAATGAAAAGTGCTTAATGAAAAAGCTGAAAATAAGCCAAATGGCTTAAATAGAAGCTATCACTTATTTTTATGTTGTTGATTTTCTGATTTTTCTTTTTACAAAACTATTTAACTACTGAAAATATGAAACTTTAATGAAGACAAAATTATTAAAACTTAAAAATAAGCAGTTTGGAAGCTTATGAGCTTAACAGTCAAGCTTTTGGCTTGAAATTGAGATTTTACTCTCAAATAAGCTTGGAATAAGCTTCACAGAGGGAACCAAAGATAAAATAAGATCAATATAAGTTAAATAACAGAAAAGAAGCCAAAAGGTACAAAGGAATTCACTAATAAGCTTGAATAAGCCAATAAGCAAATCCAAAGTACCACTGAATGCCCAGCAGGCCTGCAGAAATTTTTAAGGGCAATTTCAGCTTATGAAATAAGCTGATAAGCACAATGTAAGGACTGAGGTAGCAAGCTGGGTTGGTGGGCTTTCCAAAAAGCCAAAGCTCACCCTGTGGGGACCACTAATGAGCTTATGAAGGGCTTATGAAAAAGGCTTGAATACACTGATTACTCAGTATACTCAGCAAAATGGGACAACAAAAAGCTATGAGCAGGCTTATCAAATAAGCTAGAAAATGCACAATAAGCCCTGAACCTTTGAGATGGAAACTTAAGCTTCCTAAAAAGCTAAAGATCACAAGCTCAAGCTTACTGATGAGCTTTTGAGAGGCTTATGAAAAAGGTCTCAACTGCACTGATGACTCAGTGCAGTGAGTGGTTTTTTATGAACATGATAAGCATAAATAAGCAGTTATAATAAGCATGAGATGGAAATATAAGCATACAAACAGCAAACTAGCCAGAAGGGCTTCACAAAGAACCAAAATACACAAGCTAACAAGCATTAATGAAGCTTATGCAAGCTTCAAAAAGTCACTAGTTGAACTGTGCACAGGGCAAGTTTGACTTTTTAAGTAAAACTAAATAGTTGACTTTGATGAACTTTGATCCTACTTTACTTACTGATTATGTTATAATACGCTAGTGGAACATGAAATTAAGCTAGATAACAAACTTTTAAGCTAATATGATGAATATTGACCTAAATACTTAAACAGACAACAGATTAATGAAGATTATGAGCTATTTTGACTATTACACAAATAAGGACTGTATTTTATGACTTAAAAGGTCTAATAGGACTTAGTATAACAGATAACAACCACAAACAACAACAATAACTCAGTGCAACTCAGATTAACAGCTTGATCCAAACAACCCTTAAACAGACTTGTAATGTGATTAGTGATGTAAATCAATGAGTTAAACCATGAAATTGAATCCAGAGATTATATTAAGATGTAAACAACTTAAATGAACAGATAAACAACAATTTTAACAACAAACAATCATGAATCACTAATATGCCATTTCCACAGTGAAAATGAAATATCAAGCAACTATGAAATCCAACAAATAAACAGATAACTTTAAGCTATATTATCACTAACAAACACCAAATAAGCATGAAATCAGTAAGATAACAGTGTAAAAAGCACAAGCACAGTAATTGCTAAAAATCAAGAATAAAGCTTACAACTTGCATCCAAGCAACCAACTGAGAACCAAGAACAAGGACAATCCTATAAGCTTACCAATAAGCTACTAACCCAAAGCCATCCAAAATTCACCCTGCTCCAGCTGTGATCACCATCTTCATTGTCATTTTTGATTTTTTTTATCTAATTTTTGTGATTTTTTTGTATTTTTGAGTTTTATGACTACTACTGATTTTAAGGTTTCTAATAGCTCTCAGAAGCTATATAAGGAGCTTATATGAGCTTATGAGTCCAATAACAACACTATAAACAACATTCAAAGTAACATGAAATTTGAACAAGAAAATACACAAATGGATTTCAAACTTGGAAACTGAAATTAATTATTAGAAATAGATTCTCATACACTTGAAAACATTAAACAGAGTACTTGAAAGCTTAATTTTACACTAGAAATTGAAATTTTACTAATACGAACTAAGAAAACTAAAATTGCACTAGATACTTTGCAATGCTGCTTCCTTCTCTTTCTTTATAGAATTTTGAGACTCCGCACATGCTTCTGAACAATTCCCATCAAGAATAACAACCATTGGATGAGTCACAGAGATCCTAGCCTTCAAATCCACTTTTGGCGCCAAAAGTGGTTTATATAACTTGCCGCCGATATTTTGCAATTAAAGAATTTTGGAAGGTTGTATTGGTGGAGGAGACAAGAAAGAAAAGGTTAGTAGCCAAGTTGGTACTTATGCGAAGAAAAACAGGTTTTGAGTGTAACAGTGGAGGTTTAGGGTGGGAAAGCATTAATGGTTTTGTAGGCTATGTTGTGAGGTGGAAGGGGTGAGAGTGAGGAGTAGGTAATGAGGTGGAAAGGTGGTGGACAGGTGGTGGTGAAAACCACCATGGTTTTGTTACAGTGAAGGTGGGAGAGGGAAGGAGAAAGGGGTGTGGGTTTGACTTGGTTTGACCCCGGTTTTATAACTAAGGGTGGTTTGGGTCGGGTTTGGGTTTATTTTAAGTTGGGTTTGGGTGTATGGTGGACTGGGTTTATGGGATAGGTTAAGGGTTTGGGTTTAATTTTAGTAAAGGGTCCGGTTGGTTTGTTAAATAAGCACAAGGACCATTTTTGTAACATTTGGATTTTTAGGGGCTGAAGTGATAATTTTCCCAAGATTATTACAAGGACCATTTATGCCAAGTTTCAATTCCCCAAGGACTTAAGATGTTAAATTTCAATATTTAAAACTCGGGGACTTGTTTTGCCATTTTTGAAACTTGAAGGACCAAAACTGCCATTTCTTTAAAACTTTCATCCAAGGACCAATATTGTAAAAGTTAAATAGCTTAGGGACCTTGAATGATATTTTTAACACCAGGGACTATTTTTGCCAATTTTTGAAAGTGAAAGGACTGAAATTGACAATTATGCAAACTATGTTCGTTTTTCAACTTTTTCAATCCTTTTGCACATGAAACAGATAAAAACACAATCAAATGATATTTCCTGTATTTTGAAGCATATCTGCATGTTTTTAAATGTTTTTGCAGTCTAAATGTGACAGAAATGATGAGTATTTAGACACTCATCAATCCCACACACTAAACTATTGCTAGTCCCTAGCAATCTTTTATGAAAATTTAATGGATTTTACTCTTTACCAGATAGCCATTACTTCTGGAGTAGCCAATGTTTTAGTATGTGATACTTTGGTACAATGATAACCAAATGATTTTGAGCAAATCATCAGCTGTCAACGGATTTGATTTGTCTTTACCAGAAGCCGTTTGCTTCTGGACTAGCCAACTCTTAGATAAAATACAGTTATTATCTTGGTGAGCTGATTACCAATCATGGTTTTCCAATGCCTTTACCACAAGCCATAACCTTGCGGGCTAGCCAACTCTTCACTTATTAAGATATGGTGAGTTGAATACCATACAATTTTTGGCAAATTGTAAGCCATAAACGGATTTGAGACATCTTTACCAAGAGCCGTTTGATCTCGGATTAGCCAATCCTTATGTGGGTTAGACATGGCGGACTGATAACCATTTATTGCGTTCTAAGTGAGAAAAAATTTTAAAATTTTGGCCAAAATGGGGGTACTAGATGGTACATTTGATAAAATTCGCTAGAATTCCCCCCCACACTTAGAACTGAATATTGCCCTCAATATTCAAAGTACCGGTTGTTAAAAGGGAAATACTAATAGCCATTATTTTATATATACACACTTTTTTTTTTTTGATTTGAAAATGTACATATTTACAACATGTGGGGCATCTCCCCCCCCCCCCACTTGGGTGGTAGAATAGAGAAAGAAGACAGAAATATGGGTGAAAACCCATATGGTGTGCTAATATTTTTGTTCACTGAGTCACTAGCTTGACTCGATCCCCGCATTCATTGGTTCATGAGGAAAGTTTGAAGATCCGGGACAACCATGGGTGGTATGTCCTCTCCAAAGTAGTGTTTTAACCGAGGCCATTCACTTTAAAATTTGGACCGTCATTTTGAGATAACTCAACGGTACCATATGGATAAACCTTTGTAATAGTGAATGGACCAGACCAACGGGATTTGAGTTTTCCTGAGAAAATCTTCAATCTTGAATTGAAAAGAAGGACTCGATCACCAACGTTGAAAACGCGGTTCTTGATTTTTGAGTCATGAATCTTCTTTGTCTTTTCTTTATAGATCAAAGAGTTCTCGTAAGCTTGATCACGCAGTTCATTTAATTCATTCATTTGAACTTTACGGTGATCACCCGCAGTTTGGAGGTCAAAGTTAGCATGTTTCAAGGCCCAGTAGGCTTTGTGCTCTAATTCGATCGGAAGATGACATGCCTTTCCGTACACAAGCTTGTAAGGTGTACACCCGATGGGTGTTTTGTAAGCTGTACGAAAGGCCCATAGTGCATCATCCAATTTATCCGACCAGGATGCACGATTTTCTCCTACAGTCCTTTCCAAGATTCTTTTAATACCCCGATTTGAAACTTCTACTTGCCCACTTGTCCACTTGTTTGTGGGTGATACGCAGTACAAAGACGGTGAGTAACACCATACTTTTGCATGACTTTATCAAATTTGTCATTGCAGAAATGCGTACCACGATCACTGATTATAGCACGTGGAGTTTCAAAACGGGCAAAAAGAGCTTTCAGGAATTTTACAACAACTCGGGCATCATTAGTGGGTAAAGCTTTTGCTTCAACCCATTTTGACAAATAGTCAACAGCCACGAGAATGTATTTATTTCCTCGAGATGATGGAAATGGCCCCATAAAGTCAATGCCCCAGACATCAAAGATTTCACAAACTTGAATAGCATTCTGAGGCATTTCATTTCGTTGTGAAATATTTCCGTGACGCTGACAAGCGTCACAAGTTTTGATGAGATCATGGGCATCCTTATAGATTGTGGGCCAATAAAACCCGGAATCAAACACCTTTTTGGCGGTGTAGTTTGGACTGTGATGGCCCCCAGTGGGTCCAGCATGGCAAGCTTTGAGAATGTCAATAGCTTCCTGTCCATAAACACACCGTCGGATGACTTGATCCGCACAGATTTTGAATAAGTAGGGGTCGTCCCAGAAGTAATGTTTAACATCCTTGAAGAATTTATTCTTCTGTTGGGTCGACATCCCTTTCACTATGAAGTTACCCGCATGGTAATTTGCGAAGTCAGCAAACCATGGGGTAGTAGAATCTCCACGAAAAGTAACCGCATTGAGTGTCTCGAGAGGAAATGTTTCATTTATTTCCTTTTTCTCGAAAACATCTTGGTGTGGGTTCTCTAATCGGGATAGATGATCAGCAGCTAGGTTCTCAGCTCCTTTTTTATCACGTATAATGATATCAAATTCTTGCAGGAGGAGAACCCAACGGAGCAATCTCGGCTTTGCATCTTGTTTTGCAAAGAGATATTTGAGAGCCGAGTGATCCGTATACACTACACATTTCGTCAAGATCAAATATGGCCGAAATTTCTCAAAGGCATACACCACAGCTAATAATTCTTTTTCTGTAGTGGTGTAATGAGTTTGAGCTTCAGTCATGGTTTTACTTGCGTAGTGGATAGGCTGAAAATGTTTGATTTTTCGTTGCCCCAAGACCGCACCGATGGCAAAGTCACTTGCATCGCACATAAGTTCAAAGGGTAGATCCCAGTCGGGGGCAACTAGAATGGGTGCTTCAGTAAGATTTTTCTTTAATGTTTCAAAAGCTTTGATGCACTCGGGTGAGAAGATAAAAGGAGCATCCTTTTCAAGGAGATGTGTCATAGGCCGGGCGATTTTAGAAAAATCTAGTATGAATCTACGATAGAAACCGGCATGACCCAGAAAACTCCTAATACCTTTGACGGTAGTGGGATGAGGTAATTTAGCAATGACATCAACCTTAGCTCTATCAATCTCGATCCCGTTCTTTGATATCTTATGGCCGAGGACAATGCCCTCTTTGACCATAAAATGACTCTTCTCCCAATTTAGACAAAGATTGGTGTCTTTACACCGTTTCAACATGTTTTCTAAATTGGAGAGACATGCTTGGAACGAATCCCCAATGACCGAGAAGTCATCCCTAAAGACCTCTGTGGAAAACTAGAAGGGGGGTTGAATAGTTTTTACCGTTTTTCAAGTTTTATTTGCTTTGTTACTATATGTTAATTTCAAAGGAAACAATCACAAATAAATAATCAAACAATGTAAACAAAAGATAAAGAGAGGAAAGATCAAACAACACGACACTATTGTTTATAGTGGTTCGGCTACAAGGACTCTCTTCCTTGCCCTACTCCACTCCCCAAGTTTCCTACTCGAGAGTTTATCTTTCACTAAGAAACAAACTCCTTTTCTAGGCGGAGAAAACCTTTACACGTCGCTTACTTCCTTTTCCGGTACTAAGCTAAACACCAGGTTCTTTCACAAGGTAGAACCAACCTGACGTCGCCTATTTACTTTACCGACACTAAGCTAGATGTCGAGTTCTTTACACGGGTACAACTACTCCCTACACTCTTTGTGCTTTAAGGACTAAAGCACTAACCACACTCACTGATTACAAATGATAGATATGATGTGTGAAACAAACTACAATATCACACAGTAATGCAACTAAAGGATTACGGTTCTGTAGATCCTTGAATGCTTGATCTCTTTTCTACAAAATGAAAGATCAAAGTGAAATGCAACTATGAATGATGTTAGTAAGATATGTACTGAATGAATATGTGTGTTAAAGTTATATGAGTGATGATAGAGCCAAATGATCAGCTTCCTATTTATAGGCAAGCTGATCTTCAGCTCACGGATCCCACGGATCCCTCACAAGGGATCCGTCCTTCATTGGATTTGGATCCGTGGGATGTGACAGCTAAGGTTTAGTTGTCTCTTACCATATCTTACCAAATCATCCAAGATCCTCAAATGTCAACTATGTATCTTGCAAATCTAAACAAGATATATCAAAGATATTGTATGTGATGTATGCAATGATGTCATGGAATGAGTTTAGAATTAAAGTTTCCTTTTAAGGAAACAAGTCACTAAATAAGCAAACTTGTAATTCTTGGTTATTATGTGAAGTGTAAAATGTGTACTTAAGAGACTTAAGCTAGTATTTAATATTTGCTAAAGGATATTCCTTTTATTTGTCATTAACAAAACTAATGAAAGATCAAAGAATATAAATAACGTTTTTGAGACGCTATTTGTATTAACAATCTCCCCCTTTTTGTTGATGACAAAACATAAGGTATATTTTTGAGCAAGAGAATAAATATAGCATGAGTTCTTAAAAATATATATTAAGTTTGTTTATTAAAGAAAAGTTTTGTAGAAAATGTATGTACTGTGATGAATCACAGTTAATGCAAACTTAGTCCTTTCTCCCCCTTTTTGTCAAAACAAAAAGAGTAGCGTAGCGGAATGCGATTTTGAGAACTTTAAAGCTCCCCCTTGTTTTATACTCCCCCTAGATGGAGTAATCAAGGAAATAATGCATGAATCTACAAAACAAACAGTTAGTATATGAAATGCTTATGAGATGCTCCCCTTGATGTATACTCCTCACTTCTCGAGTACCAACGTATACTATGAAGGGTATGATATGCTGCAAATGAAGTGTTAGTAATGAATGACTTCAATGAAGAAGTAGAATGCTTGTGAAGTATTCATCCAAACAAGCCTTTCAATATGTTTTGACTTTTAAAAGTCAAACTAAGTGTCTGATCATTATTTTTACCTAAAGCAAGCATAATCAAGGTATAATATGATGTTAGTTCATAATGATAATGATAATATGCAATATGTTGATCACTCATAAGCATAAAACATCACATTCATAGATATTGAAAATTTTGTGACAAAAGTCACAACGATGAAATGATGTTACAAGTACAATAATAAGACATCCTAGAAAGAAAATAAAAATTCCTAAAGCAACAATTTAAAAGGTCCTAACAACTAGTCTAGAAAGCTCCTATTGAGGAGGATGAGAGATGGCGTTTAAACGTTCAAGAACATGGTTCAAGATGAACCTCATCTCATTTTGAAGCTCATGGACCAAGATGTTGGTCCTTTGGGCCAAGTGAGCCGTTCTCTCACAATGTGCGCAATCATGACTTGAGAAACCGGGAGGAAGACTAGGCTCCAAGTTTTGTGGTGGTGGTGGTGGTGATGGTGGTTGGTTGTTGTTGTTGTTGGATGGTTGTTGTGGTGTTTGGAGGGAGTTCATAAGGATGTTTTGAATGTCCATTGCTTCATGAAGGCGATGGTCAACCATACCCGAGAGAGTATAGAGTTGTGTTAACTCCGCACTTATCTCCTCTTGTGTTTGAGGAATGTTGCTCCACATTGCTTCATCAATGGCAATGAGTGTTGAAGTTGGTGATAGTGGTATTTGTGGACGAGGTTGTGGTGCTTCTCGGTATAGAGGACCATGAATCTTCGGATGGAGAGGATGAAATAGCATAGGTTCTAAGTTTTCAAGACTTATTGGAGGATTGGTTGATGTAGGTGGAAGATCTTCTAACTCTTCAAGATATGGTTGTGGAGATGTTGGTGGTGTCCTAAATAGTTCCATGGGTTGGAGTTTTGGTGAAGATGGTGATGAGGCAGACTTCTCAGACTGTGATGGAGCGGGAGCGGGAGCGGGAGCGGGTGGTGGTGTGGTTGCTATAGGAGTAATGGTAGGAGGTGGTGTTTTTATGACTACATGTGAGGGAGTTGGAGTGGATAAAGTAAGAAAGTTTTCACTAGCAATGGGTGAGGATATGTTTAGTGGTGATGATTCTTCAGAGGATGAGTTGTGAATGTTGATGAAACAACAAGGTTTCACACTCATACGGGCTGTTCGTTTTAGTGGCTTGGATGTGGAAGAGTTGTTTGATTTTGTCATTGAGACTTTTTGGTGAAGTATGATAGCTAAAATGTACAGGAGAAGAGATGGTTGTGATGTGAATTGAAGATCCTAAAGTGATAATTTATAGACAGAAGGTTTGTGAGTCTGTGTGTTTGGATTTGATGTGAATCCAATAGAGAATGTTGGTTTCTAATGATTTGGAACAAAAATTTATGCAGGTCATATCAAGGAAGTCAATCCATTGAGCTTTGGTTGAGTAATGTGTTGTGGATTTGCAGTTAATACAAGGAGATAGTGGAAAATCTGATGATTTGATATTTCCACGGATTTGACGGATCCCTAAAAAGGGTTCCTTCTTTGTATTGGTTTGGTAACTCACCCCTAAAGTTCAAAAATTTAAATTTTGGAGGGAAATTTTGTTCCTAAGTTTTCTAAGAATTCCTAAGTGATTCTAAGATGAATTATGATCAGTGAATGAATCCTAAATGATACTCAACACTAAGATTTAAGAATCGGGATAAGTCGACAAAGTTTTAGAATTTTACTGGGAAACCTGCGGATCCAAGTGGATTCAAAGGCGGAACCTTATTCAGGGATCTGCCGAATCCGCAAGTTGGCGGATGGCGGATCCAAAGATAAGCCTTGGCAGAGCCCAGGTTTGGGATCCGCCGGATCCGTATGCCTAAAACTAAAGAAACTAAACAGAACATATGTCATATTTCGCGTTTTTCGACGAAAACCCGAAAATTCACCTAGACCTTACTTAACATCTAATATGTATAGTAAAACAATTAAATATGATAACATTAACACATGATTGTACATAGTTTAATTCGTTCTTAGAAACTTACCATTTTAGGTGTTATGCCAAACATAGGCTACAACCCGGAAAATTGATAACCATGATGGTTATCTACCTGCAAATGTTAGTTATTACACATACACAATAAGTATTATCAGATAAATTCGAGACACATAGAAGTTTAACATCACAATATCCAACATTGTTCAAAACCAAACACTCCATCAACTAAGCTTCTTCTTCAACTTCTTCATCCCCTTGTGCAATTTCATCATCCAACGACCAAGATTCTTCACCATTCCTTTGATGTTTCGATACTGATGAGACGAAAAGTGTACCGCTTTTAGGGGGTCATTTAAGCCCTAATCCGCGATTATATGATCAAATATTTCCCTAAATCGTTTCTTTTCTCATTTTAGGTACTTGGGACGTGATTTCTGGAATATGAAGCATTTTGGAGCTTTTTGGACGTTTTTATGCTCAAGAATGAAGAAAACAAAAAGACCAAGGAAAGTCAGGATTTTACACCTGACGGCGTCAGGCTTTGGATGCTGACGCCGTCACTTGAAGATGAAAGTGGTGGAATTATACACGTGACGCGCCATAAAGTTTTACATAGGAAGTCTGACGGCGTCACGTGTTAATGGATGTAGGCCGTCAAGTGTTAAGTTAAAGAGAGACGGGCCAGAGGATTTTTGAAGGTGACAGCGTCAGGATCATAGACCTGACGACGTCAGATGATATAGAGTGACGGCGTCAAAGTATTCTTACACGAGAAGGAACCTTAGTGAAACCGCCACAAGTTAATTAAGACAATTACAACTCGCGCGCGGAGTAGCTGTCACTGTTTTGGCCATAAAATCTTCATACGAACTCGGATTTAGGTGATTCAAGAGGCCACGGAATCGGGACGAAAAGATCTACAATTTGGTGAAAAAGGGGATCTGACGCCGTCACTTGTGAAGGCTGACGCCGTTAGATCGATGCGGACAGAAAATCAGCTATAAATACAACATCACAACTTCATTTTTTGTAAGCCCTAAACCCTAAGTCCGATTCTAGGGTTTAGGTAGGTGTTTTTCCAGCAACTTAGAGGGTTTCAATCACTTCATAAACATCAAATATTGGTTTGTTGATTTTAACTTAATTATGTCTTTCATTATTGTGGTTGTTTGCCCTTCATTGATCATGCTTTGCTAATTCACCTTGTGTCTACTTATGATTGTGTGAAACTTGTATATAATTAATTAGATCTTATTGATTCCTTGTTGATGTATGTGTCTATCGTCATTAATAAAGGTGTGACACTTCAATAGATCTAATTGGTTTAGCTTATAATTCTTGTTTCCTATTGTCTCTTGTATGATTGGATGATATCAATGTTAGGCTTAAGAAAACTGGCTAACCTCCTATACGGTAACTTGCTTGAACGTCTTAAGAAACATGAACCAAGGTGTACTAAGGTTAATTGGTTGTATTTAATGCATAAGCGAATTCTAGTGATCCCATGTTAGGAGCTTCTTAGCCGGCTCGACATAGGAGTGAAGTAGGAGCTTATAGAGTTGGGGAAGATCGTACACACCCCCACGAATGGTATTAAGGAATACAACCCGTCAATTAAAACAAGGTTACAATTCAATAGGTAGAATTGGATAGCTAGCAAGGAGTAATACATCATAGGTAGACATGCTTCACTTCCCTTGTAGAACCCTAGTTTGCTTTCCTGCACATTAGTTTAATTAGTAGCTTTTGGGTTAGTTGATTAGCAACTAATTCCGCCCACTCCTTCAAACCAGAGATTTTACTTGCTTTTCATAAAATATAAAAATACAAAAAGAATCATCCCTCACCTCTAGACCTAGTAGATAAATTTCAATCCTAACGAACACTATTCTTTGAGTTGAACGATCAATCCCCCGGTACTTGCCACTTCACTATACTACATCGGTCAGGTACACTGCCTGGTGGGGATTGCAAACTTCTCAAGATCCCTTGAGAGGTAAAACCTGTTGTAAGGTCGCAAAACCACGCATCAAGTTTTTGGCGCCGCTGCCGGGGAATAGTTATTGTTTAGGTTGAATTTTTATTTTATTAGGTCTACTCACTAGATTCCTTTCTAGTGAGATTTTTATTTTCTTTTTATAGGTTTTCTTTAGTCTATCTTATTTCTTTGTGTGTTTGTTCGTAATTTCCATTGACTCTTCCGTTCACCATTATGGAGAACGCGAATCCACCATACCACCAACCACGTAATTCACCCACTCCATATGACATCTTGATGTTTAAACAACATAAAGATGAACCTCTCTATGATGCATGGACTCGTTTTAAATATTTACTCCAAAAAGTCCCTCATCATAACTTCGATTTTTGGTCCCTAACTCAAATCTTTTACAATCATATCGACCGACATGCCCAAAGGGACATTTACCATATTGCCGGCAGGGATATTAGGGAATTAAGTGCTGAAGAAGCATGGGATACCATAGAAGATTGTGCCCAATATTATTATAGAGTAGACAACCCAACAAACGTTAGTACAAGTCAATTGACCACAAATTTCAAGGATCATGAAACATGTTTGTTTGGGGATGAGGGTAGAGTTGAGCCACCTAGTTGCATGTCATGGTTAGGCACTACCATAATACAGGATGAACACATAGGTGATCTTGACACAAGGAATGATGAGGTAAGTAACATAAGCCCGCTAAATACTCCACAAGTCCTACCATCATTTGAGGCACACACACCGCCTGTGACTTACCCGGAAGAAGTAGAAGTGACTTTAGGAATCCCAATGGAAGTAGAACCCTTGGACCAAGCACAACTAGAGGATATAGGTTTGAACACTTTTAGTGATGACCTTACTCTTAGTTCTAGGGAATTTCCTAGTGTTGATGAACCGGAACCTCAACCTTTACACAACTTTCCATCCTTAGATTTACATCTAGGAGACAAAAGAGGAACCGACCTACCCATCAACCAATATTATCCGGGTAGTTTTAGGATGAAGGAAGCCATTCACTCACCCCCTTCACCTCACGTGGCATATTTCCACCCTAAGGGTGTGTATCGCTACTTTCACCCGCACTTAATCCTAAGTGTAGGGAAAACCTCCCCTATTTTTGTTAAATAAGGGTAGAGTCAGGCTCGTGACTCGAACAAAAACAAGCGCTTCTTGGGAGGCAACCCATGTTTTTAATTGTTTGATGTTTTTATTTTATTTGTTTGTTTGTGTCATATATGCTTAATCATAATTGTTAAATTTTCATGTTTCGAATAATTTGTGAAAATGCTTTATTTTGTTTTTAACATCGTCTTAGTTGCATATAAAGGTATTTTACAAAAAAGATAAGTGTAGGAAAGTTTATATTTTGTTAAAAAGAACAAAATTCGAACATGAAAAATTCACAATTCATGATTAGCATGTATTCTATCTTGTTTATGTGTCAATACTTGTGGACATGTTTTATGAGTCCCTATTTGTAAGTCATCCCGCAAGTATCCTATCCTTTTATTGCTTTGTTTTGTTTTTATTTCTAAGTCTGGAAATACATCTAGTTGTGGTTTTTCTTTGTTCGGTTTGATGCTTTGGTTTTTGTGTTTGTTGGTTACAGGTATTATTGGATTAGATGATGTACGTGCAACACATCAAGAGGATGATTATATTTCTGGAGTGAAGCTTATCATGTTAATTCTCTTGGAGGGAGATTTAACCATATTATCACATCATCCATACCGAGCGAATCAGGGGAGTATTAGTTTCTTCCATTCTCATTTATTTTTACTTTTACATCTTTTGTCTAGAACATTGGGGACAATGTTCGGATTAAGTGTAGGGAGGGTAAATTAGGATGCCTTAGAAACTACAACTTCGCTTGATTTTTGTTTTGTTTAATAGTGAATGTGTAATAAAGCCAAGAGAAATATTGGTTAGGGCAATTTTAGCACCAAATTTAAAATTTTTTACAACATATAGGAGTGAAACTTTGATTTTAATAAGCGTCTCATGGATAGGGAATTGTATGACTAGCACAAAAAAACCATACCACTCAAAAATTTCCACCCCAAATATGTGAGGTTCGCCTTTAGATCTTTAGGAAAAAGCATTCATTGTTGGTGCTTATGAGTGTACCGGTAGTTTATAGATTCTAGAACTTGCGTTTGTGATGCATACCGAGACCGCTAGTGAGACTACATTCGTGTAGTTAGGATTGACTACATGATAAGAGGCATTAGGATTAACCCATTGTTTTACACCTGTGTTTTTGTTATAATTACTTTGGCTACATTGGTCAAGTAATTCTCCCACACCCTTTGCGTTGTACCCATTTTTGGTACACGATACCCCTAGTACACCCCTCAGAGCCTATCTTTTCGTTTCGACCTTTGAGCATCTTACTCAAAGTGAGAATTTTTTTACACCCCACTTAAATGTACACCCAAATCGCCTTAGCCTACCTTGTATGCACTCATCTTTAGTGCATTATTGTGACAACATTTGTTTAAACCCTTAGTTAATTATCTAATTGATTACATGGTTGCTAAGTCGAGTCATATCCTTGTACATATTGTTTTGGGACGATTGGGACTTATGGGTAAAGTACTAGCGTAATGGAGTAATGGGGAAGAACATCATTTATTACCCCCATATGTACGTTAATATTTTAAAGTAATCCAAATGTTTCGATTATCTTGATTCGAGTCATTAGAATAATTTTATGTAAAGTATGTAAAAGTTCAAGTGTAGGGATGGTACAAAGAATCCCTAGTAATGTATTGTTTTGGATGGTAGGGCAAGAGTGTATGCACAAAAAAAATAAAAAAAAAAAAAAAAAAAAAAAAAAAAAAGTGAAGAAAAAGCATACGGACTACCATCCGCCTCTATCTTTTATTTATGTTTTGTTTTGTTCTATGTTTATTAGTTCGTGATTAGTTTAAGTTGAGTCGAGTCTTGGCTTAGCAACGCCTCATTCTACATGTAATTGACCAAGATGATTGACTTGCCACCAGTAAAAATATCCTTATCCAACAAACCGTGTTTTCCTTATCCCTACACCTAACATTATAACCCTTTGTAAAGACCTCTTTGATAGTTTATCCTAGGTGCTTACGCCAAAAGTGGTAGAGGCGTGATCCTTTCCCAAGCCTATGGTAATCTATTTTCTATGACAGGTAGTGAGCGATATTCTTCCATTTCCATTTATGATATATAAATTTACAACACCCGAGGGATGAGAGTATCCAAACACTTATTGTGAGGTGCTAGTGTATAATTTCCGTGCTTATTTTGACCAAGGTGGAATGATCATTTGTTGTAATTACTTTTATATTAATGTTAAATGACCCCTAACTTGTATTTCAATTGGTGGAAAAGCTCATTTGCTTGAGGACAAGCAAATCCCAAGTGTAGGGATATTTGATGAGACGAAAAGTGTACCGCTTTTAGGGGGTCATTTAAGCCCTAATCCGCGATTATATGATCAAATATTTCCCTAAATCGTTTCTTTTCTCATTTTAGGTACTTGGGACGTGATTTCTGGAATATGAAGCATTTTGGAGCTTTTTGGACGTTTTTATGCTCAAGAATGAAGAAAACAAAAAGACCAAGGAAAGTCAGGATTTTACACCTGACGGCGTCAGGCTTTGGATGCTGACGCCGTCACTTGAAGATGAAAGTGGTGGAATTATACACGTGACGCGCCATAAAGTTTTACATAGGAAGTCTGACGGCGTCACGTGTTAATGGATGTAGGCCGTCAAGTGTTAAGTTAAAGAGAGACGGGCCAGAGGATTTTTGAAGGTGACGGCGTCAGGATCATAGACCTGACGACGTCAGATGATATAGAGTGACGGCGTCAAAGTATTCTTACACGAGAAGGAACCTTAGTGAAACCGCCACAAGTTAATTAAGACAATTACAACTCGCGCGCGGAGTAGCTGTCACTGTTTTGGCCATAAAATCTTCATACGAACTCGGATTTAGGTGATTCAAGAGGCCACGGAATCGGGACAAAAAGATCTACAATTTGGTGAAAAAGGGGATCTGACGCCATCACTTGTGAAGGCTGACGCCGTCAGATCGATGCGGACAGAAAATCAGCTATAAATACAACATCACAACTTCATTTTTTGTAAGCCCTAAACCCTAAGTCTGATTCTAGGGTTTAGGTAGGTGTTTTTCCAGCAACTTAGAGGGTTTCAATCACTTCATAAACATCAAATATTGGTTTGTTGATTTTAACTTAATTATGTCTTTCATTATTGTGGTTGTTTGCCCTTCATTGATCATGCTTTGCTAATTCACCTTGTGTCTACTTATGATTGTGTGAAACTTGTATATAATTAATCAGATCTTATTGATTCCTTGTTGATGTATGTGTCTATCGTCATCAATAAAGGTGTGACACTTCAATAGATCTAATTGGTTTAGCTTATAATTCTTGTTTCCTATTGTCTCTTGTATGATTGGATGATATCAATGTTAGGCTTAAGAAAACTGGCTAACCTCCTATACGGTAACTTGCTTGAACGTCTTAAGAAACATGAACCAAGGTGTACTAAGGTTAATTGGTTGTATTTAATGCATAAGCGAATTCTAGTGATCCCATGTTAGGAGCTTCTTAGCCGGCTCGACATAGGAGTGAAGTAGGAGCTTATAGAGTTGGGGAAGATCGTACACACCCCCACGAATGGTATTAAGGAATACAACCCGTCAATTAAAACAAGGTTACAATTCAATAGGTAGAATTGGATAGCTAGCAAGGAGTAATACATCATAGGTAGACATGCTTCACTTCCCTTGTAGAACCCTAGTTTGCTTTCCTGCACATTAGTTTAATTAGTAGCTTTTGGGTTAGTTGATTAGCAACTAATTCCGCCCACTCCTTCAAACCAGAGATTTTACTTGCTTTTCATAAAATATAAAAATACAAAAAGAATCATCCCTCACCTCTAGACCTAGTAGATAAATTTCAATCCTAACGAACACTATTCTTTGAGTTGAACGATCAATCCCCCGGTACTTGCCACTTCACTATACTACATCGGTCAGGTACACTGCCTGGTGGGGATTGCAAACTTCTCAAGATCCCTTGAGAGGTAAAACCTGTTGTAAGGTCGCAAAACCACGCATCACCATTCCTTTGATGTTTCGATACTCAGCGGATTCATTTTGAATTGGAGGAAGATGGCTCAAGTATTCGGGTGGAGGAATCCTAGAATTTGGCAAACCATCATCTTCACTCATTGAAGATGATGAGGATGATGTTGGTACACGAGGACGTTTGCCCTTATCAACACTAACCCTAAAGTCGCTCAAAGGAACGAAGGTATGTTCAATTTCATTGTAATCCGGAACAAAGCCTAAGTGGTTTGGACGAGCGGGTGCAAAGGCTCTATAGAGTCGAGTTAAGAGCATACCATAAGGCACTGCAATCTTGCTTTGAACCGAAATGTCACACATTCTTTTGGCAACATAATAAGCAAGATTGAAGGGTTGATGAGTAGAGATGTTGTACATCATATGACACAAACAAGCATTGATGTGATCACGGTTTCCTATGGTGCACATCACATTAGCCCTTAAGACATCTTCCATCTTCTTGAATTCGGGTTTGAGTTCATTAAGCTCCATTGCAAATGGATCTCTAGCAACTTCACGACCACGATACATTCTTGTGGGGTTGTTCTTAGGAATGAAGAGATGTTCCCTAATCACTTCTTTTGATTCGAGAGGAGTGACATATGGTGCCATCCTATCGAGATTGGATTCTAAGATTGTTAAGGACCATTTGTCCGAGTAAATACATGTCCCTTGGTTTGGAATGCCTAAGACCTCACCAAATTGATCAAGAGGGATGTTGACAAGATTTCCATTTAGAGTGAAATGAAGACTTAAGTAACCTTGGTCACTCGAACTAAGACCTACACTTGCATAGAACTCAAGTATGAACCTAGGAATAATTGGTTCATCTATATCTAAAAGAGAATCAAATCGAATTGCGGCTAATTGTTCCCTAAGTTGAGTTCCTACATAGAACGATGAATCTACGACTCTACCCTCATGGACATACTTTTTCTCTAAGGCTTTGAAAATTTCGATTTGGGCATTGGTTAGACCTTTGGTTTTGTGGACATCGGGTAAGTAGTTAACGGTTCTTTTGTGATCGTAGTTGGTTGCGGGAGGCATGATTTTCCTAAGTACAAAAGTTACATAGTTTTAGTTAAAATGATCAAAGTAAGTGTAAAATTCCTAGTGTGTGCCTACATGGGGACAATGTGGAGGTGCGGTTATCTCGACTCCTTTTGATGCAAGAAAAATTAGTTTATGCAAGTTTTGTTTATAAACGAGAGATAACCCAAACGCTCCTATTTCAATGTAGCTACGGTTGAATGTACCCGAAAATACATATTAATTATGTATTCCCTTTAGCATTCAAGAGACATTATGCAAGTGAAGTCTAAAAGATAACGTTTTTGCATTTGTATGAACAATGTTCAAAAAGATCATTTTACCTAGTCGTTAGAAGATTTTAGTAGAAAAAAATTTTCATGGGGTTTTTGTTAAATTAAGACAATGTGCTATGAGATGCAATTCCTAACTAAGAAAAACATGTTTTTAAGTATAATGCAATAAATATGCTTCATGATTTTTCAAGAATTATGCATATACCCCAAGTTTTGGTTTTGTGCATGAAATGGAAATCCTAGACGCAGATCAGGAGTATAAATATGATAAGAATACTTACAGTGATGTTAGAAGCACAAATTTGTGGAAGAAAATGGTCTAAATTGTGATGGAGATTAAGTGTGTGTCGAGTATAGTAAGGTGATATGTTTTGGAGTGAGGAATGAATAGTAGTTGTTCTTGTTTATTTAATAATAAACTGAACTCAGCATGCGACGGATCCGGCGGATCCATCCTTGTTATATTGGATCCGCGGATCAGAACACATGTTTTGGTTTAGTGTCGTGTGTGGCTAAACTAATGTTTATACTAATGTTTCTCCTAATCACTAGGTTCCATTAATCCTAATCCAAGTCTAAGATAGTTGAAAGGTTCTCGTTTAAGTGGTTTTGTGAGAATATCGGCAATGTTGTCCTCTGAGGAAACTTTCTCAATTGAGATGATTCCCTTCTGTACATTGTCGCGAAGGAAGTGATGGCGTATTTCAATATGTTTGGTTCTAGCGTGTTGGACTGGATTTTTGCTTAGATCGATAGCACCTTTGTTGTCGCAAAGAATGGGAATGTTGTTGAGTTCAATTCCATAGTCGACGAGAGCTTGTTTCATCCACAGTGCTTGTTGACACGCCTTTCCTGCAGACACATACTCTGCCTCTGTTGTTGAGATTGTGAGGGCAGTTTGTTTCTTAGCGAACCATGATGCTAGACAATATCCTACAAAAGTACAAATACCGCTAGTACTTTTCCTATCAACATAATCACCTGCGTGGTCTGAGTCGGTATACACTATGGTTTCTACACCCGTTCCTTTGGGATACCATAATCCTAAATGTGTAGTACCTTTGATATACCTAAAGATTCTTTTAACGGCTTCAAGATGGGAAGTTTTTGGATCTTCTTGAAAACGTGTACATAGACAAACACTAAACATAATGTCAGGCCTACTAGCCGTAAGATAGAGTAAACTACCAATCATTCCTCTATATTTAGTGCTATCTACGGATTCATTTTCTTCATCCTTAGTGAGTTTGGTTTCGGAGAACATGGGTGTTCTCATGGGTTTTGAGTCTTCAAGACCAAACTTCTTAAGCATATCTTTGATATACTTTGATTGGTTGAAGAATATCCCATCTTCTAATTGTTTAATTTGGAGACCTAAGAAAAAGTTTAGTTCCCCCATCATACTCATTTCAAACTCGTCATGCATGATTTTTGAGAAATCATCGCATAACTCTTGACAAGTTGAACCGAATATAATGTCATCCACATATATTTGGACTATGGTAATATGTGATCCCTTTTTCTTGGTGAAGAGAGTATTATCTACTAGGCCCATGGTATACTTATGGTCAACTAGGAAAGTCTTAAGTCGATCATACCAAGCCTTTGGTGCTTGCTTAAGTCCGTATAAAGCTTTCTTAAGTTTGAAAACATAATTTGGTTTTTCAAAGTCGGCAAAGCCGGGAGGTTGTGCAACATATACTTCTTCATTTATAAAACCATTTAAGAAAGCACTTTTAACATCCATTTGAAATAACTTAAAATCATGTGCACATGCATATGCAAGTAATATTCTAATAGACTCAAGTCTAGCTACGGGTGCAACGGTTTCATCGTAATCTATACCTTCTTGTTGATTGTAACCTTGAGCTACTAGCCTAGCTTTATTTCTAGATACTATACCATTTTCATCCATTTTATTTCTAAAGACCCATTTGGTGCCGATTATGGTTTGGTTTTTAGGTGGAGGGACCAATGTCCAAACATCATTTCTAATAAATTGATTTAGTTCTTCTTGCATAGCAATTACCCAAGATTCATCTTTTATTGCCTCGTCTATATTTTTAGGTTCAACAGTTGAAATAAAACAAAAATAATTACTTTCATTTTGAGCTTTGGATCTTAATGTTCTTTCATTAAGTTTTCCTATGACGTTTTCTAATGGATGACTTTTAGTTTCTTTAATATTGAATATTTCTCCTTTTACGGGTTCATTGTCATTTTCAATGTTTTCTATATCATTAACCATTTGACTTTTAACTAAGTCATCATCTACCAAAGGTGATGTCTTAGAGGGAGGTGGACTTTCGTTGAATGTTACGTTCAACGATTCCTCGACTCTTGATGTTTCTTTGTTTAATACAATGTATGCTTTACTGTTTTGTGAGTACCCAAGAAATACACCTTCATACGACTTTGGTTCGAACTTAGTGAGATAATCCTTTGTGTTTAAAATGAAGCACTTGCTTCCAAAAACTCTAAAATATCCTAATGTAGGCTTTTTGCCTCGATAAATTTCATAAGGAGTTTTATTTAAAAATTGTCTAATTAAAACTCTATTTAGGATATATGTAGAAGTATCTACAGCGTGACACCAAAACTTTTGTGGTATGTTTTGTTCATTTAACATAGTTCTACTCATTTCTTGAATTGATCTATTTTTACGTTCTACTACACCATTAGATTGAGGTGTACGAGGAGCCGAGAAATTATGAGTTATTCCATTATTATCACAAAAATTTCCAAATTGGATTTCATTGTCAAATTCTTGACCATGGTCAGTTCTAATAGATACTATATTACTTCCTATTTGATTTTGAATTTTCTTGCTTAGAATTTCAAATTTGTCGAATGCCTCATTTTTAGTTTTCAAAAACTTTGTCCATGTATATCTAGAGTAATCATCTACTATGACTAAAGTGTAAAAATTTCCTCCATAACTTTGTATAGCCGACGGGCCAAACAAATCCATATGTAATAATTCTAGGCATCTAGATGTAGATACCATGTTTTTAGCCTTATGGCTATTATGTACTTGTTTCCTAATTTTGCAAGCATCACAAAAGTGTTGGTCATATTTCAACTTGGGTAGGTTTCTAACGAGTTCTTTGGATGACAAAGATTGAATAAGCCTCATATTAGCATGACCTAAGCGTCGATGCCATAGAGTTGAGTTTTCGTCCAAGGAGGTAAGACATAACTTATCTTTAGGTGTTTTATCTAATTTCATAACATAGACATTATTCTTTAAAACACCTTTTCCTACGGTTATGCCATCTTTAAGTATTTTACTTCCATTTTCACTGAAAAGGACGTTATACTTTTTGCGGCACAATTGAATTATACTAAGTAAATTAAATCCTAAATTATCTACATGAGCAACATCATCAATAGATCGAGAGTCATGAGTGATTGTACCTTTTCCGATGATTTTACTTTTAAGCTTGCTACCGAATGTGACATTACCTCCGTCATACACTTGATAGGTTGAGAAAAGATTTTTGTTTCCCGTCATGTGTCTTGAGCACCCACTATCTTTGATCCACTCATCAGGTTCAAGATCAACTTTCAAGCATACCTAAGTTCATAAAAGACTCAAGCATTTGGTCCCCAATATCTTATGGGTCCGTTTGGGTTAAACATGACATTATCATGGTTTATGTATGTAAATGGTGGACAATTGTTCCATGACATATAACTAGGACCATGAAAGTTTCTAGATATGTTTTGGTTCCAATTATTTTGATAAGTATGTTGTGGATTAACTATACTCTTAGGAAAGGGGTGTTTGGGAAAACTCATTTGAGGTCTCTGTTGATCCGTTTTAACTCTATATTCATTTCTAGCTTGTCCTCTTCCTAAAGATACTGCTGGTTTATGTTTATTATTGGTTATACTACTGTTAGGTTTCTTAGTAACTTTAACAAACTCGGAACGGTCGAC
Source organism: Artemisia tridentata subsp. tridentata (assembly GCA_021014915.2). Taxonomy (NCBI): domain Eukaryota; kingdom Viridiplantae; phylum Streptophyta; class Magnoliopsida; order Asterales; family Asteraceae; genus Artemisia; species Artemisia tridentata. The sequence goes on along the minus strand of CP139506.1, from coordinate 174,627,526 downwards.
TTTGTGAACCTTCTGTTCAACTTCTGTACTCGCGGATCCTTTGGATACACTTGGCGGATCCAAATTTTTGGATCCGTCGGATCCGTGAGTGTCCAACTTGGTTGAATCAGTTTTATTCACAGTCTGTTCCTTATAATCACTTAAGGTTCCTAGTTTCATAAAGCCTAGTCCTGTTTTATCATGAGGTAGCTTTTGCATTTTCATTATTTCATCTGCACAACTTATGTTTTTATCAAACCTTTTAAACTTTGAATTTTGTTTGATCAAATCTTCTTGTGTGGTTCTTAAGGTTTCTAATTCAAGTTTTAGTTCTTGACAAGACACACACGTTTCTTTACTATCTTTACCTTTTTCAATTCGTATTGCTTTTTCTTTAAGCCAAAATACTTCATTTTCTAAAAGTGTTGTCTTTGTTTTCAAAAACTTGTTTTTGTTTATGATTTTTAAAGTAACGTCACACAGTTTGTTATATTCTACTTCTAAGGTTTCGTCATCTATAGAGGAGTATGAATCAGAATGTACCTCTTCTGTGTCATTAGCCATAAGTGCCATTTCGTTGTTCTTAGGCTCATCATCATCATCTCCTTCACTATCGCTCCAAGCTCCACTAACGAAGGCTCTTTGAGACTTGGTCTTTGGAGGCTTTGGACATTCTCCTATTAAGTGACTGGAGTCACCACACCTATAGCATTTCCTATCAACCTTACCTTTCTTATCGTCACGATCTTTCCGAGAGGATTTCTTTTCATCACGAGGTGGTTTTACAAACTTTCCTCGTCTCCTGAAGAATTTCTTGAAATCCCTCACGGCCATGGCATACTCTTCATCATCACTGTTTGAACAAGACTCATCATCACTTGACTCGACTTTGGCTTTCAAGGCAATAGACTTAATCTTCTCCTTTTTGCCTTTGACAATTTCCGAGTCTTTTTCCATAATCATTTCGTGAACTTTTAGGTTTCCTATGAGCTCATCCAGTGTCATGCTTGAGAGATCTTTAGATTCTTAAATAGTTGTCACCTTTGCTCTCCATTTCGGATGGAGTGCTCTTAGAAATTTCCTGACAAAATTCTTACTAGAAAAAGATTCATCAAGTGCTTTAAGTGATGTAATAATAGTATTGAACTTAGCAAACGCACTATCAATGGTCTCATCTTCAGAGATAACAAATTGTTCGTATTGTTGGACAAGAAGATCAATTTTGTTATCTTTTACTTGTGAGTTCCCTTGATGTGTGATAATAAGAGATTGCCAAATATCCTTAGCCGTTTTACACATAAAAACTCTTTCATATTCTTTCTTAGGTAAGGCATTATAAAGCATCATTTTGGCTTCATTATTTTTGGCAATTAGTTTCTTTTGCTCATCACTGTGACAAGTAAGAGAAGCTCCTTCATCCCGACCACCCGAAATATTATTACTAATAGGTTTGTAATCACCATCAACTATAATATACCATAGATCTATGTCCTTTGACTTTACATAAGTCTCAAAGCGATTTTTCCAATAAATAAAACAATTTGGTTCAAACAGAGGTGGTCTCTGCATAGATTGCCCTTCTTTAAAGTTTTCAAAATCCATGGATCGTTTTAAGTTTTAAAATACAATATATTTTAAAGATCTTAAGTAACGTAGCTCTTGATGCCAATTGTGGAAAACTAGAAGGGGGGTTGAATAGTTTTTACCGTTTTTCAAGTTTTATTTGCTTTGTTACTATATGTTAATTTCAAAGGAAACAATCACAAATAAATAATCAAACAATGTAAACAAAAGATAAAGAGAGGAAAGATCAAACCACACGACACTGTTGTTTATAGTGGTTCGGCTACAAGGACTCTCTTCCTTGCCCTACTCCACTCCCCGAGTTTCCTACTCGAGAGTTTATCTTTCACTAAGAAACAAACTCCTTTTCTAGGCGGAGAAAACCTTTACACGTCGCTTACTTCCTTTTCCGGTACTAAGCTAAACACCGGGTTCTTTCACAAGGTAGAACCAACCTGACGTCGCCTATTTACTTTACCGACACTAAGCTAGATGTCGAGTTCTTTACACGGGTACAACTACTCCCTACACTCTTTGTGCTTTAAGGACTAAAGCACTAACCACACTCACTGATTACAAATGATAGATATGATGTGTGAAACAAACTACAATATCACACAGTAATGCAACTAAAGGATTACGGTTCTGTAGATCCTTGAATGCTTGATCTCTTTTCTACAAAATGAAAGATCAAAGTGAAATGCAACTATGAATGATGTTAGTAAGATATGTACTGAATGAATATGTGTGTTAAAGCTATATGAGTGATGAGAGAGCCAAATGATCAGCTTCCTATTTATAGGCAAGCTGATCTATCCCACGGATCCCTCACAAGGGATCCGTCCTTCATTTGATTTGGATCCGTGGGATGTGACAGCTAAGGTTTAGTTGTCTCTTACCATATCTTAGTTGTATCTTACCAAATCATCCAAGATCCTCAAATGTCAACTATGTATCTTGCAAATCTAACCAAGATATATCAAAGATATTGTATGTGATGTATGCAATGATGTCATGGAATGATTTTAGAATTAAAGTTTCCTTTTAAGGAAACAAGTTACTAAATAAGCAAACTTGTAATTCTTGGTTATTATGTGAAGTGTAAAATGTGTACTTAAGAGACTTAAGCTAGTATTTATTATTTGCTAAAAGATATTCCTTTTATTTGTCATTAACAAAACTAATGAAAGATCAAAGAATATAAATAACGTTTTTGAGACGCTATTTGTATTAACAACCTCCATTGTTTTTCTGATCATATCGGTAAATATGGCCATCATACACCTCTGGAACGTGCCTGGAGCATTACATAAGCCGAAAGGCATACGTTTATAAGCAAAGGTTCCATAAGGGCACGTGAAGGTAGTCTTTTCTTGATCTTGTGGATCAATGGGGATTTGAAAGTAACCTGAGAAACCGTCAAGGAAACAATAGTACTCGTTTCCCGCTAATCTCTCAAGCATCTGATCCATGAAGGGTAGAGGAAAATGGTCTTTACGGGTGGCATCATTTAACTTACGATAGTCAATGCAAACACGCCACCCCGTAACCAATCGAGTTGGAATCAACTCATTTTCATCATTTTTGACAACAGTTATGCCACCCTTTTTTGGAACACAGTGAATGGGACTAACCCAAGGACTATCAGAGATGGGATAAATCAATCCTGCATCAAGAAGTTTGAGAACCTCTTATTTGATAACATCATGGATTTTAGGATTCACCCTTCTTTGGTGTTGGACTGCTGGTTTAAAGTCATCCTTTACTAAAATATTGTGAGTACAAAATTCAGGGTTGATACCCTTTATGTCGGAGAGTTTCCAAGCAATGGCTTGCTTGTGTGACTTTAAGACCTTTATTAGAGCAATCTTTTCCTCATCACTTAAATCTTTAGCAATAATGACGGGTAATTTATCATCACCCTCCAAAAATGCGTACTCAAGATGAGGTGGTAAGTCTTTGAGTTCGACCTCAGGAAATTCATCGGTTTTATCAACTGATTTGATTTCCTCATTATGAAGTTCAACGGGAGGGAGTGGAGGAGAATTGTCCTGATTCAACAATTTCTCAAGAAGAATAATATCTCCCTCCAGATCAATCTCAGCGTTATCAATCCCTTCTAGAAATGAATCACACTTGAGAAAAGCCTCGATCTCTTCCAAAATGAAATCACTTCTCTCAAACGGAGTGAGAGAAGGGGAAGAGTCGGAAATGATAGGTAGAGAAGATGTGGTGGGATCCCTACTCACAAAATTATGAGAATAACCAAGAAACTCTTGAGAGTACTCCTCTGAAGCAATATCAATGACATCGATTCGGTTAACCGATTCAGAATCATAATTTGAGGAGTACCTCGAAGTTTGATCGAGGTTAAAGGTAACAGCTTCATTACCCACACGTAATGTGATTTCATGCTCAAATACATCTATGAGAGCACGGCCCGTTCTTAGGAATCCTCTTCCAAGAATGAGAGGAACCCTAGGATCAGCATCGAAATCAACAACCACAAAGTCAGCTGGAAAATGGAACTTTCCTACTTTCACAAATACATCCTCAGCAATGCCACGAGGACGAGATATTGAACGATCTGCAAGCTCAAGAGTCATGCATGTAGGAGTAAGAGCCGGAAGAGAAAGTTTCTTCCATACTGAATGAGGCATCAGGTTAATGCTTGCACCAAGATCGGCCAAGGCACAGCATTCAACCATTCCCGGAAATACACAAGGTATTAGAAACTTTCCAGGATCTCCAAGCTTCTCGGGAAGCTTTTTCAAGATAACTGCTGAGCAGTTCTCATTTAATAGAGTTTTTGCCATTTCAAACAGTTTTTCCTTGTTGCTTAACAAGTGTTTGATTGTGGATGCAAACTTGGGCATCAGAATGATAGCATCCGCAAAGCTTATGTCAAAATGTAATTCTTGAAAAATTTGGAAAAATTTATCCATTTGTTGACTAGCTTTTTCGCGGAGCTTTTGCTCATTTAAACGTGATGGGTAGGGAATAGAAGGTTTGGATTTAGGGTTTTCAACAGGGATTTCATGTGATTCAAAGACAACTCCAGGTTTAGTCTTGGGTTTCGGGACAACTTGAGGTTGGAAGTTGTCGGTACCTCCGTTATTAGAAGGAAGTACCTTGTCCTTAGTCACCTCAGGTTCACTTTCCACTACCTTGGGGGAAGAAGAAGAAGTAGTAGTAGGAATAGTGGGTCCATCATATGAAACACCACTTCGGGTTGTGAGCGCCTTAACATCGCCCTTCGGGTTAGCGATCGTGTTTCTCGGAAGTTTTCCTGAGCCCGAAGGTTGATCATTTAAAGATTTTTTAATCTCAGAGATCTGGCTGACCAACAACCTGTTTGTGTCCTCTTGAGCTTTCATGAATTGCCTCAATAACTCATCAGATGATGGTTGTGGGGCTGGAATGGCTTGAGGTTGATTAGGGAAATTTTGGATTCGGTTATTTTGATTATAACCTTGATGTTGAAAATTCCCTTGATTTGGATTACCATTTCCCTGAAAATGATTTCCCTGGTTGGAATTGTTTCGGTTAAAGTTTCCTTGGTGTTGGAAACCTTGATTATGTCCAGAATTGAAATTCCTTTGGTTTTGATAACCTTGGTTCATTCGAGGTTGGTTTTGGTTTCGGTTTTGCAAATTCTGGTTCTGATTGAAACCGGGTGGTCCTTGGTAGGTGTTAGCTCGGTAACTTGGTTCCAGTTGAGGACGGTATTGATTACCTCCCTGATTTGAAGTACCGGCTATAGCATTAGCTTCAAAAGGACTACCATCGGTGGCAGTACAATTGTAGTATGCGTGAGGGCCACCACAAGTAACACAGACTTCCACTTTCTTCACTTCAGCATGTGAAGGATTTTGTGTGAAAGTGACTTTCTTTTGGCTTGAGAGAACCAAAGCTTGAATAGCGTCCGTGAGTTTGTCAATCTTAGCATCGGTGCTAGAAGTACTCACGGAAGATGAAGTAGAAGGACCAGCACTAGCCTGAGAATGATATGGCTTTGTTCGTGCAGTACGGACCTTAGACTTATTTTCAATAATCGCTAAAGCTTCTTTTGTGGTTTTGCTCAAAAAGTTACCTCCAGCGGAGGCATTGAGAGAATCTTGGTCAGATTGGCTCACACCATTATAGAAAGTGTCGATTTGCATCAACTCGGTGAAACCATGATGAGGACATTTATGAAGCAATTCTTTGAAACGATCCCACGCGTCACTAAACGATTCATCAAATCTTTGTGTGAATTTGATGATTTCATTTTTAAGACTTGTCGTTCTAGACGGGGGAAAGAATTCGTTTACAAACTTCGTAACTAGATCCTCCCATGTCTCAATTGAACGAGGGGGTTGTTTTTCAAGCCATATCCGGGCTTGTCCCTCGAGAGAAAATGGGAATAGAAGAAGCTTGATTGATTCAGAAGGGATATTCTTGTATTTGATGGTAGATGTAATTTTGTTAAACCATCGAATGTGAGCATGAGGATCATCCCTCCCAAAACCATAGAATTGACTTGAGGTTACAAGATTCAGTAACCCGGTTTTGAGCTTAAAACTATCAGCCACGATGGCTGGAACAACAATGGCATCTCCATAACCCTCGATGGGTGCCTGGAGAAGCTCATTCATTGGCAAATCTGCCATGATGACAGGGCCAGTACGTACCTCAGATACGACTGATGGGGTAGAACGTCTACGACGTCTTCGAGGTATATTTACAAGCTCACGAAAAGGGCTTGATGACCTAGAAGAACGAGTGCGCATGCACTAAGACGAGTCTAAGAATCCTTTAGAGTGATGGAAACTTAGAAAAGGGGAAGAAGATTCTTTTTCGATTTTATTTGTTTATGAAAACTTGAAATACGATATTTTTGGTTATCGATCAGTCAAACAAATTAACTTAACGATAATTTTGCTTTTTTATAAGAGAATATGGACAAGGATGGTTAATATACAATGGGTGTATATTCAACAACACTGATTCTTCAAATACGTTTTTACGCAGCACACCTCCCCGGCAGCGGCGCCAAAATTTGATCGGTCCCAAACAGTCAACTAATATTGACCAAGTAAATGGTCAACAAGAGTCAAACAATCTAGGGCACAATGCAATTATCCAAGGAGTTAGTGTATCCCCGGGTCGTTAAGTCCCAACGAGATGTGAATTCTGTAGTAGAACGAATCTGTGATCGGGTGATAATTGAACAGAAAAGGTTGTGAGTGATTAAACTAAGGAAATATAAAATGAAATAGCTTAAACAAGCTATAAGAACAAGTACGTGAAAGCAAAATACTTAGAAACGTTTAAAACTTAAAAACGTACGTTTAAATAAAAATTACGTAAACGTACAAAATAAAACGTGAATTCTGACCAATATAAATCCCACGGATGTGAAAATTATATTTTTAGAATCCTAATAATAAAATAAAATTATTGGAAAATTAAAATTATTTTTATGACTATTTATTTAATTATTATTAATTAATAACTATTTATTAATTATTTAAAAGGCACTAAATTAAAAGAAAATAGGAAATTATCCTAGAAAATTAAAATTTTAACTTAGATAAATCTAAAATAACCTAAAACTTATTTTAAAACTGAAAATATATTTATTACACTTTTTATCTAATTATTATTAATTAATTACTAATTAATTATTATTTAAACTAATTTAAATTATAATAAATACTAAATGAACAAAGAAAAATCTGAAACTTTTCCTATAAATACTCTAAGGTGACAGGAAGATAAGAAAAATATAAAAATGAAAAGTGCTTAATGAAAAAGCTGAAAATAAGCCAAATGGCTTAAATAGAAGCTATCACTTATTTTTATGTTGTTGATTTTCTGATTTTCTTTTTACAAAACTATTTAACTACTGAAAATATGAAACTTTAATGAAGACAAAATTATTAAAACTTAAAAATAAGCAGTTTGGAAGCTTATGAGCTTAACAGTCAAGCTTTTGGCTTGAAATTGAGATTTTACTCTCAAATAAGCTTGGAATAAGCTTCACAGAGGGAACCAAAGATAAAATAAGATCAATATAAGTTAAATAACAGAAAAGAAGCCAAAAGGTACAAAGGAATTCACTAATAAGCTTGAATAAGCCAATAAGCAAATCCAAAGTACCACTGAATGCCCAGCAGGCCTGCAGAAATTTTTAAGGGCAATTTCAGCTTATGAAATAAGCTGATAAGCACAATGTAAGGACTGAGGTAGCAAGCTGGGTTGGTGGGCTTTCCAAAAAGCCAAAGCTCACCCTGTGGGGACCACTAATGAGCTTATGAAGGGCTTATGAAAAAGGCTTGAATACACTGATTACTCAGTATACTCAGCAAAATGGGACAAACAAAAAGCTATGAGCAGGCTTATCAAATAAGCTAGAAAATGCACAATAAGCCCTGAACCTTTGAGATGGAAACTTAAGCTTCCTAAAAAGCTAAAGATCACAAGCTCAAGCTTACTGATGAGCTTTTGAGAGGCTTATGAAAAAGGTCTCAACTGCACTGATGACTCAGTGCAGTGAGTGGTTTTTTATGAACATGATAAGCATAAATAAGCAGTTATAATAAGCATGAGATGGAAATATAAGCATACAAACAGCAAACTAGCCGGAAGGGCTTCACAAAGAACCAAAATACACAAGCTAACAAGCACTAATGAAGCTTATGCAAGCTTCAAAAAGTTACTAGTTGAACTGTGCACAGGGCAAGTTTGACTTTTTAAGTAAAACTAAATAGTTGACTTTGATGAACTTTGATCCTACTCTACTTACTGATTATGTTATAATATGCTAATGGAACATGAAATTAAGCTAGATAACAAACTTTTAAGCTAATATGATGAATATTGACCTAAATACTTAAACAGACAACAGATTAATGAAGATTATGAGCTATTTTGACTATTACATAAATAAGGACTGTATTTTATGACTTAAAAGGTCTAATAGGACTTAGTATAACAGATAACAACCACAAACAACAACAATAACTCAGTGCAACTCAGATTAACAGCTTGATCCAAACAACCCTTAAACAGACTTGTAATGTGATTAGTGATGTAAATCAATGAGTTAAACCATGAAATTGAATCCAGAGATTATATTAAGATGTAAACAACTTAAATGAACAGATAAACAACAATTTTAACAACAAACAATCATGAATCACTAATATGCCATTTCCACAGTGAAAATGAAATATCAAGCAACTATGAAATCCAACAAATAAACAGATAACTTTAAGCTATATTATCACTAACAAACACCAAATAATCATGAAATCAGTAAGATAACAGTGTAAAAAGCACAAGCACAGTAATTGCTAAAAATCAAGAATAAAGCTTACAACTTGCATCCAAGCAACCAACTGAGAACCAAGAACAAGGACAATCCTATAAGCTTACCAATAAGCTACTAACCCAAAGCCATCCAAAATTCACCCTGCTCCAGCTGTGATCACCATCTTCATTGTCATTTTTGATTTTTTTATCTAATTTTTGTGATTTTTTTGTATTTTTGAGTTTTATGACTACTACTGATTTTAAGGTTTCTAATAGCTCTCAGAAGCTATATAAAGAGCTTATATGAGCTTATGAGTCCCATAACAACACTATAAACAACATTCAAAGTAACATGAAATTTGAACAAGAAAATACACAAACGGATTTCAAACTTGGAAACTGAAATTAATTATTAGAAATAGATTCTCATACACTTGAAAACATTAAACAGAGTACTTGAAAGCTTAATTTTACACTGGAAATTGAAATTTTACTAATACGAACTAAGAAAACTAAAATTACACTAGATACTTTGCAATGCTGCTTCCTTCTCTTTCTTTATAGAATTTTGAGACTCCCCACATGCTTCTGAACAATTCCCATCAAGAATAACAACCATTGGATGAGTCAAAGAGATCCTAGCCTTCAAATCCACTTTTGGCGCCAAAAGTGGTTTATATAACTTGCCGCCGATATTTTGCAATTAAAGAATTTTGGAAGGTTGTATTGGTGGAGGAGACAAGAAAGAAAAGGTTAGTAGCCAAGTTGGTACTTAGGTGAAGAAAAACAGGTTTTGAGTGTAACAGTGGAGGTTTAGGGTGGGAAAGCATTAATGGTTTTGTAGGCTATGTTGTGAGGTGGAAGGGGTGAGAGTGAGGAGTAGGTAATGAGGTGGAAAGGTGGTGGACAGGTGGTGGTGAAAACCACCATGGTTTTGTTACAGTGAAGGTGGGAGAGGGAAGGAGAAAGGGGTGTGGGTTTGACTGGGTTTGACCCCGGTTTTATAACTAAGGGTGGTTTGGGTCGGGTTTGGGTTTATTTTAAGTTGGGCTTGGGTGTATGGTGGGCTGGGTTTATGGGATAGGTTAAGGGTTTGGGTTTAATTTTAGTAAAGGGTCCGGTTGGTTTGTTAAATAAGCACAAGGACCATTTTTGTAACATTTGGATTTTTAGGGGCTGAAGTGATAATTTTCCCAAGATTATTACAAGGACCATTTATGCCAAGTTTCAATTCCCCAAGGACTTAAGATGTTAAATTTCAATATTTAAAACCCGGGGACTTGTTTTGCCATTTTTGAAACTTGAAGGACCAAAACTGTCATTTCTTTAAAACTTTCATCCAAGGACCAATATTGTAAAAGTTAAATAGCTTAGGGACCTTGAATGATATTTTTAACACCAGGGACTATTTTTGCCAATTTTTGAAAGTGAAAGGACTGAAATTGACAATTATGCAAACTATGTTTGTTTTTCAACTTTTTCAATCCTTTTGCACATGAAACAGATAAAAACACAATCAAATGATATTTCCTGTATTTTGAAGCATATCTGCATGTTTTTAAATGTTTTTGCAGTCTAAATGTGACAGAAATGATGAGTATTTAGACCCTCATCAGTAGACATGGTTTGATTTTTCAAAATGGGCAAAGCCTAAGGCATTTCTAGGAATGGGTTCGAAGGTTTTATAGAGACGGGTCAAAAAAATCCCGTAGGGTCCTAACGAGTTCCTTAGATAATAATGACGTGACCTAAGCGTCGATGTCATAGATTTGAGTTATCGTCCAAGGGAGTAAGACAAAGATTTTTCTTTAGGTGTTTTATCTACTTTGATAACGTAATCGTTATTCAAAACACCTTTTCCTACGGTTATGCCATCCTTTAGTATTTTACTTCCATTTTCACTAAAAGGGTGTTATACTTATTATGGCATAATTGACTAATCCTAAGCACGTTAAATAATAAGTTACTTACAAGAGCACCACCATTAATAGTGAGAGAGTCATGAGAAATTGTACCTTTTCTGATGACTTGACTATCAAGCTTGCTACCGAATGTGACAATACATTCGTCGTACACTTGGTAGGTTGAGAGAAAGGCTTTTGTATCTTGAATACTTACCATCTTTGATTCACTAATTTGATTTTAACTTGACTTTTGAGCATACCTTAGTTTAAGACAAAGCTCAAATGTTTGGTTCCCAATATCTCATGGGTCCGTTTGGGTTAGACACGACATTACCATGGTTCACTGATATCTAGCATATAATCAAAGGGAATTGCCACAAATTTTTCCCTAGGCATGGTTTCTTCATAAAATGAGGAGTCTACAATTGTTTTAACCCTATTCTTATTTTGACCTTTTCCTATAGAGACTGATGATTTTTGTTTGTTATTAGTTGTACCCGTGTTGGGTTTTCTAGTGACATTAACAGAATTTGTACGATCTAATTTAATATCCTTCTGTTCAACTTCTGTTTCCGCGGATCCTTTGGATACACCTGGCGGAACCAAAATTTTGGATCCGCCAGATCCGTGGTTATCAGAAGTAGTAGGAACAGTTTCTTTTTCTTTTGCCGTTTGTTCCTGAAAGTCACTAAAGTTTCCATTTCTCATAAAATCTGGTTTGAAACTACCATGAGGTATTCTTTGCATTTTCATTATGTCATCAGTACAACTTAAGTGTTTGTCAAACCTTTTGAATTTGGAGTTTTGTCTGACAAGACTCTCCTGTGTGGATTTTAATGTGTCTATTTCAAGTTTTAGTTTTTGACATAAAACACATGTTTCTCTAATACCTCTACCTCTTTCTAACCTTATAGCTTTCTCTTTTGACTGATGAATTTCGTTTTCTAAAAATTCCTTTTTGGTTTTTAAGAACTTAATTTTGCTTATGATTTTTAGAGTGATTTCACATAGTTTGTTATATTCTATATCTAATGTGTCATCATCAATAAAAGAGTATGATGAGTCAGAATGTACCTTTTCTGTGTCATGAGCCATTAGAGCAACTTCGTCGTTCTTAGGCTCGTCGTCATCTCCTTCACTATCACTCCAAGCTCCGCTGACAAAGGCTCTTTGAGACTTGTTCTTTGGAGGCTTTGGACATTCTCCTATAAAGTGATTAGAATCTCCACATCTAAAACACTTTCTATCTATCTTTCCTTTCCTATCATCATGGTCTTTTTACGGAAGGATTTCTTCTCTTTATAAGGAGGTCTACCGAACTTTCCTCGTTTTCTAAAGAATTTCTTGAAATCTCTTACGGCCATGGCATAATGTTGGGAATTAAATATTCAAGATGTTTAAATATCGGATTCTACTCTAAGTATAATTCTGCTGATAGTGCAAAATGGTTTCTGCTGATGATGTTGATTCTGCTGATAGAGCATTTCACTCTGCTGATAGGCTTAACAACTCTGCTGATGATTCTGCTAATAGCGATAGATTGTTCCTGCTGATAGTGAACAACTCTGCTGATGGAAGGATAAGATCAAAAAGATATTTATTGTATTTTGGTCAACAATATACAGTAGATAATATCTTACTCCATGTGCTTAGTTAACAAGTTGTATACATAGATACATGTTGTATCTGATGTACTGACACTCAATAGGATAAGTTAACCAAGTAAGTCGGTCAAGACTTTAAGCAATTTGTAAAGATCTTTTGACTATAAAAGAGATCTTAGACTAGTGATATTTAGAGAGTGTGTGAAAAATATAGAAGTGTTAAGAGTTAGTCCATACATACGTTAGAACATGCATAACTGTTAAAAAAACACAAATATATCACAAGTGATAGAAACAAAAGATTCAAGGTTGTAACCCTAGTGATATTTCAAGGTCACTCGTATTATTATCTTTAATAATATTGAATCGTTTAGTGATAATCTTTATGTGTTTCATTGCTAACTAACAAACATAACAATTCCATTTCCATAACATACACAACCTTCTAAATTTGGTTGAGTGAATTCTGCGCACTTAATCATTTTAACACAACATATCATACACACAAAGTTAGAGGGTTTAACCACCTTAATCGTGTGTCCAGGATCCTAGCAAGTGGTATCAGAGCACAGGCTGATATTGTTGTTTTTAGAAGAAACAAGAAATGGATGTACAAGATGTTCAAACAAATGTTGCTGCAAAGTTGCCCATGATCAAACCCAATGAGTTTGAGTTATGGAGGATGAGAGTTGAGCAATATTTCATGGTTCAAGATTATGCTCTTTGGGACATAATTCAGTATGGTGATTCCTTCACTTTAGGCTATTCAGATGTTCTTGTTGAAGGGAAGACAGTAAGAAAAAGAAATAATGGACCAGTCTCCAATGATGAAAAGATACAGAAGAGAAATGATCAGAAAGCACGAAACCTGTTGCTTATGACCATTCCTGGTGAGCAAATGCTAACTTTTAACAAATATCTTGATGCAAAAACTCTTTTTGAAGAGATTTGTGCATGGTTTGGTGGTAATGAAACTACCAAAAAGACACAGAAGACTTTACTAAAGCACCAATTTGAAAACTTTACTGCTTTTAGTAATGAGTCTCTTGACAAACTATTTTTAAGACTACACAAGCTTGTTAGTCAGTTAGCTGTGTTGGGTGTTGAGACTGAGAAGGAAGATCTCAACATGAAGTTCTTGAAAAGTCTACCTAGTGAATTCCATACTCATGTTATTGTCTGGATGAACAAGCCAGAAATTGAAACAATGAAGCTCAATGATTTGTTCAACAACTTCAAAATTGTTGAACAAAGTCTAAAGAGAGGTGGAAATTATGGTACTAGTTCTGGGAATGCTGCACTCCTATCAGTTCCTAGTGTTAGTCATACAGAAGAGGTAGATGAAGTTTAAAGTGTTTCTAATGTTACTTATGGTGGTCCTTCTGCTAGTTTACAAAAGGATATTGCTGGACTTGGAGATCCAACATTTTATGCCTTTATAACCAGTCAAGCTAGTGGTTCTCCTTAAAATCATGAAGACCTTGAGCAGGTTGATGGTGATGATTTGGAAGAGATGGATATTAAGTGGCAAGTTGCTTTACTTAGCATGAGGGCTAAGAAGTTTTGGCAGAAAACTGGAAAGCAAATTACCATAAATGGTAATGATACTGCTGGGTTCGATAAGACGAAAGTGGAATGTTTTAACTGTCATAGGTTGGGACATTTTGCTAAAGAATGTAGAAGCCCAAGGAAGCAGGATAATAGGAACACTTGGTATAAACAAGAAAGGAATAAGGAAGTACTGGTGGAAGAGCCAAAGGCTATGCTGGCCATTGATGGTATTGGATATGATTGGAGCTCTATGGCTACTGAAGAGGATGCACCACCAAATGCTGCTCTTGTTGTCGATGAGATTGCTCTAATGGCTTCTTCTGATTCAGAGGTAGATACTATTCCTACTTGTACTAATTCATGTCCTAATCTTAAAAATTATGAAGACATTAAAAAAAGGTTTGATGCTTTTAGAGAAGAGTTAATTGATGCCCTTCATAATTTAGCTAATCACAAGAGGTGTGTAGGAGTTCTAGAAAAACAGATTCTACATTATAAAAAGAATGAATCTACGTTTACTGATGACTTAAATGCTTTAAAAAGAGGAATAGCATTTAGAGATGAACTACTTAATGATCAAAGTAGACAGTTATCTGAAATCAAAACTGAAAAAGAAAATGTTAAGGTAACTATAGATACTCTAGCACATTCCTCAAAAGGAATGAATAAGATTTGGGAAGCTCAGGTAATTGACAAAGCTAATTCAGGTGTAGGTTACAAAACTGTTCCTTCACCATATAGAGGTGTTCCTTCACCTCCAGGTGTTGACCTAGCACATACAGACTTAGCTGAGTTCCAAGAACCAATCATGGAATATGGTTCTAAGACTAGTAAGAGTCTTAAGGTAGCAAAGATAAGTAAAAGTTTAGATAAAACTTTACATTATCAGGACAAGGTGTCCTTTGCTAAGAAAGGAGATGCTATAGTTGTTGAAGATTGTACAACTGATAGTGATGATGAAGAAGAACAGGTTATGTCTAAACCTGAAGTGGTTAAGAAAGTAGGAACAAAGGTTCCTAAGATAGTCAAACACAATACTGATAAGCCTAAATCAAACATTAAGCATGTTAGGCAACCAGTTAGATATTGTGAACAATACAGAACCACCAACAAGCCCAGAGGTAACCAAAGGAATTGGAACAACCTCAAGTCTAACCAATTAGGTGATGACTTTGCTTTTTACAACAAAGCTTGTTATACATGTGGTAGTTTTGACCATCTTGCAGCTTTCTGCAACCAATGGGTATCTGGGTATGAAATCCATAGAGTGAATCTCAAAAGGCAAACTCCTAAATCTCACTTTCACTCTAGTTCTAAGAAATCAAACCCCAGAGTAGTCAAAAACAAGTCTATCTCAAAATCTGTTTCTGCTGATAGACCAAATGATCCTGCTGATAGCAAATTTTACACTGCTGCTCGACCATTTATGACTATTAACCCAAAATCAACAGCTAAGGGTGCAAAAACATTTTTCAAACATGCACCTACAACTGTTCTAAGTCCCATTCAATCAAAGGCAGTGGTCCATAAACAAATTTGGAGACCAAAGGGTAGAACTACAAAGTTAGCAGATTCTGCTAATAAGTGTGTGGTTCACTCTGCTGATAAGGGAAAAAGGGCAAATGCTGTTAAGGCCTCAGCATGTTGGATTCATAAATCCAATGTTGCATCAACTATTCTTAAAAGATTCAATTACATTGATGCAAGAGGCAGATCCAAGTCAATAATGGCTTGGATCCCCAAAAGAAACTAACACTCTTATTTGTGTGCAGGGACATTCAAATGATCAGGAAGAGGATCAAGGATATTCAGATAGTGGATGTTCTAGGCACATGACAGGCAACATGTCTTATCTCTCAGATTTTGAAGCTTTAAATGGAGGATATGTTACCTTTGGAGGGGGTGTTCGTGGCAAAATTTCTGGTAAAGGTACAATCAAAACCGGAAATTTAGATTTTGAAGATGTGTACTATGTAAAAGAGCTAAATTATAATCTTTTTAGTGTTTCACAAATGTGTGACAAAAAGAATAATGTTCTTTTCTGTGAGACTGCATGTCTTATACTTTCTCCTAATTTTATGATGCCTGATGAAAGTCAAGTACTTCTTAGAATTCCTAGAAAGGGCAATATGTATAGTGTAGACATGAAGCATATTATTCCTAAAAAGAATTTAACTTGTCTTGTTGCAAAGGCCACATTGGAAGAATCAATGAAATGGCATAGAAGGCTTGGTCATATTAACTTCAAAACCATAAATAAAATTGTTAAGAATGGTTTGGTAAGAGGTTTACCTCACAAAAGATTTGAAAATGATCAAACATGCATTGCTTGTCTAAAAGGCAAACAACACAAAGCCACTTGTAAGCCCAAGATTTTTAACTCTATCAATCAGTCTTTGTTTATGCTGCATATGGACTTATTTGGACCTATTTCAGTGATGAGCATAATGCATAAGAGATATTGTCTAGTTATTACTGATGACTATAGTAGATTTACATGGGTTTTCTTTTTAGCCACTAAGGATGAAACATCTAGCATCCTTAAGGACTTCATTACACATATAGAAAATCAAGTAAGCAAGAAAGTGAAAGTCATTAGAAGTGATAATGGGACAGAGTTTAAGAATAGAGTTATGGATGATTTCTGCAAAGAAAAAGGTATTAAGAGAGAATTTAGTGTTGCTAGAACACCACAACAGAATGGTGTAGCTGAAAGAAAGAATAGAACACTAATTGAAGCTGCTAGAACAATGTTAGCTGATTCTAAGCTACCAATAAATTTTTGGGCAGAGGCAGTCAACACTGCTTGTTATGTTCAAAATAGAGTTTTAGTTGTGCAGCCTCACAATAAGACATCATATGAACTTTTTAATGGTAGAACTCCTGCAATAGGATTTCTTAGACCTTTTGGATGTCATGTGACAATTCTCAATACCTTAGACCATTTAGGAAAATTCGATGGTAAGGCAGATGAAGGTTTCTTTGTTGGTTATTCTCTTAATAGCAAAGCTTTTAGAGTTTACAACACAAGAAAAGAAATAGTAGAAGAAAATCTACATGTGGAGTTTTTAGAAAACAAATCCAATGTAGAAGGTCAAGGACCAAAATGGCTATTTGATCTGGAATATCTAACAAATTCAATGAATTATGTGCCTTTTGTTGCAGAAACTAATGATTTTGCAGGTTCTTATACAACAAATGAGGCAGAGTTAGAGAAAGATCAAGATGATGTGATAATGCCAATATGGTCAAGTACAATTGTGGAATCAACTTCGACAACTGATGAACCTTCTTCTAGCAAAGCTAAAGAAAGTGTTGAAGATGAAAGTAAAGAGTATGGAACTCAGGAACAACAAAGTGTTTCTGCTGGTAGTATTTCTGTTGCTGCTGGTAGTGTATCTGTTTCTGCTGATGACTCTGCTGATAAGCTTACTGATTATGCTGTTCGGCCAAATGACTCTGCTGATGGCCCTTCAGAAAAAAAAGAAGCAGAATTCTCAGATAATGAGGTGGATTACAACAATCTTCCATCAGATTATCAAGTTCCTACTACACCACAATCAAGAATTCATAAAGTTCATTCCCTGGAACATGTGATTGGAGATATACAGTCAGGTGTGAAGACAAGACAGCAACTGATGTCTTCAGACCAACAAGGGCTTCTTGATTCCCTTTATGCTTCAAAACAACATGAGCTTTTAAACTCTTGTTTGTTTGTATGTTTTCTATCACAAGCTGAACCAAAGACAATTCTTACAGCCCTAGATGATTCAAGCTGGTTAGAGGCTATGCAAGAAGAGCTTCTTCAGTTCAAGATTCAAAAGGTTTGGGTGCTAGTTGATTTACCTACAGGTGTGAAGGTAATTGGCACTAGATGGGTTTTTAAGAACAAAAGGGATGAAAGAGGAATTGTGATCAAGAACAAAGCAAGATTAGTAGCGCAAGGGTACACACAAGAAGAAGGGATAGACTATGATGAAGTTTATGCTCCAGTAGCAAGGATTGAGGCAATTAGGCTTTTCTTAGCTTATGCTTCATTTTTAGGCTTCACAGTCTACCAAATGGATGTCAAAAGTGCATTTTTATATGGTGAAATTGGAGAAGAGGTATATGTTTCACAACCTCCAGGCTTCATTGACCCATTACATCCAAACAAAGTGTACAGAGTAGTAAAAGCTCTCTATGGCCTTCATCAGGCACCAAGAGCTTGGTATGCAACACTAGCTTCCTACTTATTAGAAAATGGATTTCAAAGAGGAAAGATTGATCAGACACTGTTCATCAAACAGCACAAGAAGGATCTTCTGTTAGTGCAGGTGTATGTGGATGACATTATCTTTGGATCTACTAGGAAAGAAATGTGTTTAGAGTTTGAGAAGCTTATGAAAGATAAGTTTCAGATGAGTTCTATGGGAGAACTTACATTCTTTTTGGGTTTGCAAGTTAAGCAATCATCTGAAGGCATATTTATTAGTCAAGACAAATATGTTGCAGAGATACTTAGAAAATTTCAATTTGCTGATTCAAAAATAGCAAGCACACCAATGGACTCTGAGAAGCACCTTCTGAAAGATGAAGATGGAGAAAATGTAGATGTACTCAATTACAGATCTATGATAGGCTCTTTGATGTATCTTACATCATCTAGACCTGATATCATGTTTCCTGTTTGTGTTTGTGAAAGATTTCAAGTTACTCCAAAGGTTTCTCATTTAACTGCAGTCAAGAGAATTTTTAGATATCTCAAGGGTCAACCAAGGTTGGGTCTATGGTATTCAAAAGAATCTCCTTTTGACTTGGTAGCATATTTGGATAGTGATTATGCTGGTGCTAGCTTGGACAGAAAGTCAACAACTGGAGGATGTCAATTCCTTGGGTGTAGACTTGTCTCATGGCAGTGTAAGAAGCAAACAAGTGTGGCAAATTCAACAACTGAAGCTGAATACATAGCTGCTGCAAGTTGCTCTAGTCAAGTTCTATGGCTTCAAAACCAACTCCTTGATTATGGGTACAATTTCTTAAACACTGTTATTCATATTGATAATAGTAGTACAATTTGTATTATTAAAAATCCAGTACAACATTCTAAAACAAAACACATTGAAATTAGACATCACTTTATACGAGACTGCAATGAGAAAAGATTAATTCAAGTTCTTAAAATTGCTTCAGAACATAATTTTGCAGATCTGCTGACAAAAGCTTTTGATGTTTCAAGGTTTCAGTACTTGGTAGCAAGTATTGGAATGCTTAATCTTTAAACTTTCAATATGATGTGTTTATGTAAACAAATTTTTGTTGTTGCTACTGATTTATAAAGTACTGCTAATGTATCATAAGGTACTGCTAAAGCACACAAGGTGCTGCTAGTACAAAATGTAAATTGTGTTATTCATACAGTTGGTTTTATGATTATACTAATGCAAGACAAGTACTTTGTACATTGTTCTTTTGGTTTTAGACTAACAATTTCGGGTATGAATATATAAACACAAAGGATGTTTCAAGTGAAATGGAAACAGCAGAATTGAGATATTAGCTGCTGACCATAATAGGTTTATGATGGACTGAGTTTGGGAATTTAAAACTCCTTAAAACTTCTTTCTTGAAATCTAGTTATGATATTTCACATTGAATTGATGACTTAGTTGATCAGATAGTAACTGATACAACTCACTTTCTATCATTTTATACTTTTAAGTATAATGTGCAAGTCTGAGGACATCTGATAGAAAGAACAGCGAGCAAAAGTGAATCTAACACTTGTGTTAGAGGTAACAAATGCCACAAGCTGGAAACCCTGTCAAGAAAATCTTTTGAATAGATTTATCTTTACACAGGCAGTTATTTATAATTGAAAAATATTGGTTCTCACACAACCAGAGGTTGCTTTAAACCGAAATTATGATTGAGTGTCTGTTATACACTTAGTCCTTTCAAAATGGTTGGAAGCAGTATGATTTTTCAATTCTAAAATCATGAACATACTTCTAAGGCAAAAGTTTCTTAAAAAGGATTTTTCAAGGGACTCACAAAAACCATCCATTGATGGACCAAGAGTCAAATGTCCAATGAATCACCTCTCATAGGAGTTAACACACCTAGAAGTGATGAGGACAGAAACTTAAACTTTTAAGGAATTGATGGCCAACATGTACAATATTGTCTGAAAACAAGTTCAAACTGATAGATCAGGTGATATGAAGAGAAGTTCTTTAGTACATAGTGAGATCTTCCAAACAAGGGGAGGAAACAAAAGTTATTTGCTTCAGGGGAGGTAACAATCTCAGGGGAGGAAATAATGGCCCAGAAGAGGAAGATAATCAAATATATGGAAGGAGAAGACAAGAGCATACAAGATGATGAGGAGGTTGAAAATGACAAGAACATTCCAAAGGAGAAAGTTCTATCTAGATCAAACGAAGAAAAGTTTCAATTTCACTTCAAAGACATGCTGGTTAGATGATTTCACTTGTTGAAACAAGCATCCAAGATACACAGCATCATTGCCTCTTATAATTCCTCCATCCAAGGAAATTGCACCATCTTTTAGTCCAAGATAGGTTCAATATGTTTTGATATTGCTAAAGTCAAAGAAGAGCAAAGTAGATGAATTACTGAGAAGATATTCAATCTTGAAGAACATAAGTGTTTGAAAGATCTTCAATCCAAGATTTAATTCAGAAACATGTTTGAAAGGATTCACATGTTTAGGGGAGGATTGTTGGGAATTAAATATTCAAGATGTTTAATATCGGATTCTACTCTAAGTATAATTCTGCTGATAGTGCAAAATGGTTTCTGCTGATGATGTTGATTCTGCTGATAGAGCATTTCACTCTGCTGATAGGCTTAACAACTCTGCTGATGATTCTGCTGATAGCGATAGATTGTTCCTGCTGATAATGAACAACTCTGCTGATGGAAGGATAAGATCGAAAAGATATTTATTGTATTTTGGTCAACAATATACGGTAGATAATATCTTACTCCATGTGCTTAGTTAACAAGTTGTATACATAGATACATGTTGTATCTGATGTACTGACACTCAATAGGATAAGTTAACCAAGTAAGTCGGTCAAGACTTTAAGCAATTTGTAAAGATCTTTTGACTATAAAAGAGATCTTAGACTAGTGATATTTAGAGGGTGTGAAAAATATAGAAGTGTTAAGAGTTAGTCCATACATATTTTAGAACATGCATAACTGTTAAAAAAAACACAAATATATCACAAGTGATAGAAACAAAAGATTCAAGGTTGTAACCCTAGTGATATTTCAAGGTCACTCGTATTATTATCTTTAATAATATTGAATCGTTTAGTGATAATCTTTATGTGTTTCATTGCTAACTAACAAACATAACAATTCCATTTCCATAACATACACAACCTTCTAAGTTTGGTTGAGTGAATTCCGCGCACTTAATCATTTTAACACAACATATCATACACACAAAGTTATAGGGTTTAACCACCTTAATCGTGTGTCCAGGATCCTAGCAAGCATACTCTTCATCTTCACTACTAGCACTAGATTCTGTATCACTACTTGATTCTACCCTAGCTTTCAAGGCAATGGACTTCTCCTTTTTGCCTTTGACTATTTCTGAATCTTTTTCCATTACCATCTCATGAACTTTGAGATTTCCTATGAGCTCGTCCAGTGTCATTTTTGAAAGATCCTTAGATTCTTCAATAGCAGTCACCTTTGCTCTCCACTTCGGGTGGAGTGCTCTTAGAAATTTCCTGACAAAATTCTTACTGGAAAAAGATTCGTCAAGTGCTTTGATAGATGTAATAATAGTATTAAACCTAGAAAAAGCACTATCAATGGTCTCATCCTCAGAGATAACAAATTGTTCATATTATTGAACAAGAAGATCAATTTTGTTATCTTTGACTTGTGAGTTCCCTTGATGAGTGATGATTAGTGATTGCCAAATATCTTTAGCCATTTTACACATGAAAACTCTTTCATATTCCTTTTTAGGTAAAGCATTGTAAAGCATCATTTTGGCTTCATTATTTTTGGCAATCAATTTCTTTTGTTCATCACTGTGACGAATAAAAGAGTTACCTATATCCCGACCACCTGAAATATCACTACTTATGGGTTTGTAATCACCCTCTACAATAATATACCACAGATCTATGTCCTTTGACTTCACATATGTCTCAAAGCGATTTTTCCAATATATGAAACAATTTGGTTCAAATAGTGGTGGTCTTTGCATAGATTGCCCTTCTTTAAAGTTTTCAAAATCCATGATCGTTTCAAGTTTTTAAAATATAATATATTTTAAAAATCTTGAGTAACACTGCTCTGGTACCAATTGTGGAAAACTAGAAGGGTTGAATAGTTTTCACCGTTTAAAATTAATTCGCTTTGTTACTTATCGTGATTTCAAAGTAAAGTAAACAATCAAGCACACAAACAAGTAATGTAAGTAAATAAGTAAAGAGAGGAAAGATCAAACCACATAACACGGATGTTTATAGTGGTTCGGCTACAAGGACTCTTATCCTTGCCCTACTCCACTCCTCGAGCCTCTAACTCGAGAGTTATTCCTCACTAAGAAACAAAGCTCCCTTCTCGGCGGAGAAAAACTTAATACACGTCGCTTACACCCTTTTTCGGTACAAAGCTAAATACCGAGTTCTTGTTTAAGGAAGAACCAACCTGACGTCGCCTAAATGATTACCAACACTAAGCTAGTTGTCGAGTTCTTTACAAGGGTACAACCACTCCCGTTTGGTTCTTTACAAGGGCACAACCACTCCCGACACTCTATGTGTTTTGAGGACTAAAACACTAACCGGTTTCTACTGAATAAAAGATGCAACTATGATGTGTGAACTGATGCAAGATCACACAGACTCTATACTACAGGATGACAACAGTATGTTGATCCTTCTATGTTGAGATCTTCTTTGCTACAAAAGGAAAGATCTATGTAATGTTAGTATGCTAAGGGTTAGTGATATGTAAATGAAAGGATATCTAAATTAAGCTATGTAAGTGATGAAATGGCTAAATGATCAGCTTGCTATTTATAGGCAAAGCTGATGAACAGTCGACGGATCCGGCGGATCCCTTAAATTGGATCCGTCAGTGTATGCAATTGAATCCGCCGTGTCAGGTCAGCTAAGAGATCTTCAAATCTTTCCAAATCTTTCCATATCTTTCCATATCTTCAAATGTCAACTCTTTGGCTTGAAGATCTAAACAAAATCTTACCAAGATTATATACATGATGCATGCCATGATGTCATCCTAATATTTAACTAATAAAGTTTCCATTTTAAGAAATAAACATGTAAACTTGTATATGTTATTCCTAGTGAACTTTGTAATGTAAAATGTGTTTGTAAAATGCTTATCACTATAAATGTAAAAGACTTAATCTTATTTATGTTTTGCCTAAAGATAAACTTTGTAATTGTCATTAACAAAACTAAGCAAAGATCGTAAAATATAAATAACGTTTTTAGGACGATATTTGTATTAACACGTAACACAACTAACTCCTACCTTGTTGTATGGCGTATTGATACCACTTGTTCAGACTAGAAATCGACTACTTTATCACTACAACTAACTTCTATTAAACGTGACACTCAACAAGTAGAAAATAAAGATGAAAAGAAAGTGTGGATCGTATGATATGAAATACTAGTCGAATGTTTATTAAACTTTGAAAGAGAAATAAAACAAACACACACTCTCACCTTTACAATATTTTGAGGCACACTTGATTTGAGGTGAGAGTGTGGTATTTAAAGGTGAAATGGGACGCCCTAAAGGCTCTTTGATGGGCTTTGGTGGGCTTTGTGTTGGACTTGGACTTTTGAACATTACATTTGTTTATCTATTACATTCTAAAGTCCAATACAAAGCCTTTACTCACTATTCTTTTTTTTACATATGTTCGACACACACTAAAAGGTAAGTGAAATACAAATGACTATCACTTTACCTATAAATTAAATGCTAACACACTGGTTATAGTGGATGAATACGCTAGATACACTTGGGTATTGTATCTCAAAAAGAAAAGTAAAACAGGTGAATGCATAATGTAATTCATTAGAAGGGTTGAAAATTGATGTAAAGGTAAAGGAGTTGAGAAGTGATAATGGAATTGAGTTCAGAAATCACACACTTGAAAGTTTTTGTGATGAAAATGGAATATCACAAAACTTCTCTTCTCCCTGCACCCCTGAGCAAAATGGTGTAGCTGAGAGGACAAATAGAACCCTGATTGAAGCAGGCAAAATTATGATAAACGGTTCCAGTCTGTCCAAACAGTTTTGGGGAAAAGCTATAAACACTGCATGCTTCATGCAAAATAGATCTGTCATTTTGAAAAGATATGGAAAAACAACCTATGAACTATTTCATGGAAAAACTCTAAATATGAGCTACTTTTATGTTTTTGGATGCTCTCGGAAAATTTGATGCAAAAGCTGATGATGAGGTTTTCAAAGGTTACTCCATGGTGTCTAAAGCTTTTAGGGTATTCAACATTAGAAGATAAGAAATTAAAGAAACCTTTCATGCGACTTTCAATGAATGTGATGAAGTTATCCTACACTCTGAGTCTAAAGCTGATGATATGGACTTCAATGAAGCTAGATGCTTCCTAGAAGATGAATACATAACACCATAAAACGCTTCAAGCAAACCACATAGAAATGATGAAACCCATCAATACATACCTGTGTATGATCCACTGTCATCAAACAATCTGAACCCTAAACCTCTTACAAATCAGATCACTATACTTGATACTCACATCATAGAGGATGATCCCATACCGGATATTCCTACCAAAAAGGAAGATTTCCATACCATCTCCCATTCCATGTGATCGACAAGAAGAAGAAGTTGTTGAAACATCATTAGTTGAAAATCTAATTGATGATTCAGTCCCTGATGCCATAGTTGTTAAGATTCCGATCCTGATCTTAGGATCTTACGATTTTACGATACTATAAAGCAAAAACGATTCGGATCCTACGTAGGATCTTAGCAAGCTTAGGATCTTATAAGATCTCGATCTTGACCATAGGATCTTAAGATCTAATCTGATCTGATCTTACTTTTTTCAAACCGCAAACTAAAAAAACTACAAAGTTATGGATTATTTTTTTTAGAATTTAAAAAGAACATGTTCATCTTTCTAAACATTTCATAGTCATAACTTAGGACAACATTTTCATGAAACATTCATATAATTTTGTGTTTATTATATATAATAATTCGTAAATTTGAATAATATTAAAAAGACTATTAAGAAAATGATATTATAGTAGGATCTTGGGATCCCGATCCGATCTTACGATTCCAGTCTTGCAAAAACGAAAACGATCCTGAGTAGGATCCCGATCTTGAAAACCTTACCTGATGCTATCAACATCTCTCAACCAAATCCACCTGAAAACCAAACCAACCTTGATGCCCCTGCTCATAACGACAAATGGTTAAGAGATAAGCACATAAACCTAGTTAACATTCTTGGAGAACCACTAGCTTGTAACCATAAGAAGAATGGATAAAGACATGGAAGCTACGTTAGCTAGTGAATGTTTATACGCTAATTTCCTCTCTGAAATAGAACCAAATAAGGTATCTGAAGCTCTTAGAGAGGAAGGATGGTGATATGCAAGAAGAGCTCAACCCCTTTGAAGCAAGGTTTGGACCTTGGTTCCTCCTCCCTTTAGGAAAACAATTAATCAAGTAGATTTTTAGGAACAAGATGGATGAAAATGGGGTTGTGATAAGGAATAAGGTGAGGCTAGTGGCTTTTTAGGGGTACAAAGAAGAAGGGATTGATTATGATGAGATCTTTGCAACTGTTGCAAGACTTAAAGCCATCAGGATCTTTCTAGGAATTAAATCAAACAAAATTCAAAAGGAATTTCACTTTCAAGAATAATATGTTAAAGGTTTGTTAACAAAGTAAGATCCCTCTGATGCATTAGTCAAATGTCCCATGCTGCCCCCATATAGTTTGGGCCCTGATCTCTCAAAA
This sequence comes from Artemisia tridentata subsp. tridentata, assembly GCA_021014915.2. Classification (NCBI taxonomy): domain Eukaryota; kingdom Viridiplantae; phylum Streptophyta; class Magnoliopsida; order Asterales; family Asteraceae; genus Artemisia; species Artemisia tridentata. The sequence continues at coordinate 174,601,586 of CP139506.1, read as the reverse complement.
AAATCTGTAAATGAAACTCAATACTGAGGCATGATTGGATCACTGATGTATCTAACATGAGTAAACCAAACATATCATTTTCCACATGTCTCAGGGCAGACTTAGGTTCACAGAATGGGTAAGGTTTATGACATTGCCAAACACGAAAGGTTAAAAGACACTCCTCGGTTACTAACTAACTTATCTCATAAGTTCAAATGGGTAAAGAGATACATCAACAAAGCTTAACATCCATCCACTTCTTACAATGGATCTCCCTCCTGCAAAGAAGAAGCAACCTACTCATGGAGAACAAGAAATGAAAGATGTTTCATTTTGAACAAATATGTGTCACTAAAGAGCCTAAAGTAGCTGGTGGTAAAAGAAATCTCGAACCACCTGAGGGAGTAGTTGGGGAAGATGGATTAGTCGTAGCTGATCTTAAGCGTGGGATGTTTTTGAAAAATCAATTTGCTCATTTGTGCTTTCAAAGAGAGAGTAAGATACATATGGCATCTACTACGACGCTGATCCGACTTCATCAGTGTATCAAGAGTGACTCTCATATAATCCAATGACTTTTGGGCAAGGATGCATTGGACTATCGAAGTTAGAGATGATTGTGAAAACGTTATGAGAAATGTGAAAAAGTAGAAGATTAGGGCTAGTGTAATACAATTATGTAATCCTTCAATAAAATTTCACTTTTGTTTATTTCTGAAGAAGTTGTTGGGCCAACTCATTTCCCAATGGTCTTTGATTAGGATTTGAACATAAATTATCCTAAGTCAAGAAGACTAGCTGATAATGAAGTCAGTGAGCAAACTCAGTAAAGTTTAAGTCAGAGACAATGTCAAGGAGTCTAAGATAACTGAGGACATACTCGCTAGTTGATACAGAGTCAGCTATATGGAACTAAAGCTGAAGGAAAAAGGTTCATCAGTGGTTCATAGTACCCTGATGAACCTATCAGCTCTTTGATCATTAGCATAGCTCAAAATATCTCTTAAGATATTTAGGCGGGACTTTTCAAGAATACAAAAGAGATGGATAAAGTACATTTTGGATAAAATCAAATCAAGTACGAGTTGGTGAAAAGGCAGTGAGTGGATGATGTACTTCTCCATTAAATGCTTGACACGTCTAGCAACCCCACACGTGATATCCTTGTACTCCCCTCTATAATTGGTTGCAGTAAATGCTATTAGGGTGTGTTTCATTTATTTTGTGAATTAAGTGCCATTAAAGGAAAGTGAGCCCGTTTTTGTTAATGCCCCTTGTTGGAGAGGAGTGTAGTTTTCTTCCTATGCCAATACAGATGATTCAAAAGATATTTGTGGACACCAAAAAAAAAAAAAAAAAAAAAAAAAAAACACCACTATCTAACCATTAAGACTCAACAAGATTAAAAAGAAACAGCCCCTTACTTCCATATCTATTGAAAACATTTAAAAAGTGCATTTACTCTCTTTGAACTCGTTTTGGTCCTTGATTCCATCAGCGACCTGAGAGTTCACTTGCACATTTATTCCTTATTTAAGTTTGCATGATCAGAGAGCTATATTATTGTCATTCAACTTAGTGTTAACTCCGTATAACACTTTTTAATCCTTTGATTTATTCTAATAAGAATTACATGTTGAAAAGTTAACCTTTGTGTTTGTATCTAAACTGTTTTATACTTTTTTCACAAACAAACCAAGGATTCGGGAACTACACATTTTCAAACCGGTTATTACATTATTTAGTTTCAAAATTACATTAGTTTAATGGTATGTGTGACGCCAAATATTTTTTACTCTGATTAATTTTAGGTAAAAACTATTTAGTTTTTTTCAATATTTATAACTGGTTATTGCTGTCCAAAAAACTATATTGATGTTCTTCCAAAAGCATGATTCATTCAAAACTCAGTTCTAAATAACCTTAAATATGTATGTTGAACATAATTTTTGTTAGACAAATAAATTGTCTTTAAAACATGGCTAAAACACCCTTGATCAAGCTGATTATCAAGGTGCAAATTTCTGGTAACTTATTTTCAATGCCACTGCAACATGACACATCAAACAAATATATTTCTAACATGATTACTAAATGTGGAAAACGTAAATTAAGTACATGAAGACAAACCAAATCCTCGAGCACATCACATAGCCTTATATGATGTAAACATGATAGAAATCTCACTGAAAATTAGAATACACGGTGTAATGTGACTGATAGGATTTGAACAAGAATGACACTTAATAATAACCGAATATAGTGTACGAATAAGTGGATATATCATGTTAGCAAAGAAAAAACCTAAATAGCATATATATTTTCAATTCCAATATGAAGTTATGTTCAATATTGAGTTAACCTCTGTGGCCATTTGTATTAGATAACATTATACAAACGTTCAATGTCATAAATTTCTCATACACAACAAAGAAAAAAAAAAAAAAAAAAAAAAAAAAAAAAAAAAAAAACAACAACAACAACAACAACATTCAATTAAATGGTTGTTGTGCCTATATCAAAAGAGTTGAATCCTTTGAGAAGGATGCTTAAATGTGAGATGTGAAGATGCTTTAGCTTACATTCAAGTTTGGAATGTTAAGATTTGTACCCAGATCATTATTCATCAGTTCTAATGTATTTTTTGATGCCAATCGCCTTATATCATACGGTATATTTAGAAACTAAATGAGTAATTGTGAATAATTGATCTGCCAAGTCGTTATATTTGATTAAATATTTAAACCTTTGAAGTAATTAAATTCGTCAGCCAAAGCGTTACACTTATGTCTAAAACCGATGGGCAAATCGAATGTATGGTAAATGAAACTAGAACTCTGATACAGCACTGGTTATAGGACACGTATGACAAGGAAGGTTTGATTTATGACACCTGGCAACCTCATTTTAATACAGTATTAAGATGACGATGTACGTGTCTATTCATAATGGAAGGTTTTTTCCTCGGTAATGCCTATTTAACAGAAAATAAAACAGATGGTTTTTGTATAGACTGGATCTTCTTTAGTTGTGCGTTGCATAAATGTTGAACATTTATAATGTATGATATATTTTGCAGCAAAATTATTGAACACTATAATTAGGATAATAGATAATTGGCCTATTAATTTAGAGAGGTGTTTTCATCCCCATCTTTTGGTTCTTTCTTATGTTATGTGATAGTATAACTTGAGAATGCAATATTCAGTTTGGTTGGTTTATATCATTCTTTTGTGTATTTGCAGGTATCACCCTGGTTGCATAGCTATGACATTTGAACATGCTAAGAAACTAGACAGCTATAAATGTGAAGATTGCGAATCCTCTGATGTTAGTTAAGCTTTTGAATACCTATTTACTTTATGCAAAACTTTCATGATACTCCGTAGTTGTAATAAGATATCATCACTTTCATACATTTTGTTGTTGTCACTTCATTCAATTTCCATTTACCTTCACTAGATTAAGCTTTTTCTGTGTCCTTTTTAATTACAGTAAAGTCCACATTTCATCATAAAATTTCAAATGTATAACTTACGGGAGTAGTTCTATGCGTCAATTTGTTTTTGCCATGTTAAATTATCCAAAATCTCCAAAACGGGTATGTCATGTCATCTCACATGCTTGATTTAAGGGAGTTGAGGGCATAAAATATAGTGTTTTTCCAACTTTACTTTACCATTTTATATATGTAATAATTCACGAAATAGGAATCTGTTAGTCAAAACTCTACTCAGAGTTTTTGACATTTAAAATATAGAATTTACCGAGTGTAAATCACTATGCAAATGGGTTGAGTCGTGAATGGGTTAGTTTGGGGTATGTTAGAACGGGTCAAGTTTTTTACATGGATAAAGGACCGTAATACTTGGTTTCACTAGAATCATATTGCACGCGCACATACACACATGAATTAAACACGTCTAATAGAGTAATAGTGAAAGTGTTTGTCATAGCTAGATACATATTGAAGCTATATATATGTCTTGCTAAGCAGTATCGAGTTTTAAACGTACAAAATGTTAAAAGCAAATGATTTAACAAGAAAATGATCTCTGCCAAGGATTTTAGTGTTTGACAGACTTGACAAAACAAGGACAAAGTTTCTGAAAACATCAATAAGAATGGGTTGAAAGGTGTGAAAAAGTCTTTTTTGAAGCACTAAAGGCCGTAGGAATAAAAACTTGTGGATATTTAAGTTAAGATAACCATATGATAACATGGGTTTAGATAATTTAAGTAACAATTTTTGAAAAAAAATATATATATCGAAGAAACAAATTATTAACCTTAGACCTAAAAATCAAAAGTGAAAATACCTATTAAGGAACTTGAAATCTTAAGTGCATATGCTTTAAAAAGACATAATACACCATTTGATTGCAACAATTGTAAGTAATTTTGAATTAAAAAGGTTATGCTAACTTCGCTTAACAAAAATCCTCACATTTACAAAACTCATGTGTCAATCATAGTTAGGGTAGGTAATGATATACCAACCGATTCAATGGATATCCAGCCGATCTGATCCATTGATGATGGATATGGACGAACCAAATAGAGAAAACCATTGGATATGGATATTGATGTGTATAATCACTAGTGGATCTCATAGCAAGTAGCAAACTTCCACAAATTCACAATGCTTATAATAACCTTAATAATGACCAAACAACAACAAAAGTTGCACAAAATGATGAATCATGGACAGTGACATCATGTTATTGTCTATATTAATTACATCAAGATGTTCTTATTAGATGGTAAACAAGAGTAACTAAACTCACTTGATGCTTCCAATGGAATAATAACTCTCCACTACAAACCACTAGTTAAAATTTCCACATTTTAAAGGCCAATTGGCCATGGTTAAAATGTGTAGAATTATAAATTCCACACTTGCTCATGTGTGGTAATAATGGGTGTGACAAATTTTGCTACACATATAAGTGTGGAGATACTTTCTAAATATCTATGGTTAAAAGTGTGGAAACACTCTTTGAATGTCCACACTTAAAAGTGTGGCAAAATTGCAAAAAGATGCTTACAATTAAAAGTATGGAAACATTGTTAAATATTCACACCTAAAAGTGTGGACAAAGTGTCGATATATTTTCTGGAAAAACCTGATGCAGGAACAAAATATATCAAAACTAATGCTAGAACAAAATATATCAAAACTGAAGCAAGAACAAGATATATATTTCATATGTCTACACTCATTAGTCAAATACTATTTATTAATCAATCATTTAGCATGTTTTCCAGTAATGTACAAGTAAAAATCAATTAACAGTGAGTATACACACTTTCAATTTTCTACGCTTTTTCTACCCTTCGACATCAGCAATCTTCGCTTTTTCTACCCTTGAGACGACTGTACAGCCTGGTGATTCTGGTGATTCTGAACTCTAGAAACAGAAGGTGTTTACATACTAGATTGCTACAAATTTTCCCACATCTTTGCCAAAGGCACCTGTTGTCTTTGGTGCTGTTGTTTCCAAATTTAGCATGTTTTCCAGTAATGTACAAGTAAAAACCAATTAATAGTGAGTATACACATTTTCGATTTTCTACGCTTTTTCTACCCTTTGACATCAGCAATCTTCGCTTTTTCTACCCTTGAGACGACTGTACAGCCTGGTGATTCTGAACTCTAGAAACAGAAGGTGGTTACGTACTAGATTGCTACAAATTTTGCCACATCTTCGCCAAAGGCATCTGTTGTCTTTGGTGCTGTTGTTGCTGCTCCTGAAATATGAACATCATAAACAAAGTAGTCATAGAATCGAAAAAACACAAGTGATATATATTCATAGATTCAAAAGCAAAACTGATATGAACAATAAAACAGTAATAAAAGAAATGTAATGATATTTGGACATACTTGGGTTACTTCTGCAGAAAAGACCCAAATGAAAACAACAGCTGCAATTAAAAACAATCCAACTTGGTATCTCCAACCCATCAAATTTGGAAGCTAAACTTACCAATTTTACCCATATTGCCCAATGTAACTTATTATTCAGGGGAACCAATGAACCGGTCAAAAGGCACCATATTTATTAATTACTAATACGACTCAATAGGCTATATCCATAGGTATTCCAGAATTACAACTTACAGAGAGCCTAGGGAAAAATTTAATAAATGAACTGAGCCGTGTTATAATGTACTCAGATCCTAGATGCTAAGATCCTGAACTTTATTGCCTTATGGTTATAAAACTCTACTATTTGAGCCGTGTTATAATGTACTCAGATCCTAGATGCTAAGATCTTGAACTTTATTACCTTATGGTTAAAAGAAATTAAAAAGTGAAACTAAATTTTTGTTCATGGCATAATTCCTAAAAGTGTACTAAGAATACATTCTGTAAAAGGTTGTCAGGTTCCAAACAGAGCTAGCTATCACACTAACAAATGACAATCAGCAACAGGATTGCTGCCAACCAATCTCTTGCTTAAAGGCTCGAGGAATGTGCTATACATACTTAGGAGAGACAAACGGAACAGACACTAAAAGGGGAAGGAAAAAAAAGAAAGAGAAGATACTTAATATTTGGGACTGATCTCAATCTTCATAAAAGGACTGCACTCTAAGAAGTGATGAATACGTGAAGAACTATACAAAGATGCTGCTCTGATTCAAGTTCCCGGTAACTCAATTCAATAACTCACTGGCCCCCACCCATATTAAGCCCAGGATGGTGAAATGAAAGTATAAATGTTATTAGTCTTGTGGGCCGGTCAGCGTTGCTGGTTATCAACGTTTTGCAAGAAATTTTATTAGCCTATCCATGGCACTATATTCTTTGCAATTACTTCATTTAGGGCTGGGGGGGGACATTCACATGCAGAGAGGCATATGTTGTTGTTCATGTTGTCATACATGGATTTGTAAGAACCTTCCTGCTCTAAGTAGTAGAGCTATACACGCATAGAAACGCAGACGGGAACAGCAGGTTATAGGGAGCATATACTAAACCTTATTTGGTGTTATTATGGTGAGAAGTGGTAACCTTAATATTCTTCTCAAAATATTATAGGTTGAACAAAAATAATATTTAGCCAATTGATGTACAAGCCACCATCGCAAAACTGTCTCCAAATGTATTGCGCTCTAATATCTAGTAAATATTATATCTACATCTGTATAAATTAAAATGGTACTTCACATATATCTTAGACACTGTGTTACACACAGTGCAACCTGTAAGTACCAAATAGCAAATTATATCTCAAATTCTCCACTGCAGAGCATTGAAGAACAGGGGACAAAACAACCGTGCTAATCAATCTAGGAAATGTACAAAGAGTGACGGATCTTGTGTCATATCATATCCCAAATCCATAATCCATACTAATATTTGATAAATCATCACTAACACTAGGGTCGGGATAAAATTTATGTGCTAGGATATTCAGAGCTTGGTTGGAGAAAAAGACATTTCTAACTATATATGTCATTGTGCACATTATATATCAAATATTTAAAAGGGACGAAACTTATCGGTATATCCTTCACCAACAACTTTAAAACTCCTGTATTAAAGTATTAATTAAAATAAAACCATAACGATATAAGAAATAGTACCACGGTTCATACCCATCTTCGAGGTTAGGATCTGGTCCCGTCTTGGATGCCATTCTGTATCAAAAAACTCAAAGTAGCCAACCTCGGTGAGGACCTAATAAACATTGCCTATATGAACCGAAAGTATAAACCATCTTAGATTGTGGCAACACAACATTTCAGAACTTCCATGTCCATCATCTGTAACACATGCATGGGGTAGATTAGATTTCAATTTTAATCTACTACACATTCTCAATTTTAATACATTGTTACGAATACAGAACCTTGAAATGTAGAATAAACTGCCCTTTAGAATGTTACATACAACCTTATCCTCAGATTGTGACTTCCCACCTTCCTATTTGTTTCTTATGTCTATCTTAGTGCTCTCTCAAGTGTCGTTAGTTAAAATCTAGTTTTTTCTTGTTATTAGTTATAAGTTCATTTTTTGTTGCATACTTGTTTCAAGTCCTAAACACCCCTTAAAAGCAACTTAAAGAACAATTTAAACGAGAATGTTATCAGAATACTCACAAATCGGTCACGTTTTCGCGCAACACTAGTTGCACATGTTCTGTGAGCATGAACTTGAGCAGCTTTTGCTTTCTTCCTCTGTTGTGATAGTTTCTACAATTCAGTTCAGTATAAAAAAAGTCAGTACAAAACACTTGGTAAAAATAGTTTTTTAATATGAGGAAAACAAACTGGTACTTTGCCATAGGTGTTCTAAGATTACTTTTATATAACTTCCACTGGTGACTAAGAAAGTTTGGCGGTGCATCAATAAGATCAAGTGCTTGCAGGAGCTCATCTTCTGTATATGTTCCTTCTTGTGCACCGTTAATACCAACATTGTTGGCTTCATCGAATTTTTGGGTAGCTAACCGAAACAACTTCTTTTTGAATCTATGTTTTGTGTATCTACTTTTACACTGAACATAGCAAAAAGTACATCATCAACACCACTAAGTTGAGGCAAACTGAATTTCTGTTGCCAAAAAATGCAATAAAGAGGAGATATCAATGACCTTCATTGTTATGAACAATAAAATATAAGTGTTTTAGAAGAAATTACCCGAAGTTCTCCCAAAAGCAATACACCACAACAAGCTTTTATTTCTCTCCAATCTTTAGTTTTAAAAGAATTTTCAAAAACTGAGACATAATAACCAACATTTGGACAACTGTGTCTATAAACAAAGCCTATATAACTTTATAAAGTTTAAGTTATTAGTAAATCTAGGCATGGAAATTGGAGCAGAATAAACACTAATTTCAAACATGAACAAATGATCTCAATCCTAATACATTTTTACAGACTAACTATAGAAAACTAGATGAAGTAAATGAGAAGTATTTATAACAAACAACTAAGATATCAAGTATGTAAACAATAATCCAAATATATAATGCATAACAACAAAGCACTAAAATGCAAGAATCCATGAAAGGTTCAAGAGGGATATAGGGAAACTTGTACTATCAATGGCAGTAATCAGATAAATGTAAAGTAGTTATATGTTGAATATCACCTTTAGTTTGCAGCCATTTGCTAGTCCTCATTTTTGTGCTACAAAATGTCAAGTTAAAACTTAAATAAGAAGTCACTATCAAACACAATCTAAGTGAAGCCACAATTTAATCTAACAGTTAAAGCACATCTGGTGCCATGCATCATATTAAACAATCAAATCAAATAAATTACCATGTGCAAGTTTGGAAGCAAGTTTCACACAACCGAATACGTCAAAAAATGTACATTTGGCCCCATGATCATTTCACTACAGCAAATGATTCCTGAAAAGGAACTGAGACTGTGTAGCAAGGCCGAAACAGCTTAGATCAATTAGCAAATGCGACAACGATGGCGATAATTTCTGGGGGAGAATGTGAGTTCACAGTGAGCCATTAAACAAATAAAGAAGCAAACGTAGAATTTAGGCCTTTGGCATAATATAGCTTGAAAAACTCAATGAGAGAATGGAAAGTTGTCTAGCAATTCAGATAGGAACTAAACAAGGAGCTCAATATTTACTCTAAAGCTTAACTAATGTTTTAACTTTTGGCTCGAAACTAGGTCTAAGGGCTTCAAACTAGGAGCTCAATTTATTTCACCAAAAAAAATGTTTAACAATACGCCTTTAACCAAAGCTAAAAAGTGCGATTATCAGAGGTGTATAGTCTATTTCCCAAAATGATTTACTAACGATTAACAAGTACTTGTACGTATCACCTAGATTCATCCACAAACAATAATTCTACCACAATCAACTAGCAAATACTTGTACAATAGCAGACAACAATTCGATAATGATTAACTATCATATAAACGATACACGTAACAGTTAACAACTCAACTACTCAACAGAAAATAACACCTTCAGTTCCAGATACATACAATTCAACCAAACATAATATTCGATTAATAAAACTCTACCAACGCAATCCGGACCGAATCGTTATATCTCTAAACTACTTAACCATCACAAAACACATAATAACAATCGTTATCTAATTGTACAACACATTAATAAACGATTAACTAACATTGACCTAATGATTGGAACAGTAAAACCACGGCGATTACAGATCCACGGTGACGATTACAAAACCACGGCGATTATGAAACAACGGCGATTACAGATCCACGGTGATGATTACGAAAACATGGCGATTACGGCAACGATTAACGGACCATGAGATAACAAAAGAACAATTACAAGTTAGGGTTTGATTTTATGATTTTATTTTGAGTGAGGATCAGTAGACATGATGGAACAGTAATGGATGAAATGGTTATTTTGATTTTGTGGCTTTTTTATAAAAGGGAAATAAGTGTAGCTTTTTTATAACAGTGATAAGGAAATGAATAGACTTATTTTGATTTTGTGGCTTTTTTATAAGTGTAGCTTTTGTTTCCACAATTATAAATGTGCCTTTTTTATGTAGTTATTTTTGCATTTATAAGTGTTTTCTTACACTTATAAGTGTGACCTTTTAAGAATTTGTTTTACTTCAATTATAAATGTAGCGTTATTGTAATTGTCCACACTTATATACGTGGAGTATTTTTTTAAATATTTGTAACACCTATAAATGTATCAAAATTATGATTCATATAAAAAGAAAGTCCACGGTTGACTATACCGTGGAGAAATAAGTGTAGAAAATTAAACTTTTTTTTTAATGCTCTGATGTAAGAATTAGCCATATACACCCAATAAATTAGCGAAAATGAGAGTCAGAAAAATATTTTATAGTTCATCCCAAGTTTATAAATAATGCATATAACCTTCTAAAAATTCTTTACTTGAAGATTTATATTGTTTCTAAAAATGTTAATCATAATTAATGCCCTCTAATAGTCCAATGAACAAATAATCAAATTCACTCGTCGCCCTTAGCCTATCTTACCTCTAAGACCAATTAGAAGACAAGTGTACCTCAATCTCTCTTACATGTAGACACACAGATAAAGTGAGAGAACACTTTCATTTTCTAATAGAGAGCTCGGTACACACAATTGTTCGCCCGCCATTCGCCCAACCACGAACGAACGGTGGCGCCCTTCTGCACCAGGCAACACAGTGTTCGCCCGCCGTTGGTTCCCTGCTATTGCACCAACACAGCGTTGTTCTTTTTCTTTTCTTTTTTTTTTTTTTCTTTTTTGAAATTGAATTTGAATTTGAAGTTGAATTTGAATTTGAATATGAAATGTTAGCGTTATATAACATTTAAGAAAATAAACCCCCCCCCCCATTTCACCTATATAAATACATACTTTTAACATCTATTTTTCAAACAAACCAAATCACAATTTATATATACAATTTCACATACATTTTTATCCACGCATCTATATTTCATACACTTTTAAAATGTACCAAAAATCTTATGGCTTGTTCACTTTCAAATACCATCGATGAAATTAAATCTGGTGTTAAGAAAATGATTGATGTGGATATCATTCGTAAGCAAGCGATTATCGACTTAGCTGTGTAGTTTGACATCACACAAACAGCTAAAGATGATCTAAGGAAAGGATACGCGGAATGCAAAGATATTCCGCAAGAAAAACTAGCTTTGATTGACGCTTTTTATTAAATTGAAAGATAAAATATGCTTTGTCGAAAATGGCGGGAACGATACAAGATAACGTCAGTGCAAAAGTTATTTGGATGCATTCAAAACATAAATAGGATGATTGTGTTTTTCTTTTCGCGTAATATTTTTTAATTTCCGTATTGTTTTTTCAATTTCGTATGTTTTTTTTATTGCAATTTGTATTTTTATTTTCATATCGTATTTTAATTTATGTATTGTAATTTTAGTTTTAGTTTAATAAAATATATTTATTTTATAAAATAAAAGGGGGAAAAAAAGACCCACAAGTGGTACCAATAACATGTTATTGGGTTTTTTTTATTGGAGATGATATTTTAGTTATTGGTGTGTTGTTGGGAGCGTGATGAGGTGGCGATGAGGTGACAGACGAATAATGTGTTATTCGCTTCTAGTGTACCGAGCACTCTAAGTATGTTGGTTACTTAGCAATACCTGCCTGTATATGCCCTAGGATCTATATTTATTATCGGTGCCAACTAATTTCAAAACTCTTTTTCCCTTTATTTTAGTTACAATGATTTAACTAAGTTAAACTAACAAACTATCATGTATTAGTAATATAAGTTAAACATCAACAAGATAAATAAACGTATAAGTAAACACAACGATATTTTCAACGTTTAAATTTTTATGAATTAAAGAATTTAATTAAGTTTTTTTACAAAATAAAAACTAAGTTGAATGAAAATGTTTGATGATCTCCTCACTAAACTTAAACATAAACCAAAGTTAATGTTTAAGTAAAAACTATGTTATTAACCAACTGAATACTCAGGGACTATAGTTCTATTTGGATAAGTAAATGCTCTTGAATGTTTTTCACATTAATTGCAAGAGATGAACATTTACTCATTTACAACATTTCCTTTTATAGGAAAGAATCAAGGTGGATATTTGTGGGGTAATAGCGACATGCCAAGCATTTAACTGTATAGTATACTTACATTAAATACTTCTATTCATGAAATACGTCTAACCGTACTTGAAGGAACATTGTTGATAATTATTTGTCCTTTATATATTAACTCTTGTATTATCTTGACTTTTTTATAAGTGTTTTACACATATCTTCTCAAGAAAGTTCCCGTCTATATTTTAGTCACTTAGACACTTTTCCAAAGTATCTAAGTTTCAGGATGTCTTTGATTTGTTGTTTGAGACGTTTAGGGAGTCAGTGAGTAATTGTCATCACTCACTGACTCCATCATCTTCTTCTTGGTTCAGGTGCTTCACTCGGTAAGTACCGCCTCAGGAAGTGTTGAGTCTGTCTTTAGACTCTGAAGAACTCTGAAGATAACTCCCTCAATGTTTCTGCCCATTCATGGACTTTATTTACACTTAGGGTACTTTCTATTCAAATCCTAAAGATCAGTACGCACTGAATTAGACCAACAATCTCCCCCTATTTGTATATAAATATAGCCTAAGTATTTTTATTTTTTTTAATATAAGTGAGCAAAACAACATCTTCTTGCAACTGAAATAAAATAAAGTAAAGTATAAACTGATAAATGGTGCAAAAATGCTTCATTTATTATTCACCTATTACAAGATACACAATAAAAGATTACGTAACATTGTAACTAGTCTTCTTCTTCAAAAAGTTTCATCATTTCCAACTTTACTTTCTTTTAGAGAGGATGTGCCTGTCCTCCCTTTTTTCAATTTCCTGGCCCAATAGTTGTACCTAAAGTTCTAAATAGCGTAAGGCGTGACGTGGTGGCATGGCCAAGCCTTATGCTTTTGGATCCATGCCAACGCCACGTCGTCTTTTAAGGCGTGACTTAAAGCAGCAAAAAATATGAAAATATTTATAGATTTATATATAGGGACAATTTCATACCTCTTCTCCTCAAAATAAAAAATTTCATATTTAACCAAAACTTGCTTTAAAAGCATTGTAATTTATGCATGTAAAGGTTGTAATTTGGATATATATGAAATTCATCATGAAAAGAGGGGGAGATATGAAATTCATCCTTATATATTTATATCATATTTCATATATATCGAGTTAACAAAAAGTGTTATACGCAAGGAATAAAGTCAAGAAACTATCATTGCATTTAATCTTTTTCTTTTCTTATTTTTTCAAAAAAAACCTTCTTTATTGGAGTTGAATTCAAAAAAGGCAGCACGCCTCATGCCTCATCTCACGCCACACCTAGAGTCGACGCATAGATCTATTTCATAACGTGGAGGTTATGCCTCGCACTTAACGGCGCCATGGCACACCTTTTAGAACCTTGGCTGTAACATTCTCTTAGCTTCAGGGGTCTTCTCCGATAATGCATCAATCTTGTAAAGTGAAAGATTTGAGGTGTCCACTAGATGCAACTCAGAGACTCTCTAAAATGCATGATCACTAAATACATCTGAAAAAAAGAGAATGCGTTCAGAAAGTTCAATTGCATGGTTTCCCTGAATGGAACTCCTTCATGAGGAGTTTTGTTGTAGTGGATACCAACAATGTATTGTCCAGGTTTAGTTTCCATGGTTCTTTTCCTCTTTCTTAGAAGAGAAGAGATTTTGTTAGGATCTTGAAGACTCAGAGGCTTTGTTGTATCAATGCCAATAATTCTTTCTTGTTCGTTGATTTCATCAAATCTTTTGCCAAGTGATTTGAGCAATTCAGCAGCATTTGCCCCCCCCCCCCCTTTTCTTCTTTAGTATAGCAAGCATCATTTCCCATTCCTTAACACCAACTAATCTCTATTTGAATTGAGTGAGAAGTTCAAAGTTGGATTCATTAGTGTTCCTAATGATGCTTACACTTATTGGTTTGGTGTTGGCAGTGATTTAGATATCCCTAATTAGTTTACTACATCTTTGTTTTGTAATCTTCCCATAGATTTATCCTTTTCTCATCCTTGGCCTTTTGCTTTTCCTTGGTAGCATTCAGTTACTTGGCAGAATTCCGTGGCTGTTTTGATGGATTAAGTAGATGCATTAGCTTCCTCATTTGCCACCTTGAGAATTTATTCTTTAGAAGCAGCTCAACTTTTCCTTTTCTCTTGATCATCCATGATCTTCTGAATTTCTTCTCCAGTGGCTCGAATGATCCTACCATCTTCAAGTTGTTAAGTTATTAAACTAGTAGCTAATGAAGCTTTAGCTTGAGGTGTAGGAATTGAAGGTGATGGTCGAGTGAGACTGAGTTTAGGGAATGGAAGTTCAGTTTCTTGAGGCCCAAAGATCATGTTGTCTTCAGCTCCAAACATTTTCCTCTTGCCTTTGTGTCTTTTGTTTGTTTATCCAGAATTACTAAGTATAAAAAATATAATCAATTAAGCAATGATTCTCATATAAGAGTATAGTAAATGCGCAATATACATGGGATAAATGATGCATAAATATAGTAATTATTTGATCACATCAGTTTCAATTTTGGATCAATGTTAATGTTTGATGATACATGAAGAACAAAGAAATTAATTTGATTTCTCCATTTTTTTTTTCTACCAAAAATAAGAAACAATTGATGCTAAATCTTGAGTAAACTTTTTGTAGTTACCAAATACTAGAATTTTTTATAATTCTCCACCAATTACATTTCTCTACATTATTTTTCTAAACTTCATTTCATTTTACTAGAATTCTCTCTACCAAACGTGCCCCATGTCTATTTCAGAGGGCTTCATTATAATTTTTGGATTCTTGAAGATAGTTGTTGGTCTTTACAAGTTTTGTGGCTTTTTGTGAAGATTGATTCTTGAAGGAGAGTACACAATGATTGTCTTAATGATATAATGATCTCAATAACGAAATTAAAAAGATTACAAACCTCAGAAATGATCAAAAGATCATAAAGTGGCAACGACTGACAGAGAATTTGAGGGATTCGGGTTTATGTGACGGTGATAATGATGTGTCGTAACCCTAATGGGGAAGACGCATATATATAGCCAAAAAGTGCATACCAAACCTCCTAAAATCTCCTTTGGTGTAAAATTAGTCACGAGCATTGATTACCTCTTTGGGAAGTCGCTAATTGAAGCCAAACACCCTCTGAGGTGTTCCCTTCAAAGATATTATCACAGAGGTTTCATAAGACCAATTCGAACGCACGTTCACAACCCTATTAACACTTTCCCGCCAAAATAGGAATCGTGGGGCACTAACGCATCGGTTACCTAGAATCATGGGACACACCCATGATCTCTGGATTAAGTGCAGGAGCCTACTTGAGCCTATTTCCATCTCCTATAAATAGCTTGGCAGGAAATTCAAGTTTGATCTCACTTGCAACACCTACATTTCATATTTTAGCTTTTTAAACAATCATAAACACCAACTTACTCTTACGTCGGAGGTGATTCACAGATTCCAACCCTTACGCTTCACTTAACGTAGTATTTGCATTTGTCTTATTTCTGGTGACTCACATCTAGGAAGTCACCACAACACCCTCATATCCTTCGATCATCATCGCAAGGCCTGATAGTGCGACATGTTGCATGATCAGTGGCGCCACCCGTGGGACCGCTACAATAAGTCTCGTATTTCCCAAGTTTGAAACTGTCAAACACCACTACCTAATTTTCTGGCATGAAAAACGGAAGACAAGTTACACCCCCACTGGGTTTTTCGACCTTAATTCCTTTACCAATCCCAAACCCAAATGACCTAGGACCCATAATCGCCTCTACCTTTACCACAAGATCGCACCACGAAACCTCACTTACAACTCGCGCCTATTCTTCGGCTAATCCAGAACTTGTGATTAGCCCCACTTTTGTTGTGGCCAAAATCAAGGCCTTAGATTCCCTCCTGAGGGAAAGGAGAAGGCAGATACGCAATGAAGGGGTTCGAGCGGAGCTGGATTCCTCGAGTGAATAGTACAATGATGAAATAGAGGTGGTGCCAAAGCCTGCTCATGTTAACGAAGCCAATTGGGCTCTTAGGATTATGTCTCCGGATATTCGAAGGTCAGGAAGAAGGGTTGTGGAAAACTAGAAGGGGGGTTGAATAGTTTTACCAGTTTTTAATTTAGTTATAAAATTTACTTGTGAAAAACTTTGATTCGATTCTTTTGTGAAATCAATCAACACTAATATGAACACTAAGTTATACTATCTAATATAAAAAATAAGTATAAAGAAATGAGATGGAAAGATCAAACCGAGACATCAAGATTTATAGTGGTTCGGTCACGAAGCTCTTCTTCGCCCTACTCCACTCCCCGAGTACCAAACTCGAGAGTTCTATGCACTATGTCAACAAAGCTCCCTTCAGGCGGAGAACACCGTACAACATCGCTTATCCTTATTTCCGACACTAAGCTAACTGTCGAGCACTAATCTTAGCTAGTACCAATCTACCACGATCCACATGATCCTTAGTAAATCACACAATCAACACACTTGACACGGTCTACCCGATCTACCCTTGATCCACTTGATCAACACTCAAGCACACAATCTACAAGGGATCTCCAAGATCTCAACAAGATCACAATGATCTAATCTCACAAACTACACAAAAGAAATATCAACTTGGTGTATGCTAGGATACAGCAAGTATGTAACAATATGTTACAAGTGCACTAACTATAACTACAACACTTTGTATCTTCTTGATACTTTGTGTTCTTCTCTTGCACTAGTAGAGGAATGATGGTGATCACTTGGTTGGATGATTGGATCACTCTTTAAACAAAAGAAAACTAAATTAAATGATCAAAGGAGAGAAGATGTGATAAGATTTTTAAACTCAGAAAGTTGTGTGTGAAAAAGGATGCTCAAAAACTGTGAAGAAGGCTGGTATTTACAGGCAGAAGAAATTTGCCCATTATAGGGTCACAATACCACTAAATACCACACGGTACCACTAAATTTAGTGGTACCGTGGTATCGTGCCAGACAAGGACGCTCCAATTTTTGTTTTTAGTGGTGAAAGTTTATTTGGGGAAGCTTAGAGCTGATTTTCGGGGAAAAATTAGCTGTTATGATTTTTAAACTTATTTTTCCAATAAAACATTTCTTTATAATTCAAAAATAATTTGTAAAGTATATTTTTGAAAAAAATGTTTTGTCACATTAAAATGTGAAGTTTGAAACACAAATTCACTTCTTTGATCATTTGTCAAGTTGTAAATTTGTTTGTTCATACCAAGAGTGATTTACGTAGAAACAGGATATTTCGACTAAAAACTTGTTTACGTTAATTTTGACGTAAAGTGTTTTCACATTTTGTTATCATCAAACCGTGGAGTTATCGAAAGATATAAATAACGTTTTTAGAACATTATTTGCATCAACAATCTCTCCCTTTTTGATGATAACAAAACATAAACTCATTTTAAGTAAAAGATTAATTTTAACAAGTTTTTAGTATGAGTTTATATCCCATTTCTCCCCCTTTTTGTCGAAGCAAAAAGATCGCAAAGGCTCCCCCTTGATGTATACTCCCCCTCGTTTGGAGGACACCAAGGAATCGAGCAACGGTTCTTGCTACAAAACAAAGTTAGATGACACACATACAATATCTAACATGTAGCAACTAAGACAAATATCCAACCATAAACTAAGAAACGGGCTAAGAAGCCAAAAACCATAAAAGATAAAACAACCATACGATAAGCCCATCTATTCATAAAGAAAAATGTCATACATAAAGTATGACTACAACATAAACATAAAAACAAACTACAAGAAGCACATATAAATCTTTAGTGACAAGAGGCCCTAAGATTTGCTTCAATGCCAAAAGGGATCCTAGACGTTTATTTTTGGAAGCTAAACATGAAAATATTTAGTTGTTTGGGCTATTGGTTGGTGGAGGAGGTGGTATGATGGGCCCTTGTGGTGGTGTTAGGAGGTGTTCAAGGTAGGAGAACATGAAGTTCAATTCTTCCCTAAGGTTAAAGGTGAGGTTTCGGTTGTGATGACAACATGCACAACTTAGGCTATGTGGTTCAAGAGGATAGATAATGGGGTGACCCATTAGTGGTTGTGGTGATGGAGAGGCGGAAGATGATGATGTGTTGGACCCAAGCTCAAGAGGATTTGTTGGTGATAGAGTGAATGTTAATGCCAATGGTTGAGGAGGACTAGGTGGGAGAAGGGGTGTGGTTGTCCTAATTGTAGAAGAGGATGATGAGGTTTGCCTAGTAGAAGTGGCTTTGGAAGGAGCCAATGGTGTAGCAATTGATGAGGTTGAGTTGGTGGAGGGTAATGGTGTATGAATGTCTTCATCATCGTCTAGTGTAAGATCAATGAGAAGTATTTTCTTGGGTGGTTTTATGTTGAGTCTTGGTTTCTTTGCATTATGTGATGTAGTAGCAATGGTAGAAGACATGGTGAGTTTATGATGAATGTGGGATGGTAAGAAAGATGAATACATGATAAGATCTTAAATAGCCAAATCAAAGGCATGCATGGATTGGTAGGATGGTGAGTTTAGGGAATTGGGAGTGATGGAATCAGCTCATGTTTGTAGAATCTAAGGAAAAGAAAGTCAAAAAGTTAAAGTAAACAGTTAAAAACGTATTCTGTAACACCCCCTAAATTATGAGTTAACAGCGGAAGACTAATCGGAGTATTACGGGGAGGATCATTTTCATAATCATAGAAAACGGCTCAAAAGAGGCGTTTTGAAAGTTATTGTCATTCAAATAATAGTTGAGATACAAAAGTGAAAATTCATTGTTGTGATATCCCACAAAAGGGTGTAGTAGTTTGAAATGAATAATATAATTTATTTAAAACCAAAAACCATCAGTTTAATGCCCACTCCGTGCCTTGATTGCTCCGTTAATTACCTGAGATAAACATGCTAAAAGTCAACAAAATTGTTGAGTGAAATCATAGTGTTTGTAATTGTGATCAGTTTGAACACAACTCTATAATTGCATGTGAATTACAATCATATTTGAAATAGTGATATTGCAGTTGGATATATTGCCCTGAGTCTCATGACACGCAAATGTTAGCAGTGTATTGTAACCAGTGTGAAATATGGTCCTCGTTTAGGAGATTGCCATCTTCCTATTTCCTTCAAATATAATGCATTCGACTAATTCGGCTAGCAACTAAGGCTATCCATTCGGCACTAGTTTAAATAGGCAGCAGCCTCCAATAGATCTATTCACTATATTTGTGTTCACTCGCAAGTGATTAATGGTTCATGATGTGAGGGGCTTTTGGTAATAGTGTAACTTAGGCAATATCAATCAGGTGTAGCATACATAAAATACTTGTGTTCTATTTTGTAGCATGTATCTCCCCCAAAGAGTATAAAGTTGTTAAATGAGAAAAAGTGGGGCTATGACTCACCTTGAGTGTAACTGGCAAAGGTGAAATGTGAAATCAAGTGAATTATGGGAACGGCTCCAGCACACGACCTGAATAATAGTGAAGTCTGAGATTTTGACAGTTTTGTCTTAATACGAATAATGATTGTGAAATGTGCATCGGATTATGATTTGGTTCGTGATGAGAGTGAATGATATATACTTAAAATGCTTAAAGTTCAAAAATATTATTATATATAATATTATCTTGTTTTTATGTTATTGAATTTCATAAATATTGTTTCCTCAAAAGTGGTTGAATGATACGTTAAATTTATTCGTTTAGAATTCGTTATATAAATATATAAACGTAACGTGATTTAATACATTGTACGAATTGTAAAATGCTCGTGTTAGATTTGAAACAGTGTAAAACATGAAATGGAATATGAATGAAATAAAGTTACTGTATGGTCCCTGAACTTATACGAATTTTACACTTTCTTCCATAACGGAGTAACTTTTGCACCGTTAGTCCTTGGTTAGTAATTAATTACATTTTTAGTCCAAAAGGGTCCAATATTACATTTTAAGCCTTCTGTTTACTGGATGATCATTTTCTACCCACAAGTTACTGAAATGACAGTTTGGGACCTATTTATGTGAAAGTGACACTTTTAACCCGATATGTAGAAATATTTGCAAATTTAGTCCAAAAATCACAAAAATGATGTTATAAGTTTTCTGAAAGTTGTAATAGCTTCAAATAGCTTATTTGAGTCTTATTGAACTGCTTATTACCCAAAAGTGTTTATTAGGTGATTATTGGGCCTTAATGAATTAAAACAATGCCCAATAAGAAATTGTGATTCATTGGGTTTAAAAATATTTTGGGCTTGTCATTGGGCTTATTTAATGGTCTTAAAAACATTACAAAAGGGCTTATACCAACTGCTTATCGAGAGTGCTTATTTTTGGCTTGTTGGGCTTAAAAGCCCACTCGAATAAATATGTGAATTAGAAGACTGTTTCGAGTAGCGATAGGTTTGAAGTTTAAAAAGGACTTTTACGAGCTTATGAGGTGAGCTTATTTTAACAGCTTATTAGCTGAGCTTGTAGAGAATTAGTTTGAGCATTTTAATCCATATGTTGTATGTATAAAAAGGGATTTTATGGGGTCATTCTTGGTCGACAAAATGAATAAGTCTAAAGTAATAAAATGACATATAAATGTGTGATATGCAATATGTGTTAGAAACATGTCTCGATAAGTAATAAAATGGAAATATAAGTGTCGAATGAATGTATAACTTAATTATTCTAGCCATCCATGAATAGGAGGTCAAATGCATTACGTAAAATAAATACTAGAAAACGTAAAAATGCATAGGAAGTTAAATTTGATCGAACGAATATATATACGATGCATGATATATTGAAAACATAAATAAGAGTAGGAAATGAGTTTGTGAAGCTTACTACAACCAAAAGGTGGTGAGTTATAAGTGAATATGGACTAGGATTCAAGAGATATGCACGTCTCTTGCTAGAGTGACCACAAATGATTCGAATGCAAGGTTTTCGACTTGGAAATGGTTCAACCGAATAGAGAAATGGTCATGGCTTCTTGAGATGTCTCGGCAGTAGTATAGAAGACTTAGAGAAAATATGTGAGTGAGTTTTTCAAGTGTGAATTGGGAGTTATATGTGTTGATCGTATATATGCATCTATAATGCATGTATATTGTATTTTAATACATCCAAGTTATGTTGATTAGATTGTTTTCAGGATTTGGGATTAGGATTTGAGAATAAAACTCGAGTACTAGGGATATTTAGGGGGGTTTGAGTGTAGCTTTGGCCATAAACTAAGTTGCGTGTACATATGTCTCGTTCGACACATAAAGTGTCCAAACAACTATTTTAACGTGTCCAAATATGTAAGAAGGTGAGAAACAATGTTGTGAACTCATATTCGACTAAGAATAAATAAAAGAAATAGGTGAAAATTAGTTTTAATCAAATTTGATAAAATTGTGTGAACTTGTAATAGTGTCGAATGGTGTTTTACTTTGGGTCTCGTTCAATGATCAAATGTTCGAATTAGAAAGTGAGACTTGTCATCCTGATTATTTGGTGTATGGAGATTCGGATTGTGTAAAATGTCGCATAGTTTGTGTTTCGAAATCAAAAGATATCGAAGCCAAGTGTTTGTATGTCAACTGAGTGAAAATAAAAGAAATATAGAACTTGGGTTGGGCATGAATAGTAACAGGCTCAAAAATTGGCCAGGAATAGTAATGTGGATCCGTTTGGTTTATTATTCGTGTATTAGATTCGTCATGGTCTGTGTGTGAGCTCGTTCCAAAGTGTTTGTGAATCACGTATCAACGTGTTTGAATTATTGTAGTGTAATAAACAAAATTTTCAAATTTTGCTCGTAAAAATGGTTAAGTGAACTGTAATGGTAATTTAATACTTGATTAACATTTACAAATCACTGGGGAATTTTACAAGTTGCTACATATTCCCAGGGGACGGTACCACTAAATCACCCACGGTACCACTAAATTTAGTGGTGTCGTGCCCTATTTAGTGGTGCCGTGACCTGTAGTTGACGTTTTTACCAGTTCTGCAGGATTTAGGCTGCCTAAATGGGTAATTCTAGGGGTACTATTTGCAGCAAATCCTATTGCCTCAATTCACTAAAGAATAATCACATAGTTTTCATAACAATAGCCACAACTAGTAACAAAAAAAAACATGTGATTATCTAAATTTAGGCTACTATTAAGCATGCAATCTATCAAGTAATATAATCATCTAGCGCATGCAAAAAAAATGTAAAGTGATAAAATAAAAGATAAGAACTAAATAAAGCTCATGAGCTAAATATAACCAAGAACTAAGCTTCATTAAGTACCCGAAGCAACCCATGCCATGTTAATAATCCTAGGTTATGGTTAAGCCAAGCTTGTTAATGTCAAATGACCGTAGCCAAGACCCCATGAGAGATAGTTTAATAATACTTGAGTTAATAATATTAATTAAGTTAGTAGTTTAAAGCATTGTTTAATCTCTCGTTCTCCCCAACTTCTTGATCTTGTTGTCGATGCCCTTGAGTGCCTTCCCAATTTACTTAAACCCCCCGATGATTTGCTCGTGCATGGACACTTGCCGATTGTACATCGTCGTTTGCCTTCTCATTACCGCACTTAAGTTGGTGTTGTTGTAAGGAAGGTCGGTTGTTGGTGTGAAGGTTGACGTGTCAAGATTATGAATAAATGTGTCCGGTGAAGGAGTACGAGCATGAGAGGTTCCTTCTTCATTCACTTCAACATCATCCTCATCCATAGGTTGAGATGATGATCCATGATGGAAGGAGGAGAAAGAAAAAGTAGCATCGGAAGTGGACTTACGACCATGTTTAGACCCTTTGTCACTACGTTGCTTTGTGCGATGTTGTGGTCCACCAAGGGGTTTCATAATGGGATCAACAAGGAAGTATTCGATGTTATCAAGATGTGGGTAATTAGCCATAACCCAACAGAAGAGACGAGTAAGCAACATACCATACGACACGAGCTTATCAGACCGACTATGAATGTTAGCTATTCTTTTTGCCATATACCATGCGAGGTTGTATGGCTCCTCGTTACTAAGGCAATAGAGCATGTGGGCTAGACTTTCCAGAACATGATCCCGGTTACCCGCAAGAGACAAGACATTCTCACGAAGAAGGAGTTCCCAATTTTTGAGATCGGGAAGAATTTCTCTGAGATAGATACGGTTTGGGTCGAGGTGGACTATTGAACCATCACGTTTTTGGTACGTGTTGGCGACACGAGGGATTTGAATATGATGCTTTATGGTTTGAGGATCGGGAATTTCGGTTAGATATGGACCTTCACTTTCAAGATGATAGTAAAGGGACTCTAAGGAATGGTCTTCTATGTAGGCACATTGACCGTAGGAAGGAGCACCTAGAATATCACCAAGCTCGGTGATGGACAAAACGATATTTTGATTTTGAATCCAGAAATCTAGGAAGACATTACCATCAAGATCATTGAAGGTACGAACACGACTATAGAGCTCAAGGATGAAACGAGGAAAATTTTGATCATTTATTTTATATAAACAATCTAAATTGATTGTTGGAAAGCATACATTTATGCCATCTAAAAGAACTATAAGCATCGACTACACGACCTTCGTGTATATATCGATGTTGGACTTTTTGAAGACAAGCTTTTTACTCGTCAGGAATGTTTGGATCATCGATTAGTGAAGGGATATAGGATTTGGTGTCTTGGTAATCGTTACGAGGCATTGTTACCTACAAAAATATATAAGTATATGTGTGTTAAATTTTGTACTATTGATGATCACATCTCTAGTCTGTGTGCCTATATGCAAACAATGTGGAGGTGTGATGAATCTAACACACCTGCTAGATCTTTGAGCCTTAGTGGATCGGTAGGATGCCTATGTAATCACAACCACACTACAAGAGAATCTCTGAGTACGAACTAGAAAAGAAAAGAACTAAGACTATGATCCTCTATGAATCGTATAATGAACTAAAATATATTATTATTGAAGATTGTTAAGTCGTAAAAAGATATATAAAACTCATAGACGGGTGTTCCTTTTATACTAACAAGAAACCCTAACCCTAACCCGTCATACAACAAAACGTGTGAAGAGATAAACATGATCTCTTCTAAAAATAAATCTAACAAACATTCTAAACATACGGGATAACAACTAACAATACCCGCAGCAATGACTACTAATCAGCAGAAACAAATTAAAACTATCAGCAGGAACCGACTTCAGCAGCAATGAATAACTGTCAGCAGGAACCAGCTTGAAAAAGAAAGAAAATAAGAAAAGAGAAGAAAGAAAGATATACAACAACAACAACAACAACAAGCCACCTGTACCATGATCAAGTAGAGGAACCTTTGGCAGCTGCAAGTTGATCTCTGATGAATTTGACCAACTGTTCAGCTGTGGTCAAATCATTTCCAATAGTATGTTTGGGAACTCTTACCTTCTGTGTGAGCATTCTCTTCATAAGTCCCTCAGATAAAGGATAAGAGACATCTACAAACATAGACAGGATCTTGCCAGAAATGAGCTCCACCATATGAACATTGGAAGAAGGATATAACCTCCAAGTATATACTCTCCATGATGATTGATTACCCCACACCAATTGAGCCTTTTCTCCTTCCAATGAATTCATTAAAACTTGTAAATCTCCCCAAAGCATCAGGCCAACCCCAGTAGGAGCATGAGCTTGATAGTAATTATCCACTATCTTATAAAGATTTTCCAAATCTTTCCTCTCTACCTTATTCAAGAGCTCCCTCAGAAAGGTAAAGAATTTGACTGTCCCATCAAGGGAAAACCAAACATTGACTTCACCTTCAGGAGTAGACCTAATCTCCCAGTGAGCAATATGACCCCAAGAGTGAATGGAATCACCATCTGAATCACTGTCTGAGTCAACCATAACCAATTCTTGATCATCCACTTCAGAAATAGGCCTAGTAGGAGGGTGGTCAGAGTAACTCTTCTGCCTGGTTCTTAGACCATACTGATGAATAGGAACTGAGGAAGATGGTTCAGCAGGAACAGAATCAACCTTATCAACAAGAATGGAACCAGTTTTATCACTAGGAATGGTAGACTCTTTATGAGCAGCAGGAATACCATCAGCAAGATCAGTCTTAGGCATGGCAACTGCATCATCAGCAGAAGACATGGAAGCTGCTGCTGCCTGAGATGAGGAAACCTGAGGTTCAGAAGTAGCATAATCCTTTACAGTATCAGCCGGTTCAGAGACTTTAACTCTCTTGGCAGAAGGTATCTCCACAGAAGGTTTGTTATGTCTAATGATATGATTCATAGCCTGGTTATATTCTACCATAAGCCTCTCATCTGACAACTGCCTAACCTCAGCCATAGTCCATCCATGATTATAAATAGAACCACTCATGTTCTTCACAAGAATTCTCATGTGTTCCTTTTGTTGTGCCTGAGTAAGAGGTGTATGCCTCTTCTCCTTAGCTTTCTGTTCTGCTATATCCCTCTATTTTTGCCTCATCCTTTCCACCATTCTTGCAGGAAAGTCTGCATCTGATACATTAATTCCCAAGATATCTTTAGCAACATTTGGGTTAGCTTCCACTTGAGCACAAATATGTATCCAATCAACCTCAGTAAAGTATAGAGAAGCAGCATCCAACTCCTTTTGCCTTGCTTCAGGCAGAGTGGAAGCAAATGATGTATCTGCTTCTGCAAATTCTGCAGAAAAGTTTGCATGTACCTTCTTTGCCATCTCTGACCCCATTCTTTCATCTTGAACATTCTTCACACAACCTTTCCTGTGCAGCCTTTTCCACATCAGACACCAGACCTCCAAATTCATCCCACTACAGTAGACTGGCTAGCCGATCCTGAACCAGAAGCAATGGTAGATCCACCAGCAGAATTACCCTGAAACTTAGGTCCAGCTGCAACACTTTCACTAACAGCAGGAACTTCTGCAGCAGCAGGAATGCTCTGAGAAGTATCTACCCCCGCAGAAATGTCCTTTGGAATGCTTGTAGCATCTCCATCAGCAGTAACAGAAGTACTTCCTCTGCAAGCTTGTAAATACCCAAAGGCTGGTATTCTGGAGGCCATCTGCAGCTTAGTTGAAGATCTTCTTGTATAATGTTTCTCTATGGGAGGAACCTTAGAAGATTGACTTCTATCTTCTTCTTTGCTTGCACTGGCCAAGGAGGCACTGGCCAGGACATGTAATCCATCCAAGTTGAATGAACCTTGATGCCCATCCTCTTCATTATCTGTATCAGAAAGAACAATCTTTCTCTTCTTTGGTTTTTTCCTGAGCTTCCAGATGAGTAATCCTTTGTGTGAGCTCAAGAATGACTCCACCAAGTGTTTCTTTAGTGTCTTTGAGCTCTCTTTCTAAAGAATCCACTTTCTGACCCAGTTCTCTTTTGGTGTCCTGCAACTCTTTCTCCAATGCTGCAACTGTCTTAGAATACCTGTCAATCAAGCTTGGAATAGAAGTGAGACCAGCAGGATCCTCAGCTCCACCAGCAGATTGCTCTGTGGTAGTAGGAGCTGCAGAGGATCTGGGTGGAGAGGGATAAGAGTCTCCACCAAAGGTAGTATGATCATATACAGGCTCCCTAGCTGGACAAGGAGTCGACTGCCTGATAAAGGATGGTTTGTCTTGAGGTTGTTGGTCAAAATCAATATCATGATCATCATTGGTGATAACAGGCTCAGAAGTAGAATCAAGATGAGTGGTAGGCCTTGGGGATGGTGGTAATGGGTCATCAGCAGCAACTGAAGTCCCTTCATCAGCAGCATTGGATGCACTAGCATCAGCTGCATTTGGTGCAGGTGGGACAATGTCATTGTCAGCAGGATCTGGGTTGTCAGCAGGATTGGCATTCGGTAACATGGCAGGTAATAATGGCAAATGTTGGCCTGCAAAATTCATCTTCATCATTGCAAACATTTTAGCAGTCATCCGATTCACTATCTTAGGGGATGGGTCATTGTTCTGTACACCTAAGATAATTTGAAGAAATCTAGGATACATTAAAAATCTGTTTTTATCACCAGTGATATTTTCAATCATCCCTTCAAAAATATATTTGGCCCAATTATATATCCTACCCTGTGACAGACAAACAAGACCAGATGCAATGGGACTAGGACATTGATCCCAACCACCGGTCTTTACACTCATACACTGAAGTAAAGTATGAACAAGAAATCTCCATTGATGAGACAGCTTATTTTTTATAAAATGTATAACTACCAGTGACAGGGTAACCTATGGCAGCCATACCATCATTGATTTCTTTCCTGGAAAAATCATGCGCCCCATGCTCCTCAGGAAATCGGAGTTGTACCCGAATCAACCCCTCAGAAATGATGACTTCGTGTTCATCAATGGTGGCTACGATTTCGTCCTCCCTTCCCACAATGTGTCTAACTCTAGCAGTTGCCCAAAACTGCTTAATGAGCGAATCATACACCGTTACAGGATAATGAGTGAGTGCATAGTGAATAGATGACCCACGAAGAAAAGCTAACACCTCATCATAACCATCACTTTTAGAAGAAGACTCTAAGTATGCAACCTTGTTGTGATCATCTTTGTAGCGAAGTGTTGTCATTGTATTTGATGAATGAACTAGGGTTCGAAAGGCGAAAAATAATGAATTAGGGTTTGAAAGGATTTTGAGAATTTGAGATGTGAGAAGTGCAATTTTTAGGTTAGGTTGCCAAATATAGCAATTTAAATTGCTGCAATTCCGCGCACGTATCTTTGACCAATTGACTTAACGAAATTTCCCAAATTTAACAAAGTCAGCAGGAACCATTAGTCAAACGACAGGAATACTTGGTCTATCGGCAGCAATGAAGTGGTTTGACCAAAGTCAACCTTCCAAATCCTGTCATTAGGAATAAACTGCCTGAATTAACTCCCAACACCAACCAACAATTAATTCCCCCTAATTATCTTCTCACTATAAAAGGTCTTTATCTCCAAATCGAATTACTTCATCTTCAAACCCTAACCAAAATCGACATAACAAACAAAACCATGAGTTCTTCAAAAGCACCCGTCATTGAAATTCATCAGACTCCTCCTCCCCCTCCGAATCATCATCAGGGTGGGGAAAATACTTTCCCCACCAGCATCATCTTCACAAACCAAAGGCAAAGCTAAGGTCGAAGAAGATTTATCCGACCCTCTTCCATTTAACTCCTTCTTCTTTTGAATACTCCAGCTCTGATGATGAAGGATCATCATGGCCAAAGTCCTTGACTTATTATCAAGGTGAATGGGAAACATATCCTCCCAATTTTCCCATTTCTGATAAGCTAAGGGAAGAGATGAAGAAGACTGTGGCTATGCTGAGTGAAGAGATGGAGAAGACTATTGCTGCCTTCTACGAAAAAACCAGTACCTAAAAGAAATCAGGCAACCCCAATTGTCAAGCCAGCCAACTCCTGGGCCAAGCCAGCTAACTCCTGGCCCAAGCCAGTCAGCTCCTCAGCCAAGTCAGACAACTGCTAGGTTACCCCCTAGATCACGTCATACCCACTCTTCCCCAAGACATTCAACTTCAAAGAGAGATCAGCCACTCCCTGAACCAAGACATCCAATCCCAGTGATCTTAGCACTTCCAGCCCAAGTGTATATGAAGGAATAAGTCATCAGAGGGGTAGAAGGTTCATGCCCAACAGCAGGGCATAGGGAAAGGAAAGATTGAGTAGATGGTTAGGTTTGTGTGGAGTGGTGGTGAAGGATGTGTGTCTGAGTAGGTTGGTAGGTTGCTTGTAGGATCTTGATGAGAAGCTTTTGTGTTTTGTACCTTGTATGAAATCACCTTTATTAATATGAATGGAAATGACTCTCTTTTGATTTAAATCCAAGCATTGAATTAGAGAACTGCAAAACAGAGTTAGCTAACAAAACACACTAAAACCTGCAAAACAAAGTTAGTGATCAAAAAACATAAAAAGGAAAATTTAAAAGCAAGAAACACAGGACAAAATTACAAGTATTAGCCTCCCCTTAGGCTAATACCTCCCCTCAAAACTAGCAAAGAAATATACAACAACATGATCAGACAAACAAAAACTATCACCAATGATACCATGGAGAGTAAGCCATTCCCCCCATATACATTGGATCATAATAGGCTGGCCTATAACCATTTTGAAAATAAGGGCTTGAGGGTCTGTAAAATGGTTGAGCAACATTCCTCTTCCAATCAGCAGAAATGGTTTGACCAGCTGAAACAGATGCACTACCAGCAGAATTGGTAGCTGCATTGCTATGCCTATCAGCAGCAACAGGTTTAGTATTCCTAGCAGAAAATTTGATGCTGCCTTAGGCACATAAGGTGGGATTCTACCCACATTATTCCACAGGGGTCCTGTCACTTGATGCCTAGCATAAACCCCCATTCTCTTCTCATGATAATCACAATCTTTGATGAGGTGATCTTTACTACCACATACAAAACATGACTTCTTCCTAACAGCCTTGTTCTTACCATAAGTTTTCTTATTACAGACAAAATTATCACTACTGGAACTAGAGACATGTTGTTGTTAACAGAGTTAAGTGAGCTGTTGTTAGAGGAAGCTATTTTGAAATAGATTCATCAATAGTTACTCGAGAAGGGAAGTCATGAAACTTGGGTGAGGTTGACTTGTCATGTGAATCACATGAGGTATAGTCTGTAGAAATTAGATTCATAGGACTTGTCACTTTTGGAACAAGAGACAAAGTCATCAGACTTACACTCATAATCAGATAAGTCATTTGACTTTTTCCCATATGTCATGTGTGATTCATCTGAGTCAAGGTCAAGGGCTGAGTGGATAGGGACAGGCTTGAAAACACCTCTTATAGGTGGAGGAACTGCATTCATTCCTCCTTCCTTAACAAACTTAACAGGAATTTGATAATACAACTTCCTTAGGGGTAGGGTCAAATATTCTAGGGTTATATTCCCCAACATCATATCCCAACCCTTTCTTACGCCAACCAGACTCATTACCATTATTATAGTTAACAAGATATTTTTCTGATTGTTGCCATGAATTTAACCTGGCCACTTCACTATCCAGTTTAGCCTCTAAAATACTGATTTTCTAATTTCACCTTAGCATGTTCTCTCTCAGAATGTTTTAGACAGTTATTGGTGTTCTCTAAGTCTCTTTCCAAAACCCTTATCTTTTGCTCATATGCTAGCTGATTAGCTTCATGCCAAGCCTTTTGTTTTTCCACAGTTTTAAGAGCCTTTTTATAAGCTTGAATTTCTACAAACAATTTATTATATTCAGGCTCCATTTCATCAAACTCTTTCCTAAGGTTCAAGTACAATTCATGACACCCAAAATGACAATGTTGTACCTGATGAGTGGCACCCACAAGAGCAAATTCTTCCACTTTATCCTTTGCATTATGAGCCATGTTGTGAGTTTGGTTGAGACTATCTTCATCAGCATCAGCAAGTTCTGTCCATTTTCCCTTTGAGTTAAAAGATAGCAGGGTTCTGACTTTCATGGTCCACCTTTCGAATTTATCTTCTGATCCAGACATAGTGTAAGGGTTTAGTAGGAAGAGTAGAGAACTTATTCTTCTTTATCAGAGATCCTCACGAGGCTCTGATACCACTTGATGAATCTAACACACCTGCTAGATCTTTGAGCCTTAGTGGATCGGTAGGATGCCTATGTAATCACAAGCA
Source organism: Artemisia tridentata subsp. tridentata (assembly GCA_021014915.2). Taxonomy (NCBI): domain Eukaryota; kingdom Viridiplantae; phylum Streptophyta; class Magnoliopsida; order Asterales; family Asteraceae; genus Artemisia; species Artemisia tridentata. Next base: position 174,570,356 of record CP139506.1, on the reverse strand, counting down.
CACTACAAGAGAATCTCTGAGTACGAACTAGAAAAGAAAAGAACTAAGACTATGATCCTCTATAGATCATATAATGAACTAAAAGATATTATTATTGAAATTGTTAAGTCGTAAAAAGATATATAAAACTCATAGACGGGTGTTCCTTTTATACTAACAAGAAACCCTAACCCTAACCCGTCATACAAGAAAACGTGTGAAGAGATAAACATGATCTCTTCTAAAAATAAATCTAACAAACATTCTAAACATAGGGGATAACAACTAACAATACCCGCAGCAATGACTACTAATCAGCAGAAACAAATTAAAACTATTAGCAGGAACCAACTGCAACAGCAATGAATAACTGTCGGCAGAAACCAGCTTCACTATCAGCAGGAATGGAAATAAACTAATTTCCACGATTCCTAACAAGGTGCAGTAATCTCGACTCTAAAACAAAAATAATGAGATTACCCAAACGCTCCTAACTTCACTTTTGCTCAAACAAATATGTCAAAAAGTACATATTAATTATTTAATTCGATCAATATTTGTTAGATCATGTATGCATGCGAAAACCTTTTTAGTTTACATCAACAATGCACGAAAAATGTTTCATGATCCTAGTTGTGTGAAATTTTTCGAAAACAATGAAATTGGGGTGTTTCGCAAATGTGACAATTTGGCGCCAAAAATCTTAAAGTTGAAAAGCTTGAATGTTATTGACTCCTAATCCAATTTCAAGTATCCTAAACATGATTCCACTAAATTATTTAATCTAATTCCAATTCAAATGGTGAAATGCAAACTAAAGTATATAATGTAAGTGGGTTTATGCAAATCCTATGTTTAGAGAATCATGCAAGTTATACATTGTCTAATCCTAGTCCTAATTGCATAAAAATTCAATCAAAATTGAAAAGCCCCAATTCGATTTTATATATATGAACAAACCCTAGACTCAAATTAGAAAGAAGTTAGAGTTAATTTACTTACAATTAATGTTGGTTAAGATGTAGTGATTGATAATCTTTAATTGCAATGCCTCGATCTTGATTTGACAAGAGGGTAATTGGATTAGGGTGTGATATACGGTTTTGACAACAAAAAGGGATGGTAGTGTTTTGTTTTGAATGAGTAGGCAGAGGGAAAGAAGAAGAACACGGGGTTTATCAGATGCACGGTACCACTAATATTTAGTGGTGTCGTGCCACTTTAATGGAGCCGTGCACTGCTGGGACTGATTTTTGTCCCATTTTGATTTTAGACGAATAAATCTTACTTAATTAGTAAGACTTTTTGACGCGAGGGGAGACTTTATACCTAATAAACTCTTTTAACAAAAACGACTAGGCTATATGACATGAGATGACTTTTAATATTTTCGGGGAAATACATAGGTAGTCATTAGAGCGATACGAGGTATGACTTTAATATTTCCAATGAAATAGATAGTCATAAACTCTTTTACGAGATGGGTCCATTGGGTTTTGAACAATGAAGCTAGACGTGAAAGGATGACTTTGATATTTCCAAGGAAATACGTAAATAGTCATTGGAGGGATGTGAAGGATGACTTTATATTTCCAGTGAAATATTTAACAAGTCATGAGACGAGACATAAGAGATGACTTCAATATTTCCAGTGAAATATTTAAGTAGTCATAAGAGCGATTTAAAGGACGTATTTGAACACATGGGAATTGTTAAATTCACATAATGTGTTCCATCATTCCTAGACCTAGACGAAGATAGTAAAATGATTCTCATTTGAGAGGTTTGGTTAGGATATCGACGATGTTGTCTTGTAAAGGAATTTTCTCAATAGAAATGTTCCCTTATTGGACATTATCACGACGGAAGTGATGATGTACTTCGATGTGTTTCGTACACGAGCAATTCACGGGGTTCTTGGTCACGTCAATTGCACCTTGGTTGTCGCACTTCATAGGAATGTCGTCGAGATGAATGTCGCAGTCGATTAGAGCTTGTCTCATCCATAGTGCTTGTTGACATGCCTTTCCGGCGCTTACACATTCGGCTTCGGTCGTGGAGACAGCAAGATTCGTTTGTTTCCTGGAGAACCAAGAAGTTTGACAACAACCCATGATGGTACAAACGTCACTCTTACTTTTTCGATCGACATTATCTCCTGCATTAACA
>CP139506.1:174355708-174565708 GCA_021014915.2 Artemisia tridentata subsp. tridentata | reverse complement strand
GTGATATCTTGATAGAGATGCGGCGCATGTTGATAGTGAGATGCGGCGCATCTGGAGCAGATTAGTCTTGATCTTCTTCATTTCAGTAGACTCTTCACTTTATGCACGTTTTGCTCCATTATTAGTCCAAAATCGCCAAGTTTCACCAAATGCTTGTTTTTACCTGAGAATTACAAAAGTAAACGATTAAGTATCAATCCTCATACATAATATAGTAAAACAAGTCAAATTAATAGGATAAATGATAGTAATAAAATGTACTTATTTGAGTTCATCAAATATCCCCCCACTTGAACTTTACTTGTCCCCAAGTAAACCTTAGATTAAATCTCATGAAAATGTATCCTAAAAGATGTTAGGATTTATTTTTATATTTAAGCATGTATTCGTTTATTTCATAATCACACAACTAAACACTTAACGAATTAGAAGTAAAATAAAATAAGTCGATAAAAGCAAATCTAAATCGTTTAACTGTCCAGTCGCGACGAATATTCTATCATAAGCTTGGCAAGTATACACATCTCCACCACTAAAGCTAAGGAATAACAAGTCTAAGCGGTAAAAAGGGTTTTTAGGCTTAAGGGTTATTATTCTCTTTTACACTATCGATCTCAAATTCCAGAAAAGGCGACAAAATCACAAATACATGATCGAATCCACGAACACGATACTTGCAATTGCTCAAATCCTTAACTCGAATAGGCTAAAGATAGGTCCAAACTTCACCAATAATAATATATCAAAAAGGGCGACAAAATCATAAATACATAGCCGAATCCACGACTACGATACTTAAGATTGCTCAAATCCCTAATCTCAATAAATCAAAGGTTCGGTTGGATAAAGAACAATACAGGGTATGGATAACATTTGGGATATAAATTGGTGTAAAAATAAAAATAAAAATAAACAAAACAATAAATTAAAATCCTAAGTGTGGTTAATCACTATCCCAACCATCCCATGAATAAGACTCATTCATTGAATAACTCACGCTTTAACACTTGAAACACACGCTTTAGGTAGACACGAATTATACTCACAAAATCTTAATCAAAGAATAATCCTTAATTGGCATTCCCATAACTGCCAATTTCCCATTCAATCCATAGATATAATACAACAAATAGTGGTGATATCGACCACTTACATAACTCTACTCGTTGGCTTAAAATAAACATCCAACTCTTTTTTCTTTCTTTTTCTTTTCTCTTTTTTTTTTTTTTTTTTTTTTTTTTTTTTTTTTTTTTTTGAAACATAAACATAGATGTGTAAAATTTCACCACATCACTACAAACTTTCTTTCGGATAATTTTTATTCATACTTTTCATACTTTCAGAAATAACGCTAATAGTGAAAGTAGTAAACACACGAAAAATAAACTCAAAAATATTCAATATTTACTTTCACTCCAATTGCATTGTGCAATTTCCCGACCTAACCATATATAATGATTACGCACGCGAACACAGGTAATGTAAGAAAAAACACACTCTGCCTATAGCAATTAACCAACCACGGATTCTAATCTACAGGGTAGGCTAGGTTTAAGGTGTAACGAAACATTTTAAACATAGGTGTAAGAAACGAAAGGAATGGCTCTGAGGGTTTTTTCTAGGGGTAATCTTACTCTTAAAATGGAGTAACAAAAGGGTTTATTACGGGGGTTAACTAACCAGTGTAGCTAGTTTAATAACACATAACATATAAAGGCTATTTGGTGTAATCCTAGAATTTTACCAATTTAGACAAGTCATTCCAATTAAATAAATAATACTCATTATGGTGGTCTCGAATAGTATACAAGCCAAGTTCTAAAGTTTACAAGTCACGGCACACTCATAGATTTGTGAATTTTGTAAAAATCACAATTTTTGAAAATAACGTCATGTGTGCAGTTATGCAACTTAGTCTTAAACAAAAACATGCTAAAAAATTTTTAAGTTTGATATATTAAGCACATTTTAAGCATAATTTTTGAAAAAGTTTAGGACAAGTAATTGTTAAGTGTTCTAATTCTCCTATCCCCCCACTTAAGTTAAACAACGTCCTCGTTGTTTGTATAAAAGGTTAAAAAACTGGAAATAAAAGAATTAGAACGGAAAAACTCCCCTGAGATTTGCTCGGTATTGATCCTCCATTTGTATATGAGCAAAAATCAACTCTTTTGGATTAGAACGTTAAAGCTTCATACTTGATTTATCCACAGGAAATCCAGAAAACTATAATACCACCAACACTTTAAAGCACACCTAAGATAAGAAGGTTCAACTTGCATAATACATTAGTAGTTAGGAAAAATTAAAAACTAAATAAAATAATTAAAACTGAAAATCATCAGGTCAGTCGATGCGCCGTATTCTTATTGAAGAAGATACGCCGTATCGAGCCTGGAAATAAATACGGATCAGAATAAAGATGCGCCGCATCCTTAACCAGGGATGCGCCGCATTAAAATAAACTGATAAATAGTTTTAAAGTCGAAAATTAAAAATGCAGAAAAATAAAATAAGATATGACCATTGCAGAGGATGCGTCGCATCTCAGGACTGAGATGCGCCGTATCTTCGTGCGGCCTGGACTGACTCGACTCAGAAAACAGAATAATAAAAGATAAATCCGGGTTGTCTCCGGTCAGCACTTGTCTTTATTCCAGAGTCTTCAAGTTAGACTCACGTTCAGCTCTTTAATTTCGTTCATTGATCCTACATGGCCACGTAGGATCCATTTAGCAACCGAATCGTCTCGTATATATTCAGGTCCAAATTCAAAACTTCTTTGTAGAATCCTTCCTTCAATTGATATGGGTACTCAATCCCTCTCTTATTGTCATTATCACTAACAAAAAGGAATGGAGAATATTTGTAGCAAATCCTACTAGTAGCATATTTAAATCCAGGGTGAGTACGGGGCATCATATAAGTGATAATGTCGCTTCCACATTGGAAGGTGATCTTTCCTTCAAATCGTTTTGCATTAATAGTGATCTCCCTACAAAATGGTTTTCCAACAATCACGTCACCCATATTGCTGTCCACAATAGGCATTCATGTCCTTCAATAACATACCGAACTCAGTAACAATATGTGAAGCGCCCAACGAAGATCGGGACATTAATTTAAGGCTCCAACTACATTCTTTCCTTTATATTCCTTTTTATTTCTCATAATAGAATTGTAAAAGCTTCTAGACATGACATTGATTGATAAAACAGGAAAGAAATTGGCGTCTAATACACTTGTACCCAATCATGCATGGGAATTGTAAATTTTTAATGCACAATTGGTGTTGATCCCACTACGTAATCCCAACAACCATCATATCCTCAAATTCATCGTAATTTCTAGTAGTAATAACGTTTGACTCTGGACTATCCACAATTTCTCCTTCTTCTAACTCAGATTCAGCATCAACCATGAACAGGTCATTGGATTCCATTGGTCCATTAAGGTCATTAAGTTCAATGTAATCCCCATTGTGATGTTCGGGTGTTTTTTTTCATGCACTAATACTTCATTCATAAAATTGGCTTCGAAGTCGAAGTCATTAGCTCTCCGTATCCTTCCATTATCCTTCTGAACCAATCACGAAAGCATCAGTAGGGTATGCTCGAGAAAGTAATATATCAGATAATTAATAACGAAAAACGGAATACGAAAATTAAAGTTACTGATATCTGCAGACGATGCGCCGTATCCAAAGAGTTGGATACGCCGTATCTTAATACGTTAAAATTTAATCAGATTTTTATTCAGAAAATAGATACGCCGCTTAGAATTTATGAATGCGCCGTATCGAATTAATCAATCAAAAATCATTTTATCTAATTAAAATTAAATGCGTCGTATTAACGAAAGTTAATGCGCCGTATTTTCGTTACGTTTAAAAATAAAAGATTTTTGATTCAGTAAGATGCGCCGTATCGACAGAGATCGTACGCCGTATCTGTTTAATAATTCGCAAACTGTTTTAATTAAAATAATAGATACGCCGTATCTCAAAAGAAGATGCGTCGTATGGCGTTAACGTTTAGAAAAAAATTTTATCAAAACAGATACGCCGTATCTACAAAAGCAGATGCGTCGTATTACTTTATCGCTTAGAAAAATTTTCTTGTTAAAAACAGATACGCCGTATCTTGGGGAATAGATGCGTCGTATCGAATTAATTAAACGCGTTGTATATAAAAATTTAAACGCAATACGCCGTATCTGAGAGATCAGATGCGCCGTATCGTTTGATTTAGCACAGTACAACGATAGCAGAACAGAAAAATACGAAAAATAAAAACAAAAAATAAAACACACGAAACAAAAATAAAAACACAAAAATAAAAACAAAAGCAAAAAATAACACACAATACAACAAATATGCAAAATAGTACAATGATGCATATTAATCTAATAAAAAAAAAAACCTAATTAAAATACTAATCAAATTAACAGAAAATAACAATTCACTCCCCGGCAGCGGCGCCAAAAACTTGATGCGCGTGATGTGTCGTTGCGGTTTAGCAGTTTTTAATGCCTACTCAAGTTTTAAATTTATAATTTAGCCGACTTATCAATAACACACACACTTAAACGAGCAGTGTACCCGGTCAGTATGAAGATAATGGTAAGTAGAGTGTCGATCACTAAGAGTGGAACGTATAATCTCGTTAATCTAATCAGTATTTTAATATCCTAACGCAAGGGGGTTTCAGCCTGAGAGACTGGCACAGTTTTGTTTGCAATTAATAATAAAATAAACAAATAGGCACGAATCAGCAAGTAGCACACACGTACACAGATAGACACATGAGACAATAAGAGGGCTGTCCTTATGATTAAGTAGATTGTCACTTGTTTTATTGATAGCTTTATATGAAGTGTATGTAATTAACCCTTTCTCGTTGGTCCTATTCTTATCGGCGAGTAAACCCTTAATGACGACTTATGTCTAAAAGTTATTCCTAAGTGATCAATTTAGAAACAACCGTGGGAGCCACACCTTGTCCCGCAGTCGGGTGCCCGCAAGCCACTAATAAACACAGAGGTGGTCAATGCACTAATAAGTAGTAACCAAAGACATCAACATATAAACTTTAATTGATGGGAAAGCAAGTATTAAAGGGAGTGCAATCTTTCCGTTGTCACATTACACAAGCCACCAATCCTGATGAATTAAGTTTGCTAAAACAATAAAACAAAACTACTTAATGAATTAAATACATGCAGCACCTTCTTACAGCTCTTGTATCTTCGATTTGGGTGTGTCTTGTGCTGCCTCTTGACTGAATTCGTCCTTCTCTTCTGTTCGGTCTTTAGGTTTTCGAACTTCCGAATCTCTTTAATGCGTTTGGTCTACGGGGTATTTATAGTTTGTGTCTGAGGGAAGATGCGGGCATCTACTTAAGTAGATGCGGCGCATTGTACTTAACTTCGCGTGGGGTCCAAGATTATAATATTCAGGAATATTCGTACACCGCCAGAAGATGCGGCGTAACTCCATGATTAGATGCGGCGCATGTCCTCTTGTATCTTGGATCGTATCTGGTGATATCTTGATAGAGATGCGGCGAATGTTGATAGTGAGATGCGGCGCATCTGGAGCAGATTAGTCTTGATCTTCTTCATTTCAGTAGCCTCTTCACTTTATGCACGTTTTGCTCCATTATTAGTCCAAAATCGCCAAGTTTCACCAAATGCTTGTTTTTACCTGAGAATTACAAAAGTAAACGATTAAGTATCAATCCTCATACATAATATAGTTAAAACAAGTCAAATTAATAGGATAAATGATAGTAATAAAATGTACTTATTTGAGTTCATCAATATATATATATATTATGTATTATATATATATAATTTATATATTTATATATATATATATATGTATATGTATATAATGTATATATTATATATATAGTATATGTATATATGTATATATATATATATATGTGTATTATATATATTATATATATGTATATATGTATATATATATATATATGTATATATATATATATAATATATATAATATATGTATATATATATTATATATGTATATATATATATAATGTATATATATATATATATGTATATATATTATATAATGTTAATATATATATATAATTTATATAATATATTCATATATTATATATATTATTATATATAATATATATATATATATATATATATATATATGTATATATATATATATATATAAGCTATCCCCTATATATATATATAGGGGATAGCTTGGTTATAATTTTTGTAGCCAATTAGCTACAATTCTTTACAAAAAATACACTAACAATGGATCAGAGACCCACAGAAAAGAAACAGGGACCCACAAAAAGAATTAGAGACCCACATTTATGGAACAAAATTTATGAAGATACTATCTTTAAATAGTATTACATAAGGACTAGGGATGAAACTTAATTCGTTTATCATGCTTATCGCAAACTTGTCACGCATGATCTTTGAACAATCATTGTACATTTCTGGACAAGTTGAGCCTAATATAATTGTCGTTGACAAATATTTGAGCAATGATAGGATGTGAATTTCGTTTCTTCATGAAAAGTGTGTTATCAACCATTCACATGGTGTATTCATGTCTAAGCAAGAAAGCCTTTAATATATCGTACCAAGCTTTGGAGGCTTGTTTAACATCATAGAGTGCTTTCTTGAGTTTATAGACATGATATGGTTTTTATAGATCAACAAATCTCAGAGGTTGTACTACATATACCTCCTTGTTGACAAAACCATTTAGGGATGCACTTTTCACGTCCATTATGTTAGTGCATACTAAGTTAGATTTTTTTTTTTTTTTTTGGGTAAAAGGGACGACACCCCGGTAAATTTACTAAGTTAGATTCTAATAACTCTACATGCTCAATATATCTAATAATGAGGAAGTTTTGAGAAAGCGTACCTTAGCCCGAGATGTTGCCTATTAACTAGTGATCGTGACTATACCATCGTTGTATGCTGAGTAGGATGAGACTAGACTTAGATTTTTCGTCATGAGATTAGTGCACTCACTAATCATAAACCATTCGTCGGACTCCAAGTCGTTTCTCAAGCAAATCAATCTAGCAAGACAGAAACTCAAATATTTGGTCCCCAATATCTTATGGGTCCAAAGTTGTTAGTGTTAAACATCCCATGCATTTGTTGCATTTGGTTAGGATGTTGGAACAGAGGACAAATTTCCCATGGTAAGTAACTTTGTAGTTGATGGTTATTCCAAGTTACGGGATAGTTACTTGGATAACTTTGTCTTCTAAAGTTACCTCTCGGCAGAGGAGTACTTGACCGAGGTTTAGGAACATTTGTTTTTCTAGGTGAAGGAGTCTTTGATCTAGTATCGGCTTTTACAAGTCCAAGTCCGGGGGTTGACAAAGGTTTGTAAAATATTTTGACCTCCTTTTTACTAGTGCTAGGTACTTTAACATTATTAACTACTATGTGACTCGGCTTATGACTTAAGTTAGTTTTTAAAATCGACCCTGTTCTGACTTTAGCACCAGACGGTACCACGGTACCACTAATTTTAGTGGTGTCGTCTGTACCTTTAGTGGTACCGCCTCTGCTATTTCAGATTCTCCAGGTTATACAAATTTTACTTGTTTAGTTTCACTTGTAGAAGATTTATTTTGGGTCAAATCCTAAGCTCGCTCTGGCATATTCACTATACCTAACGTTTTCAAACATGTCATTAAGTGTCTTTGTTCATTTTTCAAACTTAATGATTTTAACGGCATTTTCTTTGAGTTTTTCATTCTCTATCTGAAGACATATGCATGACCTACATCCAATATATATTTCTTTATTTTTCTCAAGTCTCTTTACTTGGTCTTTTAGTTCTAAAATTTGCACTTTGAGTTCATGCAATGTTACTTTTAGTGTTTTGTTTCTAGTTATGACTTTAGAACTTACTTCACATAGTTTATAATATTCATCATATAGTATATTATCATCTATTGACGAATTATCATCACTATAATAAGAAGAGTCGGAATATACCTCATTTAAAGCTTAAGCCATTAGACATGTTTCTTCGTTGGGCTTCTTCTCTTCTTCTTCGCCGCTATCACTCTAAGAGCCTCCTACGAAAGCTCTTTGGTTGTTTGTTCTCGGTGGTTTAGGACATTCTCGGATGAGATGATTAGGATCTCCGCATCTAAAGCATTTCCTATCACTCTTTCCTTTCTTCTCATCTCGGTTCTTTTGGAGCGACTTCTTTTCAACACAAGGTTGTCTAACGAATTTACCTCTTCTCCTAAAGAACTTCTTAAAATCTCTAGCGACTAGTACATACTCTTCGTCTTCACTATCGGAATCCGAACTTTCCTCATGACTAGACTCCTTTTTGGCTTTCAATGCTAGAGATCTAACTCTCTCACTTTTGCCTTTGACTATGTCGGAGTCTTGATTATCATTTTATGAACTTTCAAGTTTCCTATAAGTTCATCAAGTGATAATGTTGCCAAGTTCTTTGACTCTTCAATGGAGGTGACAATTGCTCTCCATTTAGGATGTAGAGCCCTTAGAAACTTCCTAACATAGTTCTTGCTAGAATAACCTTCATCAAGAGCTTTAAGACTAGTAATAATAGTATTAAATCTAGCAAAGGCATTATCAATAAATTCATCTTCCGGAATGGAAAATTGTTCATATTGTTGCACAAGAAGATCTATCTTGTTCTCTTTGACTTGATTATTACCTTGATGAGTGACTAACAAAGTTTTTCAAATTTCTTTTGCCGTGTTACACATAAAAATTCTTTCAAATTCCTTTTTCGGCAAAGCATTATAAATCATCATTTTTGGCTAGTTTTCTTTTAAGGTTATCACTTTGTTTATTATAAGGAACTATTTCATCCCTTTTTGTTTTCGGATTCTTTTCAATCGGTTGAAAGTCACCCTCGGTAATAATATGCCAAAGATCAATGTCTTTTGATTTCACATACGTTTCGAATCTTGTTTTCCAATATATAAAACAATTGGTTTCAAAAAGTGGTGGTCTTTGCATAGATTGCCCTTCTTGATATTTGTCGAAATTCATTGATCGATTCAAGTTTTAAAATACAATTTATTTTAAAATCTTGCCTGCCTGGCTCTGATACCAATTGTGGAAAACTAGAAGGGGGTTGAATAGTTTTACCGGTTTTTAATTTAGTTATAAAACTTTACTTGTGAAAACCTTTGATTCGATTGTTTTGTGAAATCAATCAACACCAATATGAACACTAAGTTATACTATCTAATATAAACAATAAGTATAAAGAAATGAGATGGAAAGATCAAACCGAGACAGCAAGATTTATAGTGGTTCGGTCACGAAGCTCTTCTTCACCCTACTCTACTCCCCGAGTACCAAACTCGAGAGTTCTAAGCACTATGTCAACAAAGCTCCCTTCAGGCGGAGAAAACCGTACAACGTCGCTTATCCTTATTTCCGACACTAAGCTAAATGTCGAGTACTAATCTTAGCTAGTAACAAACTACCACGATCCACACGATCCTCACTAAATCACACAATCAACACACTTGACACGATCTACCCGATCTACCCTTGATCCACTTGATCAACACTCAAGCACACAAGCTACAAGGGATCTCCAAGATCTCAACAAGATCACAATGATCTACTCTCACAAACTACACAAAAGAAATATTAACTTGGTGTATGTTAGGATACAACAAGTATGTAACAATATGTTACAAGTGCACTAACTATAACTTCAACACTTTGTATCTTCTTGATACTTTGTGTTCTTCTCTTGCACTAGTAGAGGAATGATGGTGATCACTTGGTTGGATGATTGGATCACTCTTTAAACAAAAGAAAACTAAACTAAATGATCAAATGAGAGAAGATGTGATAAGAGTTTTAAACTCAGAAAGTTGTGTGTGAAAAAGGATGCTCAAAAACTGTGAAGAGGGCTGGTATTTATAGGCAGAAGAAATTTGCCCGTTATAGGGTCACGGTACCACTAAATTTAGTGGTACCGTGGTACCGTGCCAGACAAGGATGCTCCAATTTTTGTTTTTAGTGGTGAAGGTTTATTTGAGGAAGTTTGAAGCTGATTTTGGGGGGAAAATTAGTTGTTATGATTTTTAAACTTATTTTTTCAATAAAACATTTCTTTATAATTCAAAAATAATTTGTAAAGTATATTTTTTAAAAAAATGTTTTGTCACATTAAAATGTGAAGTTTGAAACACAAATTCACTTCTTTGATCATTTGTCAAGTTGTAAATTTGTTTGTTCATACCTAGAGTGATTTACGTAGAAACGGGATATTTCGAATAAAAACTTATTTACGTTAATTTTGACGTAAAGTGTTTTCACATTTTGTTATCATCAAAACGTGGAGTTATCGAAATATATAAATAACGTTTTTAGAACATTATTTGCATCAACAAGGGTGGTTGGGTTCGAAGGCGTTTGCGACAGGACTTCAATCGAGTCTGAAAAGGAATCTGATGAAAGGAGAAAAGGGGAAAGGAGCAGGAGGACGGATAATGGAGGAGATCAAGGGGTAAACTTGGGATGGGAAAGGGGGATCCAGATAACTATTTGCACTTTTATTCAAAGCTGCCATTAGGATGAAGAAGTTGGTCATGCCCGTACCTGTCACATGTTCACTTACCCCCTTAAAGACTCTGCTCGAATATGGTGGAATGGACAAAGGTCTGGGAGTGTTGTGAGTTTTGATGACATAAAGGCTAAGTTCAGTTCCCACTTTAGCCAACAGAAGAAGATCACGAAAACCCATCTGGCTATGCATAATATTGAACAGAGGGAAGGGGAAAGCACTAGGGCATTTGTTACCAGGTACACTGATGCCACCTTGTAGATATTGGGATTACACGAGGACCAACATATCTCATGCTTCATACATGGCTTGAAGACACGAAGCCTTGTGGAATTCCTATCCACAGATCTCCCAACCACCTATAAGCCCCTCATGGAAAAGACATACACCTGGATCGAAGCCAAGGAGGTGGCTACTAACGGATTTCCAACAGAACACAAAGAGGGCTCCAACAGGTTTTCTATGAGTTTTTCTTGGGAAAGTTCGAAGAATAAGAAGAAGAATAAGGACATGTTCACCCCTTATAACAAGGGGTCCAATCATGGCATCTTGGGTTATCTTACAAAGGCTCCTCAAAAGATTTTAGCTAAGGAAAAAGTAGCCAAAGGCTTCGAACCCTCCTCCACGCAAAAGCAATTTAACCATATTGAAGCAAGTTACATCTTATCAAATCATTGTCATTTCTCATGCTACATCTACATAATGTTCACACGAAAAGTTTTACACAAACATGTGTCAAGTGCGGCTCGCTAATTAATATCTAGTATCTGTATTTAGTTGACACGTGTATGTGTAAAAAAAATCTAGTGAATATAGCATTGCTCTAATATCATAGGCAATGTGTTGCATAATCCAAAATAATTCATTTGAATAGGCCAAGACATGGAACAACCGGTTAAAGTGACGAACAAATTAAGAGGCCACGACATTCAGAATGTTATAGGATCGTATTTGTGATTTAAAAACAAATCATACTTGTCGTTTACATCTTGTATGTAAATTGTGTACCTACATTTAACTTTTACTGAATAATAGATTCACGTATCATGAATATGAAAATTATATGTATGTATTCAATATTCAGGTTTCTATGTTTAGTTAGGTTGAATTTTTTCAAAGAGTTATGCTATAGTCTCCTAATAATATTCCTAAAAACATTTCTACCTTCACATGTCATGAATTCACGAAAAAGTTGGCCTACTTTTGCTACATTTCAATCAACTTATGACTATTCCAATTAGAAAGACTTTTAGGCATAAAATTAGAAAGATGTATCATTTCTCATTTTCAAAACCAAAATCAAACGGACAACTGATTATACAATTTGTTTTCAGTTTAAAACCGAACATGAAACCGCCTGTCAAATTCGGTTTCATTTAGTTCAGCTTTAAGTTTTGATGGCTTTAAACCAGATAGCATAGATCATAGATGTCAATCGTATGTGCACGAAGCCACGAAGTGATAACTTAGTTATAGAAAAGGTTGGACTGGGCCATTAAGGATCGAGCATAATTGGATAGTTGAGGGTATAATCGAAGACTAAGCAGCCCAAGTATTCGGAAGACTTTTAAATCCCTACTATTTCCCATTGGGCTTATTTGTATAAACCTATAACAAACTCTAAAATTATACGTAGACACTAGACAGGGGTGTGCGGAATTCAGGTTTCACCCATTAAAACCGAAAACTGAAATCAAATCGAACCGAGAAAAACTGAATTGAATTTCTAATCGAACCGAATTTGTCAAAATCGAACCAAACTGAATTAATTATTCAGTTTTCGGTTTTAATATGGTTTTTACAAAATGAAAACTGAAATTCACATCAATATATATCTTTTATATATTTATATAAAAAAGACATTAAAACTTTCACAATATAATAACATTTTTTAAGTTTGATTTTTTTATGCAAATTTATATAATTAAATAAACAAATAATTAAAGTTAAGTAATTCAGGTTATTCAGTTCGGTTTTCGGTTCATTTTAATCCAATTTAAATTCGGTTTTTTGTTTTACTCAGAAAATAAATATTAAACAATTAAACCGAACCGAATAAATCGAATAACCCGATAACATAATCGATTAACACCCTATTTGTGGTTAACTTTTTTACTTCTTGTGTAAAAAAATAAAGGGAAAGAGAAGATTTGTTACCAAAACGTTAAATATTATTAAGTAAGTATACGTCTATCGAAAAAAGGAACGAAGTTATTTATTTTAGAACTAAAGTTGTAACTATTATTATAAGAGAGCGTCTTAAATAGGAGCGGACATAACTAAAGCACCACACTCGTGGTGTAAAATTTTCTTTTTACATTGTTTTAAAATTTAAGAGGAAGTACGATATTACCTTTCAAAAAGATTTTTCTTTTTAAAACGACAATTTAACTATCTCACAACATTTACATCAAAAATATATCTTACATGTCTTAAGCAGGAGTTGAACCTGTAACTATTTACTTGAGAAGCTTCTCAACACGAGTTGACACAAGCCGTTTGGTCTTTTCAAAAGAATATACATATACATATCTTATAAAATTCTGAATCCACCTCCGATCTTAAATGTTAGGTCACTCGAAGTGCTCTAGGTGTAGTTTTAATACAAGAGGCAAAATCGTTACCCAATACATGCTTTTTCAAACGAGGAACTTGATACATGATTTTTAAAATGGGGGAATTCCATATATATCTCTCCAAAGCCTCATAATATAATTTGCATATGTATCCAACCAAAACTCATAATTGAATATATATTCTTCCAAAGCTTTAAAATTGTCAAATATATCCGAAATATATATATATATATATATATATATATATATATATATATATATATATATATATATATATATATATATTATATATATATATATATATATATATAGTGAGACTTTCTTGCGAGAACCATTTTATCTGCGAGAACTGAGAGAACCACCAAAAACATACATGCACGCCTTCAATAATTGTATTTTTGCACATATGTTCTAAAAACAACATATATGTTTTTAAAAAAACATAGTTGTTCTAAAGAATTTGATAAGAAATTGGAAATACAACATTTTTCTTTGAAGGTGTGCATGTATGTTCTTATAAGGCGTGCAACGACAATATTGCGGCCTTGTGTAAGGTTTTTGTGAAAAAAGAGGATGAGTTCATGATGATATTGAAGAACATAGGTGGATACTTACGATTATTGATGATTTGCATATATTTTTATTTTATTTTAAAAGGCGTGCATGTATGTTTTTTGTGGTTCTCTCAGTTTCTGCAGATAAAATGGTTCTCGTAAGAAAACATTTTTCTTTGAAGGTGTGCATGTATGTTCTTATAAGGCGTGCAACGACAATATTGCGGCCTGTGTAAGGTTTTTGTGAAAAAAGAGATGAGTTCATGATGATATTGAAGAACATAGGTGGATACTTACGATTATGATGATTTGCATATATTTTTATTTATTTTAAAAGGCGTGCATGTATGTTTTTTGTGGTTCTCTCAGTTCTCGCAGATAAAATGGTTCTCGTAAGAAAGTCCCCCTATATATATATATATATATATATATATATATATATATTAAGAACGGCATCACAGTTGAAATCCGACCCCGAGTAAAACCATCCAAATGGGCAGGCCCCGGGACCCGAACCACTAGGAGAAACCCGCGAAGGGAACCCCCTAGAACTCACAGCTTCGCACTAAGAGGAAAATCCGGATTTTTTTTTGTCACTTACGAGACTCGAACCCGGATAAAACCCCTCTCCAAGCTCCAGAAGGAACTCAGGTGGCCAACTGAGCTAAGTCAGTTGGTTAATATATCCAAATGATTATTTTGGTTTGAATTTTATTATATCATTTGATCTATATATATAGGAGTTTACGTTTAGATGGAACGATCGATGGTGTTGTTAATATTCTTATTCAAGATTCGTCGATACCGTACACAGTTGAGTCACCTGGTTGCAATTTCTTTTCTTAAAAAATAGTTAAAGGATATATTGTAATTGTAAAAAAAACATTAATAAGAATAAGGGTATAATCGTCATTTTATATATCAATTATAATTATTAGACACTTTTTCTATTAAATATATTTAAAATAATAAGTTGGATATATTTGACAATTTTAAGGCTTTGAAATGATATATTTGCAATTATGAGTTTTGCTTTTGTATATATGCAATTATAAGACTTTAGAGAGATATATATGCAATTCTCCCTTTTAAAATAGTTACTAAAGTGATTAAAATGAACACAATTTGGAAACAGTACTGGTCAATTAGGTTTATAGAAAAGATAGTACCATCAGATTAAGCATTATTAATATTAATTTGATGTGTAATTCAGTTGGTTCCGGATCGGATGACAAAGACTTTGCAAGCAAAATGATCTATGTTTTTTAAAAGAGTTATTGCTAACATCATCTCTTAAAGCATTCGGTATGGTAACCCGTGTTAAATTTTAACACACTTCTACCTTAACACACCAAGGCGGTATGGTTAACACACCTTAACTCACCTTAACTCACATGGGCGGTATGGTTAACACACCGTGTTAAACCTTAACACACTTTAACTCACATGGGCGGTATGTTTAAAACACCGTGTTAAACCTTAACACACCAAAAAAGCATAACTTTAACACACGTTAAAGGGTTAACGTGCCCCTTAACGCAGAGCCTTAACACACAAGGCAGTATAGTTAACACACACCTTAATACACCAAAATGTTAAACTTTAACACGCTATTGGGGTTACCATACCGTGTGCTCTTAGGCTTGTCGTTAAGCAAGTGATCGTCTTTACATTGTTTTGTTTAGGATCTGTCTTTAACCACAACTTTAAGTGATGTTAGCAAAACCTTTTTTAAAATTAACATACTCTTGCCTAAACGTTCATTAAAGTCATTTTAAACATTCACTTTTACGTATTATTTTTGGGCGAGACATAAGGACCCATTAGTATTGCGGGCTCTACATTTTCTGCAAGATATTTGACTTGGTTGCGAAGAAGAAACCAACTAACATTCCACGTTGAAGAGGATTATATTACTATTAGATATTACTTCTCTCAATTTATTTGTCCATATTTTTTTTGAATGTCTCAATTAAATGTCCACATTCCTTATTTAGTAAAAATTAGAGAATCAGAGAGGAATATTCCATTTAGTGGTTGAAATAAGCGGCCTCACTTATTAAATTTTGTGTTTCTCTCTTGACAAATAAATTGAGACGGATTATATTACTATGGGATATTAATTTAGGATGGTTTGTGGACATATATAAACAACATGTTAATATAAAAATGTTTAAGATGGGATCGAAGAAGAAAAACAAAAGAAAGAAAGCGTGATGTTATGTGAATTCGTGCAGAAAGTCTCAATCCCAAGATATTGTCACATGTTTAAGTTAGTTGCTCCAAAATAAAGCAAATTATGAAGACCAATTCATTATACGACCGGTCGTCTGATGCTAATGTTGATGCGTTGCGTGCGAAAATTCCTAATTGTATATTATCCCAATGGGATGATTTGCATGATAAATATTAATATTAACTTAACAAACCCTATTTTTGAATTCATTTGCATGTGCATATGCTTTGAATACTCAACCCAAATCACAAAACTCATCAAAATTCCATATTACATAGTCTTCTTTTGTCTCTTAGTACTTGCAATACTTATCAATATAAAATAGCTACCATATAACCCCCAAACATGGGTAAGAAGATGTGTATACCTTTTTATAACATGGCTAGACTTTGTTTTTATTTTCTGTGAATAAAGTATCTAAAAAACTGTAGATGAAGTTTAGTTCATTGTCTATTTGGTAGCAAACATTTCCCTGAAATCTAAATATACTGGCGAAACACGAAGTCGCAACAAGTTAGC
The DNA here is from genome assembly GCA_021014915.2 of Artemisia tridentata subsp. tridentata. Taxonomy (NCBI): domain Eukaryota; kingdom Viridiplantae; phylum Streptophyta; class Magnoliopsida; order Asterales; family Asteraceae; genus Artemisia; species Artemisia tridentata. Next base: position 174,549,223 of record CP139506.1, on the reverse strand, counting down.
TTGATCCTTGAATTAGAATGACTTTTCAAAGGAAAAGAAGTTTGCTTATTTATGCAATTTCATGCTATATGTGGATTATACGATCTAATACCTTTTTTTAAAATTCATACTAGCTTCATGATAAGTTTTATTGATCATCAATAAATTAAAAGTTAGATATAGGAAGAACCGTAGATGGATGTTTAATGACCTAATTTAAAACTTCATAAAGGAGGCCAACTACTAAGAAATTACATTGGATACGATCTCGGACGACCAATGATCACCCATGACTAGTGCCACAATTGATGACGATGAGACGTACGTACTGGTTTTTGTGAGATGCATTTGATGAATAATGATGATTGTGACCAATAACGGTATCCTTTAATTGCATTTAGAAATACAAATTATAGTTGGAAACCTTTTGTGTCTAAAAAAACTGATACTTTAATTAGGCAGTCACACAAATTAATAATAGCTAAAAATACGTACACTAGTTGCATTGCAATTGGTATTTTATTAGGTGAAATATTATTTAGTAGTTATCACTTTTTTGAGAGTCATTGTAGTATAGAACGAGACCGGCGACGATCGTCGTGTTGCGGGCATGCCTGTTATTTGCCAATGTTTGGAACGATTCAAAAATAATGAGAATATAATATTTATAAATTTAATAATACTATATAAGTGTGAACTTTCAGTTTATTAAAGTTGGTTAAGAATAAAAAATATAAATTTGACGATTTACAGTATTATTTTCTTTACTGTTTTATTCGTTTGTTTAATGATGTTGTTTTTTTTATAAGATGTTTAGTATATGAGAATATGATATTATTTTTTATAGTATGTGGTTATATTAATATATATATTTTTTTAGTTTTTTGTATTTTATTTTGTATGGTTTTTATTTGAATAAATGTGTATGTAATATTTATGTGTCTTTGCACTCCATTGCTTTTATTGCATGGGAAATGGAACTCATAGAAACACTATTCCTGTTTAGTTTATCTAATAGTTATGTTCTTTTGTATGTGAGTGCATTTATTCTAGGGGAAGTTGAAGTGGAAGTGATATTGTTCCAATTTGGTTGTAGCATTTCTTTTGCTCCGCCTATATAATGAACAAACTGTTTATCATATTTCTATATCTATGATAATGGCGCATCTTCCACATATCGAACAACTTAAGGAGGCTTGTGGATCTGATCGTCTTCAAGATTGTTTTAGGTCTTTGTTTGGTCAGGAGAGGGCTGAGCTTGAGGTGCTTATTCAGCGTATTGGGGAAATATGTGATGAGCTTCGCACGGTTGCTGAGAATCATGGAGCATTGACTGCTAAGACCAAAACTTTGAGTCCATTTCATGAAGTAGCTGGAGATGTGATTGAGGCGATGGATGAAACGGTAGATAGAGAGGATAGGATGCTAGCTGGTTTGGTTGCTGTGCTTGATATTGCGAGAGAAGGAAGGGCTAAGAAGGACCATCACATCTTTGTCATGGATCTTCATGATTAGCTTGTTTCAAATGTTACTGGGTTGGTATCTTTTGTTATGATGTTTATGTTTTAGGTATGTGTAAGCCTTTGGGCATATTTTGCGGAGGCATTGTAGATGCATGTATGTATAGACTAATGTTTTTAAGTTTTATTTATAAATATAAGTAATTAATTCAAACTTGAAAGCCATTGTTGGATAAATGTTTCATATATGTTGTTCTTCAATTTATAATGGTTATGTCATATGTGACAAAAAGAAGAGGATTTGTTGATGGTTCTTGAGTTATATGGAAAGAGCATATCTTCGAAATTGGACTTGTTAGGGGTATTTATTGATTCTGGTTTCTTTTTAGAGTGTATTTTGTATGGTTATGTGAGAAAGAGAAGAGGATTTGTTCATGATTCTTGAATTATATGGAAAGATCGTACATTACAAACGCGAAAATTTTCTGTGAACTCTTTGAAATTGGACCAGTTAGGCGTATTTATGAGTGCATCTTTTGCTGGTTTCTTATTCTGCTTTCTTTTAAAAGTAAGATATATCTTCGCATTGTGGGATAAAGTAGATTGCTTGGGCGTACTCTTTATTGTATAATTATTCTGTCATAATGTTGCTTAGCAACTGCAATTTCTATGGACATAATGTAGTTAAACATTCCTAAGATTCAAAAAGTATGCAATTCTTCTATTCAGAACTGATATGGGATCATCTTCCCTGACTTAAGCTTCGTATATCCTACAAATGTTAAACTTACGCGTATATAGGCATTGCACAAAATACAAAATAACCTGACTGTTGTTGGTTCTAAGTAGTAGTCATAGATATTTACATAAGTTATTGTTTTTAAAACACGCGTAAGTATTGCATACCTACGTAGATTATTGTACATAGATCATCATCGATTTTCTTATATATTTGTGGGCTGGAAGCTTGCAGTCATCAGTTTCTCTTTTTGGATTTCTTGGGAGTTGCTGTTGTGCTTGCATCTCCGACGTGTGTGAAAAGGGATCTCCTAGAAGTTTTTCGGGTTGGTTCGGGTGTGGATTTTGAAGTCTCGGTTAAATGGTTGTGTTCCGTTGGTAATGTGGTTTCAGTTTCTGGGATTGTAGTGTTTGATCGGATATCCATGTGTTGTATTGGTGGTGTGGTCTGATCCTGTTCGCTTTCAAGTGTTCCACTTGCGTCAGTTTGCAGAATCATAGTGTTTGCTGGGGTATCTGCCGATTCTGGTGTATTGATTTTGAGAGGATTTGTAGTATTTTCGGCAACAGTATCAACTGCCAATGTTATCAATGGTGTATCATCCCAACAGGTATCGAGAATGAAAAGTTGATTTTCTTTTGTACCTTCTGGATCAAAGTGGAGTTGAAAAATCATCCTTTTTCCTACTAAAGAAAGCAGTTATTCTTTGCAATCTTTTATCAGCAAATTTGCTTCGTTGCTAAAACATGTCATAGTTACATTCGCAGTGCTATCGGACAACTATACTCTGAAACAATAGCTGTGTAAAAAATACATAGGATGGTTTTTAGTAAAGATATTTGTTTTTTATAAAAAGTAGGTTATGTATATTGGTATAAGAACGCGAGAATATTGTAGCTTACCTATAAGTTATATCGCTTTCAGAAGTTGGCTGTTTGCAATGGGTGTGCGGAAAGCGTTCTGAGATTTTGTGTTTACAATCATGGCATTTCTTGAAAAACCATGGCCTTCTTGTATCGATTTGGTTAATTGTAGCAATGACAGTAAAGCGAACATTCTGTTTTATTAAAATTTTAAGTGCGTATTAGATTTTGATACGATTATTGTTCTAGTGCATTTGTTGATTACCTGTTGATTCTGCGGATTTTCTTTAGCCAAATCTGCCAGGGTCACACGGTTTCTGTACCTTTCTTGAAGTAGATCTGTAAATCTTTGATGTTGGATATTGAGTATTGTTGGTGGTTCAATGAACTGTTCATACCTGCATTGTTGGATAATGTGAGTCTACTTTCTTTTATAATTTAAACTGTAATATTATTTTGCGAGTTTCTTTACTTACACATTGCGGATTTCATTGCATTCGGGTATGTCTGGATTGAAATAGTAGGATGTTGCAGTTGTCGATGAAAGCTGTAGTCCTGTATTATTTTAGGTAAATGTTATGCAATAGAGTAAAAAAGTTCAATTATAAACATAAAGTAATAAGTTTACCTCCATAGTTTTTTACTAAGCATGAACTAACTGCTGTGATTGCTAGTTTTTCCTTTTTTCATACTCCATTATCCTAAAATTGTGAGCATCTTGGTTCCATAAAGTGAAGCGGATTGTGTGGCCACTGTTAGAATTAGAAAGTATCTGTAAGAATGAATATAAATATAAATTTTTAAAGATAAATGTTGCATACTCACTCTAAATTTTGGATACCAATATCTCTCCAAACTGCGGAATCTTTCGTTGCTTTCACTGATTGTTGTATTTCAGTTATATACTGAACGCACCCGATATAATCTGTAAATAGCAGTAACAAATTATAAATCTATTAATTATAATTGTTTTATATATGCGTGTGTTATATACCTGTTAGTAAGCCTTCTTTTACATCTATTTTTGAATATAAGTCTCGATGATGGCTGAAGTTGAAATAGTGGTTTGGAAAACCTGTATCTGGTATATCTTTAATATATGTGTGTGTTCCCAAAACCAACGAAAGCGAGTGAGGGACAACTTGCATCCACATTCTTGCGGGCTGAAAACCAAATCCAGTTATTTTGTAAGTTTTGTCGATCTGAAGCAGAGCATCAAATTTGTTCTTTTCACGCAAGTTGACATTTGCTTGTATAGCCCTTCCCTGCAAACTGAATACTAATTGTTAATTTTACTCTGGATAGTTTTACTTTTTGTAGTGACAATGCGACTGTGTAATTCTATAGGTGGATCGTAGAATAGTATTCTATACCTGTCGATCAATTAACATGCAACAGAATAGGATTGGTTTCCCTTGCTTGTTTGTTGGTGTCCATTTTTTATATACTTTTACATATAAAGTTTTAACAGTATCCGCTTCGTTTAAGTTAGCAAGGCTGATATCTTCTGATTGGACAACAATTTCTTTTCCTGTAGACTTGGATGATGTGCCAATGCTAGGCGTCTGTTCCATTTGCCTGCACGTTAAAAAAGAGAATGATAATGATACGTGGCTATGAATACATGTTTAATGTAAAAAAAATTAGAATGCAAGTATGGATGTTCAAAATTACAAAGTTAACTAACCATACAATATATGCAATATTCACTTATATAGATTAACAATAATACTGAAAATTAACAATGATAGTGAAACAGCTAGGATAGGAATTTGAAGGTTATGGGTAAAAGTATTTCCTAGTTGCACGAAAGTATATTTAAAAGGTAAATGTAACCATAAAGAACCTGTGTAAATGTCACCATATGTAAAAAATCTTTGGAAACAACATTTTTAGTTGTGTTTTTATCACTGCTCGGGTCTTGTTTGATTAGCATTTTCAACCCTTGAGGAGATGTTGCTCTTGACAGTGCAACATACAGTTGCCCATGGCTGAAGACAGGTTCGGGTAGGTATACGCCTATTTTATTTAACGATTGCCCTTGGCTTTTGTTGATTTTCATTGCGTAGCAGACCTTAACTGGGAATTGTTTCCTTTTAAAGATAAACGGTAGCTTTTCGTCTTTATTGATCAGCAAAATCCGGGACAAGTAAACCTTTTCAGACATTCTGGTACCGGTGATGATCTTTGCTTGTATAAGCTTAGTAAATATCTGAGTGATAATCATCCGTGTACCATTACAAAACCCACCGCCTAAGTTTAGGTTTCTTAGTAGCATTATAGGTGCACCTATTTTAAGTGGAAGCTCATGAGGGGGCATTCCTGAAAACGAAAGTGTATTTAGGTATTCTTGAGGATATAACAGCTCAGTTGCTCCTCCATCATTTGTTTTCGGTGTAGCTTCATCTATACTTGTAAAAGTATAGGTATTTCCCTGCACCATATTCAGGACAGTCGAATTTATGACATCTGCAGTTTCGTTCTTTGGACATACTAGAGCTTTATCCTGTAACGATGCTGCATCTGGCGCTTCCCATGTTTGCTCATCATATATAAAATTAATAAGTTCTTGAACGCTCGTGTCACTTTCGGGAATACAATATTTATCCGGTATCTGTATCCAAGATGAATCCTCTGGATCACTTTCTTCTGGTTAGCCGATGGTGCCGTTTCCAACTTCAAGCAACCATTTAGAAAATGCGGCGGTCGCTTCATATTCTTCACTTGAAAGACCCGTTCGTCGTAGACACATGTTTTGGTTAAGGCAGATGATTTTGAAATGCGGCCATAAGTGTGAAAGTGTTATAGAAGAAGAGATAATCTCTTGTTTTCCAGCATTTTTCTTGACGGGAAGTGTTTGCATGAAATCCCCACCTAAAACAACAGTTTTGTTTTCGAACAGACATGCCGGTGTGTTCATTATATCTTTCAATGTATGGTCCAGTGCTTCGAAACATCTACGATCGTTCATAGGAGCTTCGTCCCATATGATAAGATCACTTTGCTTAAGTAATTCTGCTATCTGCGTATATTTTTTTTATGGTACACACTGATTCGTCAGTTAAATCAAGCGGCAGTTTGAATCTTGAATGAGCGGTACGTCCTGATAGGAGTAATAAGGCCGCAATATCTGAAGAAGCGACTGCCAGGACAATTTTTCCATCCGACCTCAATGTAGAAATTATCGTTTTCCAAATGAATGTCTTTCATGTCCCTCCATGTCCATAAACAAATATGAGCTTCTGTTTCCGGTTATTAACAATGTTTGTCACTTGATCAAAAATTATCCGTTGTTCATCATTTAACTGACTGACTAATCTTTGACTTTCACTTCTTAACAGTTCACGGTTGTAGGATCTTTCTTCCATTATTGCTCTGTTATTTAAGATCTGCAGTACGTGAGGTGGAGGTGGATGAAAACCAAAATCTTGAACTGATCTTCCATAGAAATTAAGAATTGATTGTAATTCATACATAAGGCCGCCTTCTAAGTCTTGAGCACTAACATGAAGGTTTGGTATATGTAATACTTCTGAAAGTATTAAAGGAATGTCTTCTGACATGGAATCGGCGTGTGACTGTAACAATGTAGCCGGATTGGAAACGTCACAAAAGATTAGCATTTGGCAAAAAAGATTCCTCATTTGAGAGGGAGTGGCTGAGAAAGAAGCTTCCTGTAAAGCAATGTTCCATTCTTGATCACCACCTAACAGCCCCATTGCTTCACACGCTGCTCTATTTGTAGGGTAGAGAATGTCGTTAACTGTACGGATATGGCGGAAGGACTGGCAACCTTTCTGATGACAAAGTAAGTGCCTCAAATAGAATGCGTCTCTGGAGCTAGGATACACATATGTCAAACGGCCGATAGCTAAGCTGGTGGGACGGCGTCTACGTTGCCAATATTTACCATCTTGATACCATGCAAACTCTTTGGGAAAATTTAAATATGTTAGATGTCGTCCATCTGTATTGTGAGCGTTGTATTTTAACCATTCAGTTAGCGTCATCCTTTTGTTGTGCTCACCATCGACAATCGCTTGCAATTGTTGGTGCCTTCTAAATGTGACCCTTAGCATATTTTCAAGGTGAACTGCAAGTATTTGAACCGGAGAATCTCTGGTATGTATGCTGAATCCAAGAATCCTCCAGCATGCTTCGTGCGGGCCAATGTATCTAGCATCTTGGAAATTCTTGATTTCATCAATATGCAATGGACGATGATCTGTAGTTGGTCCTGCATCTCCAAGTGTTCTTGTAATATGAGTAACAATCCGATCAGTGCCTTTAGAAATGTACTTGAAGAGGTATTTTATAAGCATTGACCATTCACAGTATTCAACATTGATGTGTGCGTAGAATCGCATGCATAGAGACCGGTTATGTGGAACAACGTACCCGTTATCAAGGCTGACATTCTGTTTTGATGTTGTTATGCCTGAATCCCTTCTGCGGTAATGCACATATCCTTTTTTATCAATAAATTTCGCTTAGTGCACTCAGAACGGCCTCGCATGCATGGTGCTGATGTATTGACCAGTCCGCATGGACCGTGCATCATAAACTCTGTAACAACTCTATATCCTTCAGGATCAATTGCTGGGTCCGGTAGCTCTGCAGAGACATATATGTCTACATCTTCGTGCGTTTGTACACGGTAATTTTCTTTCACCCATAGGAGTAAATGACAATGTGGCAAACCTCTTTTTTGGAATTCGACTGTATATAGAACTGCAAGAAAACGACTATTACTAAGGTATTCATGAAGTATAATATTTTGATAGTAAGTATGCAAATATATAATCGAAACGGTACCTGCTTCTACACTTCTAAAAGGTTTTGAATCTCGTAAGAAGGTGATTAAATCATGTATCTACTTTCAAAAACACGATCTACAACGTCGGGTCTGTCAGCAACTGTGATGTGTGGAAAGTCTTGAATATATTCCTGGATTTCCGGCCAGTTAACATTGCACGTGAACGTGATAAAGAATGATGGGTTCCCGTGGACACGGCATATAGCCAAAGCATCTAAATAATGGCTATACATGTATCGAGGGCCTCCTGTAAAATATGAAGGGAGGATCGTCCTTGAACCGACATCTGAGGCATCCCGATCACCACACGAGATAGCATCATATAATCCAGCCATGTAATCATTGCGAATGTCATCTTGGTGTTCTCTTATAAAGTCATTTCTTGACTGCTCGATGCTATAGTAGGTTGTTACAACATACTATTGAAAAAGCCTGCCGCTCCTTGTGAGTAAGCTATAATGATTAAATCGATCACGTAGCTTGTATGCATAGTACATTTTCATTGACATTTTTTTCGGTGGGCCGGACGATGAACTTCTGTTTAATAATATACGTCCCAAATGGTATCCATCTTCACCAAAGATAAAAATCAATGGAAATTGCAGTGACATATAAGAAGCGTTTAATTTGTTTACGCGTTGCAATTGCTGATTGTGTTGCTCAATGATCACATCAAAATCAGTCTGCACATCTGGCCCACCTTCAAAAACAATTGCACCAATAGAATCTCCCGCAGGCAATTCATGTTGTCTCGAACCAACAACGCCAAATAAGGGTATGGTGAACGGCGAAATATTAGCTTCAGCCATTTTACTCCTTGTTGTTCTAAACAATTGGACTAACTGATTGTGCTCATCTAGAACTTCAATCAAATTCTCTACAATATCTGGCCGTAAACCGTGGCCTGATCTCTGAAAGTTTTCCAACCGATTTGTAACTTCATTTTCTGTATCATAGATATATAGCTGCAGAAATTGTGGGTGTGCCTCTAGTTGCGGGCACATGCTCCCTATTTGGTGGTAAATTTGGCCACAAATCTTGAATACATAAGGACCACGGCCCATGTTTATAGAAGTGTCTATTTGTGCACCCAATGATGTCATTGCAAACATCTGATTGTATGCGCAAATATTCTCCATAAAATGACGATCAGTGAAAAGGTCCTTTATGTATTCTGGATATTCATCACGATCATTCACGTTAACTCTGCCACCATTACATCATTTATGATATTCTAGATAGCTCCTACGACTGGAAACAACTCTTTCATCATACCAGAACCGTGCATTGCAATGATGGCAGATTTGGTCACATCGGCCCATATGTATGTATGTATCCGGAGGACCTATGTTAGGAAGAAAAAGAATAGCTCCTACGACTGGAAACAACTCTTTCATCATACCAGAACCGTGCATTGCAATGATGGCAGATTTGGTCACTTCGGCCCATATGTATGTATGTATCCGGAGGACCTATGTTAGGAAGAAAAAGAATAAAATTGCCTAAAAAAATGCTGGCCAAATAGCTCATTTATTTTACATCTGAAACAGGACAACCCAAGATAGCAGCATACCTTGCCTAGATGTTGTACCTATGTTACGCGAGTTATGTGCACGTTGCCTTCTGGTTGTCGAAGAATGCATTGTAGCTGTAACAAATAAAAGAAAAGGTAGTAAGTAAGCAAATGCTTATTTAAAATTATATATTTTTAAAAAGTTAAAAAGTAATAAAACCTTGAGAACCACACTGTTGGTTATTCATCCTCAGATTTAGATCCTGATCGCATGTTAATATAGTGTGGGTTTGAGCACTTTCATTGGATGAAGGAGCATCGCCGTTTGAACTGTAAATTCTCAGCATATGTAACCACTGTAAGAATTTCACTATATAATATTCTAATACTATTCCTTTTTCTACGTAGATTTTTTATTATTATTATTTATTATTTGATTATAACTATTATCAAATGCGATGTAGATCACATCATCGATAGACGTGCTTGCACGTAACACAACCTTAAATTATTTAATGTTTATTTATATAAACATCTTTGACCTAAAACTTTATGATATCTCATTTACCACTTTACGTTAATTCGTTAACGTACGTTTAAAACTAAACGTTTCTTATCCAATAAGAGTTTTTATGAAACCCTAAGCTACCATAACAACATGAGAATAATAAAACCCTATAAATACTAAAATACAACTTATTTGAGTAATGTACAAGTCACTAAAGCACAGAAACCCTAATTCCACTATAACTCCCGATAAAAACCCTAATTTCACAAAACTATGATTTTATGTAATAAAATCACAAACCCTAAATAATATTTTTATAAAATATATATGTACAAATCCTTTAAACCAAAGTACAAGTCATTAATGCATAAAAACTAATTATTAATAAAAATGCTATATAAATCTTAGAAATAATTATTTAAAAAGCATATTGTGTAATAATTTCATGCGTTAATTTTTAAAATAAATTTATTAGATTTACAAATTAATTGTACAGTCCTCTAAACCCATTGTACAACCCTCTAATGCACAAAACTCTAAAATCACATTTAAATACTTTAAAACCCTAATAAAAATTTCATAAAATTTATATAACTTAAGTAAATATTAAAAATGTATTTTTCTTGTTTTCTAAAAACCTAGTACAACTCTTCTAAGCCTAAAGTACAACTCCCTAAAGCACTAAATGAATTCCTTTTTATTTTTCTAGAACTCGATACATATAAACATATATAGAAACCCTAGAAAATCACTTTCTAATTATCAAACAAACCCTAGAACACTAGTTAATATCCCTAACCCTAGAGTACCACATGACAAAGCTTAATGTACAACCCTACAAAGCACCATTCGAACCATATATTTCCATTTCCCTTTGTCTAGTTCGAATCCAACATAACACAAACCAAACCAATTCTTTTTCAAACCCTAACCAACACATATGTCAAACCCTAAACCCTCCACATCACTCCCTTCTAGAAAGATAAGAAATGTGAGACATTTGTATGGAAGGGGATCTTCCACACCATTTCCCTCCCCCTCCAACCATGTGGCACCCTAAAAGAGGAACCACGTCTCCTTGTCTCCTCAACACACCCCAAGGAAACCCTAGGAAACTCTTAGAAACCCAAATCCTCCCTTTCTATAAATAGTCGATCCCTACCACCCCATATTTCTCCCAAACCACTCGAATATCACCACCACAGCCCATATACTTCCTACACTACTGCCAAATCACTCAAATCTAAGCTAAGGAGGAACCATAAGGAGTCTAGAAGAAAGAGGACCATTAGCTTTTCCAAAACCAAGCCATACACCCCTAAACATACCCTATTCGAACATAAGCACAAGTAAGTGATTCGAACCCTTTGATTTCTTTTTGTATACTTGTTATACTCTTAAAAACACTAATCAACAATCTCTAATAATAATATAGCACAAGGATTAAAAATTTCATATTCTTTCTTTCTTTTTCTTTTTGTTCGAACCAAACAAACACACCCTTATTTTTATTTTAATAAATACAACTCAAGAGAAGTTAAAACATGATAAAAATAAGTCTAACCTACTTAATATTACCATGTCATGCATTAGAAATTAGTTAGGAACTTTAAAAACCAAAAACCAAAATTTTGTTTTTCTTTTTCTTTCTATCGAGACAAACAAACACTCTCTTATTTTTTTTATAAACCAAGAACAACTAAAACAAGATAAAAGTAGTCTAGATATGTTGTTCATACTGAAAATATACTAAGATCACAAATCCATAAGTTCGAGAATCAAAAATCAAAATTGTTTTCTTTCTTTTTGATCCTGTCGCAAACTACAGCAGACCCTCGACTTTGGACCTAAAATTTGACTATCAATTGGACTTCAAAAATTCTGGATTTTGGTCATATTAAAGATCACCTAGTTGTCTAAATTTAGGAAAAAGAACGGAGTTAAATGATCAAGTATTCGTCAAGATATTGGCTTTTCTTTTCTGCCATTCGAACCCCCACAAAACAATTCATTCGAGCCCTATAAGCTCGAATGAATAGCCCATAAGCTGCCTATAAGCTGTTTATAAGTTAAAAATAAAGTGTACAAAAGAGTCGTAAAAAGTTTTGTCTTTTTCCGTAATGTATAACGCGTTTTATAAAAATAAGGACGTCGTGTGTAACGCGATTGGAGTCTCAGGGGTAATTCTTGCCAAAACTCTAAGAAAAATTATAACAAGGACCTAGTTTGTTGTCGACTTGTAACTCAGGGGTAAAAAGTGTCATTTTTGAAACTATAGGGTAGAAACTGTCATTTGACTGAAGTTGAGGGGTAAAAATTGTAATTTTATGAAAGTTGAAAGGTAAAAATTATCATTTTATGAAAGTTCAGGGGTATAAACTGTCAATACATGAAACTATAGGGTAGTAAACGTAACTTTACATATAATTCTTATTATTAATATAATTTATATATATATATTTATAAAAACTAATAAATAAAAAATACGTTTATCTCGATAACGAACAAACGGGGAATAATTAACGAACGAAACGAAAACATAAAAATAAGAAATAATAAAAATCTTATAACTTTTGAAGAGACTTCATGTTGTCACAATTTAACATCTAATCGACAACCAAAAACGTTACAAAACGAACACTAAAACATATTTATACTCAAGAGCGATTACTGAAACTTGACATAACGGACCAGGTTGCGTGCCGGAGACGTTTATCAACTCTGTTAAATTTTGTTTTCCATCCAGACTATCCAGGTGAGTTCGTAGTCCCACTTTTCTTTATATGTTTTCCAAACTTGTGGGGAGATACATGCTACCAAACCGAACACAAGTATTTTCCTGATTGTTATTGCACTAAGTTAACTGTTCCCTATTTATATTTATTATTTAAAAGTCCCTCGTACCATGCACCATTAGTCACCTGCTGGGTGAGCGCGAATATATGAATAGATCTATTGGCCTGACGACCCATTTTTACTAATCGGATAGATATCTTTGTGGTAGCCAGTTAGACAGATGCATTATATTTGATATCTAATCTTGGGGGCAAACCACTTTCATTTTTATATGTTAGTGAGACTGGAAACTGTCAACACATTGCGTGTCATGAGGTTTAGTGCAATATTTCGAATTGTGATATAACTGATTTCTTTTATTTAGCTTGTGTTCAAAACTTGTTATAACTTTAAACACTATGGATTCACTCAACCTTTGTGTTGACTTTTTAGCATGTTTTATCTCAGGTAACTAGAAGTATGACGTTGGCACGGAGTGGCGGTGGACTCTCTTTTATAATAAGTGTGTCCACTATGTTATCATTCAATGAATAATGTATCTTTTATAACGTATTTTCGAACCTCCCTCTGGGACCTATATTACGTACTCTGATTTTTGAATAATGAATGATAACAATTTTATTTAAAACGTCTCTTTTTGAGTCGTTTTCTATTTTCATGACTGTGAACCATGAAGTAATATCCCAAACTTATATTCCGCTGCGTATATCGAAAACGAGGGTGTTACAGATTGGTATCAGAGCTCATGGATATAGAGAACCAAATGTTTTCAAACATTGAACTATAACCAATTTTCACAAACTAAACCAGAGTCCTCCGTGCGACGACGCTACTGAAACTTTATTTATACACAATTTATTGTTAATTATTTAGTTATATAGTGAAATATTCATAATTACCGGGTGGTTACAGAGCTATGACTTCCCCTCCTCATTCTATCACTCTTATGTCGGACTCGGATATTGAAAATATCGCGACTGTACCGGACATCACGACCGTACCTAGACGAACGACAGAGTCGAATCCATCAGAAGATGTTTCCGTGGTGCCTGAGATTTCTGCAGCATTTGGACATGATACAGAGTCAGATCCTTCTGAAGAGCCGTCTGAGGATACTTTGATGCCCGATGTCGCACCATTCCCTGATGATCCCTATATGCAGGCCAGGGAGAGAGCTCGTACTTTTGCCGACGAGGAACCGTCCGACCCAGATTCTCCTTCGGTTACAGAGATACCTCCAGAGAGAATCCGAAGAACGGCAAGAATCAGAACTATTCCTGTGCCATCGTCCTCCTCACTACTACCACATCCTTACATGCTGCCTACCTATGTTCCATTAGTCCCTACGTCATCTACCAGTTTCACTCCTCCATCCGTCCCGTTTGAACTTAGTGATGAGGTCCGAGCCATTATCGCCCAATATAGTGCCTTACCCCAATCACCTACTCCCGACATCTTTACTCCGCCACGAGTATTTGAAGTGGGAGAAAGTTCGCAAGCAGCGCAAGAACGACAACCAACCGTCTCCACCCTCCTAACACGGCTAGAGCGGCAAGAAGAACAAATTGAGACTGCTTTGGGTCATCTGGACGAATTACCATTAGAACGTATTGAAGGCATCGAGTATAGAGTGGAAGATCTGATGACGGGTCAAGAAGCTATGCAGTAGAAGATAGATGAAAATCGTGAGGATTCCGAGAAGCGCTATGAGCAGGTCAGACGCGAAATACCTTTTGTCTATGAAAATGAATTGAAGTTGATAGAAGAAATGATCAAGAGAAATGAAGAATTAGCAACAGCTCAAAACCGGATTGCAGTTTTAGAGACGACAGTGACAGAGATGCAGATTCAATACCAGGAGTACATGCAAGTTCTCGTTAGCATGATAGTCGAACTCGACAGTCGACTTAAGGGAACTCCTGGTGGTCAGTAGATCAAATCATTATATATTATCTTTTGGTGCTACGTCTAAATTTTAGGATATATAGTATAGACATAGCACTAGTATGTAGTTTATATCAAATAGCTTTTGTACTTAGCCACGGGATATGTGGCATAAATGCGACGCTTGTATTTTGTTATATATATAACAAATTAACAAGTTATTTATGACTATATATGGTTAAGATATTTTGCTATGTATGATATAAATTGACATGGACCAGTGCCGATCATTTTATATACATATTTGGATATGCTGTGACCTTATGATTATCATGGGTTTACCATTGTTAATGGTCATTATGCAAAAATCTAAGAATGTGTTTTCTTGTGGTATTAATAGAAATATGTCTCGCAAATCCCCAGAACCAGTCATGTCCCAAGCTGCTATCCGAAAGCTTGTTGCAGACAGTGTTGCTGCAGCACTTGAGACTTAAGCAGCGGAATTGGCTCGTACTAGAAGCACTAGTAGACCCAATGGAGAGAGTGAGCCAGCAAATGCTCGCAAGTGCACTTACAAAGACTTCATAAACTGTCAACCAACTTTCTTTAAGGGAACAGAAGGAGCTACTGAATTAGCTCGTTGGTTTGAACGTACGGAAGTAGTCTTTGTAAGGAGCGGGTGTACCGAGGACTGCAAAGTTGCTTTTGCTACAGGGACTTTATTAGATGATGCCCTGTCTTGGTGGTCTGCTACTTCCCAAACCATGGGTGTGGAAGCAGCTCATCAACTCACTTGGGATGATCTTAAAAAGAAAATGCTGAAAAAGTATTGTCCCGTACCGAAATCAAGAAATTGGAAGATGAATTTCACCAGTTAGTGGTGAAAGGAATGGATCTCACGGCATATAATAGAAGGTTCCAGGAGCTTGCACTCCTATGTCCAACTATTGTGCCCGATCTAGAGAAGGTATTAGAGAAATATACAAAAGGATTATCTCGAAGCATCGAGGGGAATGTTACTGCTTCGAAGCCTCAGTCGCTAGAAGAAGCAATATCCATAGCCTAGACGCTGATAGATCGAGAAATCAAGCGCAATTCTACTCAGGGAAACAGTGATCACAAACGAAAGTTTGATGATAGAAGAAATACCTATCACTACGACAACCGTCCCAACTACCACAACAACAACCGTCACAATCAAAATAATTACCACCAAAACCGTAACCAATACCATCATCAACAGAACCGTCGGCAGGAAACTGCCAAAGCCTATACTGCCACTCCTGCTGAGAAAAGTGGTTATGTCGGAACGAAGCCGCTATGCAATCGATGCTTGTTGCACCACTTTGGTCCATGCACTGTTAAGTGTATGAAGTGTCAGAAGGTCGGACATCAGACCAAAGACTGTAAGGCAACGGGAGCGAATCTGCAGCCGGTGATCGTGACTTGCCACGGATGTGGTGAGAAAGGGCATTATAGGAACCAGTGTCCGAGGCTGAATGCTAACCCGAACAATGGTACCCGCGGACGAGCATATTTATTAGGAGATGGTAATGTGCAGCAGAACCCGAAAATGGTCACGGGTACGTTTCCTCTCAATCAACATTTAGCCTGAGTATTATTTGATACCGGAGCCGATAAAAGCTTTATATCTCTTACTTTCGCTTCTTTACTTAAACTCACTCCCATTGCCTTAAACAATACATATGAAATTGAGCTAGCTAATGGGAAATTAGTAGGCACTAACTCTATAATCCGAGGTTGTACCTTAACCCTATTAAACCAACCCTTCGACATCGACCTCATGCCTATTGAACTCGGAAGCTCCGACGTAATCGTTGGTATGGATTGGTTATCCAAATGTCATGCAAAGATTTTATGCGACGAGAAAGTGGTTCACATCCCTTTTGAGGGTGAGACTTTGGTTATTTGGGGTAATCAAAGCAAAACCAGACTAAGCATAATATCTTGCATCAAAACCATGAAATACATCAACAAAGGATGTCAAGCATTCTTAGCTCATGTAACTGAGAAAAAGACAGATGAAAAATGACTGGAAGATGTGCCCGTAGTACGAGATTTTCCGGAAGTTTTTCCCGAAGAGTTACCTGGACTACCACCTGTTCGTCAGGTAGAGTTTCAGATCGACTTGGTGTCAGGAGCGGCGCCAGTAGCACGAGCACCTTACCGATTAGCGCCATCGGAGATTCAAGAATTATCCAATCAACTGCAGGAGTTATTGGATAAAGGTTTTATTCCACCAAGCTCATCGCCTTGGGGAGCACCTGTCCTATTCGTTAAGAAGAAGGACGGATCTTTTAGAATGTGTATCGATTACCAAGAGTTGAATAAACTTACAGTAAATAATCGATATCCATTGCCAAGGATTGATGATTTGTTCGACCAACTGCAAGGATCGAGTGTTTACTCGAAAATCGATTTAAGATCCGGATATCATCAGGTGCGTGTTAGGGAAGAAGATATTCCTAAAATAGCTTTCCGAACGAGATATGGTCACTACGAATTTCAAGTGATGCCATTTGGGTTAACCAATGCACCAGCCGTATTCATGGATCTCATGAATCGTGTGTGCAAGCCCTATTTGGACAAATTCGTGATCGTATTCATTGATGATATTCTTATTTATTCTCGGAGCGAAGAAGAACATGCGGAGCATTTAAAGATTATTTTGGAATTGCTCAAGAAAGAACAGCTGTACGCTAAATTTTTCCAAGTGTTATTTCTGGATTCACACTGTGCAGTTTCTTGGATACGTGATTGATCGTCATGGTATTCACGTGGATCCTTCTAAAATATAAGCAGTCAAAAATTGGCTGACACCTACTACTCCCACGGAGGTACGTCAATTTTTAGGACTTGCTGGTTATTATCGGAGATTCATTGAGGGATTTTCGAAGATTGCCAAATCTTTAACGGAATTGACTAAGAAAAACAAAAAGTACGTTTGGGGAGAAGATCAAGAGAAAGCTTTCTAGCTGTTAAAGCAAAAGATTTGTAAAGCACCAATTCTAGCTTTACCAGAAGGAAGTGATGATTTCGTTGTTTACTGCGGCGCGTCACACCAAGGTTTAGGCGCGGTGTTGATGCAAAGGAATAAAGTTATTGCTTATGCCTCCCGACAGTTTAAGCCTCATGAGGAGAATTATACAACTCATGATCTTGAGCTAGGAGCGGTTGTATTTGCTCTTAAAATCTGGAGACATTATTTGTACGGCACAAAGTGCGTCGTTTTCACAGATCATAAGAGCCTTCAACACATTCTCGACCAGAAAGAATTAAATATGAGACAACGCCGATGGTTAGAGTTGCTAAGTGACTACGATTGTGAAATTCGTTACCACCCTGGAAAAGAAAACGTTGTAGCAGATGCTTTAAGCAGGAAGGAACGAATTAAGCCTCTTCGAGTCAGAGCTTTAGTCATGACCATTAATTTAGACTTGCCACCCCAAATTCTTAACACACAAACTGAAGCAGTAAAGGAAGAAAATATTCAGGCTGAGAATTTGAGGGGTATGGACAAGGCGTTTGAACTCCATCCTGATGGGACTCGTTGTATAAAGAACAGAAGCTGGTTACCACTATTTGGTGATTTAAGAAATGTGATTATGCATGAATCACATAAATCCAAATATTCTATCCACCCAGGATCTGAAAAGATGTACCAGGATCTCAAAAAGCTTTACTGGTGGCCAAACATGAAAGCTGACATAGCTGACTATGTCAGTAAATGTTTGACATGTGCACGAGTTAAAGCTGAACATCAAAGGCCATCTGGCTTATTGATACAACCAGAGATTCCTAAATGAAAATGGGAAAGGATGATTTTATCACCAAATTACCTAGGACGTCAAGCGGATATGATACTATTTGGGTCATTGTTGATCGTCTTACGAAATTAGCTCACTTTTTGCCAATCAAAGAGACTGATGAAGTAGTGGATTTAGCTCAATTATATCTGAAGAATATATTCTCACGACATGGAGTACCAATTTCCATTATTTCGGATCGTGATTCTCGTTTCACGTCTCGGTTTTGGGAAAAGCTTCAGAAAGCCTTGGGTACTAATTTAGATATGAGTACGGCTTATCATCCACAAACCGACGGACAGAGCGAGAGAACTATTCAAACGTTGGAAGATATGCTCAGAGCATGTGTAATAGATTTTGGTAAAGGATGTGATAGACATTTGCCTTTGGCAGAATTCTCATACAACAATAGTTACCATGCGAGTATCAAAGCAGCACCGTTTGAAGCACTTTATGGACGAAAGTGTCGGTCACCTGTCTGCTGGGCGGAAGTCGGAGAATTCCAACTTACCGGACCAGAAATAATTCAGGAAACAACCGATAAAATAGTGCAAATCCGATAACATTTGCAAGCGGCCCGAGATAGACAGAAGAGTTACGCAGACATAAGGCGGAAGCCTATGAAATTTGAAATTGGAGACAGAGTCATGTTAAAAGTGTCACCATGGAAGGGCATGGTTAGATTCGGAAAACGAGGAAAGTTGAATCCCAGATACATCGGACCATTTAAGATTCTGGAGAGAATCGGTCCAGTAGCCTATCGACTTGAACTTCCCATAGAGCTCAGTAAAATACATCCTATCTTCCACTTCTCTAATCTAAAGAAGTGTCTATCAGATGAAACACTTGTGATTCCCATGAAAGAGCTTCGTCTCAATGACAAGCTCAATTTTGTGGAAGAACCTATGGAGATCATGGATAGAGAAATCAAACAGCTAAAACAAAGTCGCGTTCACATCGTTAAGGTTAGATGGAACTCCAAGAGAGGACCAGAATTTACCTAGGAACGAGAAGATCAAATCCGGGCAAAATACCCACATCTTTTTCCTAATTCATGGACCAACGCAAACTGAATCTCAGGACGAGATTCCCTTCAACGGGGGGATAATGTAACCACTGTAAGAATTTCACTATATAATATTCTAATACTATTTCTTTTTCTACGTAGAATTTTTTTATTTTATTTATTATTTGATTATAACTATTATCAAATGTGTCGTAGATCACATCCTCGATAAATGTGCTTGCACACAACTCAACCTTAACTTACTTAATGTTTATTTATATAAACATCTTTGACCTAAAACTTTTTGATATCCCATTTACCACTTTACGTTAATTCGTTAACGTACGTTTAAAACTAAACGTTTCTTATCCAATAAGAGTTTTTATGAAACCCTAAGCTACCATAACAACATGAGAATAATAAAACCCTAGGAATACTAAAATACAACTTATTTGAGTAATGTACAAGTCACTAAAGCACAGAAACCCTAATTCCACTATAACTCCCTATAAAAACCCTAATTTCACAAAACTATGATTTTATGTAATAAAATCACAAACCCTAAATAATATTTTTATAAAATATATATGTACAAGTCCTTTAAACCAAAGTACACATCATTAATGCATAAAAACTAATTATTAATAAAAATGCTATATAAATCTTAGAAATAATTATTTAAAAATGCTATACTAATCGGATGGATATCTTTGTGGTAGCCAGTTAAACAGATGCATTATATTTGATATCTAATCTTGGAGGCAAACCACTTTCATTTTTATATGTTAGTGAGACTGGAAACTATCAACGCATTGCGTGTTATGAGGTTTAGTGCAATATTCCGAATTGTGATATAACTGATTTCTTTTATTTTGCTTGTGTTCAAAACTTATTATAACTTAAAACACTATGGATTCACTCAACCTTTGTGTTGACTTTTTAGCATGTTTTATCTCAGGTAACTAGAAGTATGATGTTGGCACGAAGTGGCGGTGGACTCTCTTTTATAATAAGTGTGTCCACTATATTATCATTCAATGAATAATGTATCTTTTATAACGTATTTCCGAACCTCCCTCTAGGACCTATATTATGTACTCTGATTTAAATAATGAATGATAACAATTTTATTTAAAACGTCTCTTTTTGAGTCGTTTTCTATTTTCATGACTGTGAACCATGAAGTAATACCTCAAACTTATATTCCGCTGCGTATATCGAAAACGTGGGTGTTACAGCGTACCTGACTTACGTCCTCTACGTCTGTTACGTAGGCTATGTGGACACTGGCTTCTATTTGAATAACACTGCATTGTATCTAAACCAAAAAAAAAAAAAAAAAAAAAAAAAAAAAAAAAAAAAGTATTAAGTAAGTTAAAGTTGTTTTAAAATTATACATATTTTAAAGGAAAAAAAAAGGTAATAAAACCTTGAGAACAACGTTCTTGGTTATTCATCCGTAGGTTTAGATCGTGGTTGCATGTTAATATAGTATTCCTTTGAGCACTTTTGTTGCATGAAGGAGCATTGCCATTTGAAGTGTAAACTGTCATTGTACCTAGCATACGTACTCTACGTCTGTTATCCAGGTTATGTGGACACTGGCTTCTATTTGGTAAAGACTGCATTGTATCTAAAACCAATAAAAGAAAAGGTAGCAAATAAGCAGAAGTTGGTTTAAAATTATACATTTAAAAAGAAAAAAAAAATGGTAATGAAACCTTGAGAACAACATTGTTGGTTATTCATCTGTAGGTTTAAATCTTGGTTACATGTTAATATAGTGTGGGGTTGAACACTTTCATTAGATGAAGGGGCAGGGGGATCTGAACTGGAGGTCAAAAGTAAATGATTACTGGTGTGTCTAAGATGTTCAGGTATATTCGCTGAGTCGTTATCATCCATTATAAAGAAATCTTCGGTACTTGTAACAAAAAGATATAGTATGGTTATAAATCTATGGAACAGCATATCCAATATTAAATGGAAAAGAAAAGCGCCTGCAAATTACAACTCAATTGTGCCTTGTTGTTAATTTTAGAATACAATGCAACATCATGTCCTTCTGTAACCATCTGATCTTCATTAGGAATTTCATACATTTTCCGTTTTCCTTTATCCACGGAAGCCGTAAATTGTGCATGACATGAAGTATGACCGCCTAAGTTAGGCGTGTTTTGGTCGCGTATTTTTTCGGTTGTACATTCACCTGAAAGACAGCAACAAAAATCCTTTTATAAAACGCAAGCAGGTTTAAAAAGATTATTAATAGAAGACAGAGGCATAAATATAAGGAACAGGATACGCACTTGATATTTGTGTAGGCGGACCATGGAATACATTAGTAACATCATACTGAATATCTCTTGCATCAGTTGTAAACCCTTCTTCATTGGTGACAGAGCGTATACTTTGAAAGGGTTGACATGACAATATGGTACTTGTACGACCGAACACATAATTTACATTAAACATATCACAATTTGAGGGTTTAATATACTTGTTTGTTGATCTATAGAAGTGTTACCAGTGCAAACATCATTGGTAACAGGCCAAGAATTACACGGCTTCTTACTAATCGAATTTAAAGATGCGTCAACACTACACACATCGCTTACCAGCCTCTTTGGAAGTAAATCTACATTATAAGATTCCTTCCCTTGAACAAAATGGCAAATATCGGCAGATTCTAAAGAACCATTAGAAGTAATTCTACGTATAGCTTTATTTTTAGTCTTCATATTGGATATATGCAATCTTAATCTATTGCATGCAGGTATAAGCTAATAAAGAAACGATAAGGTGCGCATCAAACATACAGGACTACATTTATTGGCATCATATATACACCAAATCTACATGCATTTGTTAAAACTGAAATCCATAAGCATTGTTAACAATATATACATGCAAGGCAAAAAAAGATTAAATTAAAAAACATAATGAATATGCATAAGTAAGGGAAAACATGATACACACCTCGTCGAAACGCTGCTGATCTTTTTTTTTTTTTTTTTTTTTTTTTTTTTTTTTTTTTTTTTTTTTTCTGCAGCTTTCCTAGAACAATTTTGCTGGCAACTGTTATTAGTTTAGTTGAAGTAATACTTTTTCCTGGGAAGTATAATCGCATAGAAGCTTCTATCGGTACCATAAGAGAATGGATCATCGACACGTGGGCACTGTTTTAACACAGTAAACCGTTTTTGTTCTATAGCAATGGATAGTCGACTCGTGCGCATCCTCTATACAATCTATATAGACCAAAGTACTATCTATATACCAAGTCTGAAATAGGTTGAAAAAAAAGGAACCAAATGGGAGCCGCAATTGGGCTAAAAAATGTTGGGCCAAATTTTGGCGGGAAATGTACAATTGCCTTAACATTGGAAAATGAACAGTTTTTGAACAGTGATTTCGCGCCAAAAACGGCGTCGTTTTGTTTGTGATTTAATATAGATAGTAATGTGCATACTTGTTCATTATGAAGTTAAAGCAATAATTGCGTTAGGAGGGCAGAATATATATGCATGCATGTCTGACTTTTTGATTATGAAGCTAAAGTGATAAATACGTTTACAGGGTTTTAAATATACCTTCTTACAAACGAACAACAGCAGGAACTAGCATCGCATAAGTTGCAGATTGTCTTTCTTTTTTATACGTCCCGGTTAGGGGTTGTATCGGGATAAGGCACCAATTTTAGCGTGTGCGAGCTCCTTAAGAATTAGAAGAGAAGAACTAGAGATTTATTTATCTTAAACTTTTATTGATTCATTCATAATAATGATTCGGTATATATAACCGAATAACCCTAGCTTGTAAAACAAGCCAAACATAAAAACATATCTAAACAATGACACTTTCCTAATACAACACAAAGACATATCTTAAATAAATATAACATGACATAAAGCCCGGGCGTATCATTCCCCACTCCTTCGAAATCACCTTGTCCTCAAGGTGTGGTCTTGAAAAATTTCTCTTGATTCCGGGATCCCATATCATAATCCTAATCCTAGTCGTATCTTCCCCTCCCGTAGTTCTCCTGCCTTCCGCTACCGCAACCAACACCTTTTTCCTCTTCCGCCTTCCACTACCTTGGACATAACACAACACCATTCTTCCGCCTTCCGCTACCCATGCCGTAACACTCCCCACTTCTTCAAAAATCACCTTGCCATCAAGGTGATACGAAGAATATGCAGATTGAGAGTCCGCTAATTCCTCGCTTAAATTCAAATTTATTTCATCCAAACGACTATCAAATTCACCACCTCCATCCTTAAGTGTCGATATCACTCTATTCAACTCATCCTCGCCAACCTTAAGCGCTTCGCCACCACCCACAACCACTTCAACTCCAATATACTCATCAGCATTCAATGACCCTTCAGCCTTAGGTGAAGCAAATTCACCCTCTAATGGTAGAATGACATATATTTTCTTTTCAACGATGTGCTCTTTCTCTTCCTTTGCAATTGTCTCAAAACGAACCTCGGTGATACGAGCTTTGAAGAATTCTTCTCCCAAAGTTAAAGGATTGGACCTCAAAAATTCCCAAATATCTAGGTTAGCGAAGCGTGTTTCCGCCGCACGGGTCAATGAAAAAGCTTCGTCTAGAGTTTTGGGATTTGACCGTAAGAGTAAACATTGTAGATCCAGTTTAAGTCCGGAGATATAAAACGATGTAAGTAAAGATTCAGAGATCCCCGTTACTCGATTTGCAAGTATCACAAAATCACTCTCATATTCGGCCACCGTACCCATTTGCAAGAGCTTAGAGAGTGCGTATTCCGCGTCCTGATCGCTGCCGCCTGATGCCATGAATAATACTCAAGCGATTAATAACTAAAAAAAAATTTTTTTTTTGATGAATAGTACCCGCGATGAACAGTACCTTTTTTTTTTTTTTTTTTTTTTTTTTTTTTTTTTTTTAAGTTGGAACCCTAATCAAAAACCCTCTCAACGAGAGCTCTCAATGAAAGCACCAATTGATACGACCCGGTTAGGGGTTGTATCGGGATAAGGCACCACTTTTAGCGTGTGCGAGCTCCTTAAGAATTAGAAGAGAAGAACTAGAGATTTATTTATCTTAAACTTTTATTGATTCATTCATAATAATGATTCGGTATATATAACCGAATAACCCTAGCTTGTAAAACAAGCCAAACATAAAAACATATCTAAACAATGACACTTTCCTAATACAACACAAAGACATATCTTAAATAAATATAACATGACATAAAACCCGGGGCGTATCACAGATTGTCTTTCTTTTTCTTTTTTTTTCATTATTATTATTTATTTATTTATTTAGCTGAAAAGCAAATTGCACTAAAACACAAAGCTAGCCAAAACGCCCTCAATCAATCAAGATTCGAACTCACGTACAGATACTGATGATATATGGTTGAAACGGCAGCGTTTGGTGGCCGCAAGGTGCAGTATCAAGTTATAGCATATGTGATATGTTATAGCAAAAAGTATTGTCACGTCAGTATTTTCCTTTACCTTTACTATACAAACACCCCCTATAATGTTAAATCTGGGGGTGTTTTGTCCTTTATTCCCTTTGACTCCTTTTTTTTACAGTATATCACAGTTTTTTGTCAGTTTTTTTTTATTATATTTCTGACAGTTTTAAGCGTTTGACTTATTAAACTTTATATTTTTTGTTCCGCACTTTCAGGTTTATAGTTTTTTTATATAAACAAAATTATAAAAGTAAAATAATAATAATAATAATAATAATAATAATAATAATAATAATAATAATGCAAAAATTAAGAGGTGTGCGGTTTGTATTTTTTGGGGGTGTGGGGATCCCATAAGGCCATAACTTAACCCAAAACAGCTTCCCTCTTCATTTAAGTTATCGGACACCTTCTCGAGGCCCACAGTTTCTTTTTACATAATTTAAATAAAATAACTTACCAAATTTATACATTTTAATACTAATTATGCAAGAAAAAAATTCAAAAGAATAACAACACAAATCTAATAAGGACTAATGGTGCAAGAACTTAATTACCGGAGATTAAAAGCGAACAAAAAAGATACGTCATCTTCTTCTTCTTCGTTGAGTCACCTGCAAAACCCACATAAACAAAAAAGATACTTACAATGTTTGTTTTGGGTCGATCTCCTAAGTATCCACAATTGAAATCTCACCACTATTGTAACCACACGCCACCAAGTATGCTAAACTGAGGATTAACCGCTACCTCGATCACAACCATTTATACCCACGATCGCAACCTTCTCTATAACACTAGTTTCTTGCAGCTCTATCCACGTACCGCGATCACAATTTTGTCTTATTTTCTTCAGAAAATAAATAAATAAATAATAAAAAAAATAAAACTAAAAAAAAAAAAAAAAAAAACTAGGTTAGAAAGGTGATCATAGCTTGTTTTAGAAGTCTTTTGAACTATTGATTGTTCATGTTTATGTATAATTTGGAATCTTATTAACTAGTGATTGTTCACGTTCAAGTTGAAAATCTTTTTAACTAGCAGACCAGAGATCGAGAAATGGAAGATGTTCATTTCAATTTATCTCCAATGTTTTAAAGCTTACGGTACAGATGACATATTTTTTCATTATTTTTGTTTTTACCTAATCCGTGGCGAGAGATTATTTGACTTAGATGTACGTAGTTTAATTGAGATAGTTTTGTAACTTTCAAACAATTTCCTTCGCTACTCTTAAGATGTGTATCTGATAACTTGATAAGGCTTGAACGTAATACATGTACTCACATCGGGTGCATAATCTCTAATACTTACTAGCTACTAAATGGAAACCTGGAGTTAGTAAGAGTTTAGAGTGTGAGTTTTATTACTGATTGGCTGGTAGATATAGAAAAGTTAAGATAGATTAGAAGACATGGTTTACTAATAGTTTGGTATCTTGATATCAAATTACGTAACAATTCTTTTCTAATTTGAACATTAGCTTCCCGCTATGGTGGTTTTACTAATAGTTATCTTCTGTTGCATAGAGAAACATGTACAATTAAGTTGCACTCATCTGCTAGCTAACTGTGGAAACACGTAATTGAATAACTAGTGATAGACAAAGATATTGGAAGGAGACATTATAAATAAAGAAAGTTTGTCATCTTTGACATGGGGAAGGCACGCAAAAGAAGTATTTTTAATTGAGATAAAAAAATGAAAAGGGTAATGTTTTCCATCTAATTAAACAAACGTTAAACACTACTTTTTCTTGGAATTTGGATTCTAATGACATTTGGTCCAGGTTCCTCTCGGGAACGTCACTCCTACGTGGTAGTCACGTGCCATGTGTCGTGCCATTTTTTTTTATTACAATGGCTTTTCTCTATGTAGAGAGTGTGTGTTGACTTCATTGCTACTGCCGCTTGTACTGTCTGCTTTGTCGACTTGTACATTCCG
The DNA here is from genome assembly GCA_021014915.2 of Artemisia tridentata subsp. tridentata. Lineage (NCBI taxonomy): Eukaryota > Viridiplantae > Streptophyta > Magnoliopsida > Asterales > Asteraceae > Artemisia > Artemisia tridentata. Next base: position 174,522,411 of record CP139506.1, on the reverse strand, counting down.
TAAAAATAGGTAGGGCCCATGAGGTAGACCCGTTTTGTTATTACATCGTTTTTCTTATTGTAGGTAATTATTAATCAAATCATACGATTTTTATCTTGTTTTCATTAAAATCAGTAGTCGAATATTTTGTTAAAAAACGTCTAATATTAATAGTCATGATAAAACATAAGAGGATTAAGGATGGTTGAGAAGAAAATATAGTCAATAACGCTATATGACGTCAGTTATGAACATTAGTTGATTATATACACCCGTTAATCTTAAAGGGTTACTTTTGTTGTTGAACATAGATCAACATTTGATATTTTCTTGAGTAAATAAGTGTTAGAAAGTAATTTCTTTGTTTGTTTGTTAGTCCCTCCGTCTCAATTTATTTGTCAGGAGAGAGAAAACACAAAGTTTAATAAAAGTGGGGCCACTTTAATTTTTCAACCACTAAAATGGAATATTCCTCCGCTAGATTCTCTAGTTTTTACTAAATAAAGAAAGTGGACAATTAATTTGAGACATATATAAAAGGAAATATGGACAAATAAATTGAGACGGAGGGAGTAATTTCTTTGTTTGTTTGTTAGTTTGTAAGTGCATGGAAAATTGTAAAAAGATTTTTCGGTGAATGTAGTGAGATATGAGGGGACCATAGCATTGGGGTTGAAGAATTTAAGTTAAAATAATAAGAGGACGATAGTAGTTGCGTAAGTAGCTTTGTTCTTTTAATATAAATGCAACGAATTGACGGTTCTTCCACATAATCCATTTTGGGAAATGTTTTTCTTTCAATATAAACAAGGAAAATTTACACCAATGATAGATAGAAGTTGTCGCCGAGGCTAACGAGACATCACAAACTACGACCATATTACGATCGACTCGAGGCTATATTAGCAAATTGACTATTTTAGGTAGAGGCGGAGACAGATGGGTGCACAGTGGACACGTGCCCTCTAGCGAAAAACATTGTTGTGTAAAATTTACAAAATATATGGCAATTTTTGTAATTTGTCATTTTAAAAAATCGATTTGTTGTATAGTTTTTAAAAGTTATCAAAGTTTGCACACTCGACCATAACTTTTTAGCTCCGCGCCTGATTTATGTATTCATCTTTTGTTTTTTAGTTAATGCTTGAATTATCATCCTTAGACTAGAGACCAATGAGAGTGTAAATTCACCTAACACCTCAGCGTCACCTCAGCTTTCTCTCTCCTCTCACTTTCACTCACACCCACTCACTTATTTGTGGGCAAGGTCACCTTAACCTCACTTTTCATTAAAATATCAACTTTATAAAAATATACTCCACTAAATACCCCACATACACTCACAAACCAAATAAAAAATAATAAAACAAATATGTCCGGCCCACATCACCACAAGTAAAACTCGGTGAGCAGGTCACCTTAAGTGTTCTTGGGGGACGAAACTCACGCGTGAGTTTTGCATTTGGAAAAGGAAGTCACGTGTGACTTTGAGGTCAACTTGGGCATACACACACCTTTGCCTTCTAGTCTTAGAATATCATGCCTAGACGGCTAGACCATATTGGTGTCCATGTATGAAAAGTATCATAGTAAAGGAAAATCGAAAATCAGAAGTCATATTGAAAGATTCGGTATTTAAAGATTCCGGTGTGAAAATGGAGCGTATTTATGGATCTGATCACGAAGTTACCAAAGACACCTCGTCAGCTTGATGCAATATGGATGATAGTAGATCGTTTATCGAAGAGTGCTATATTCTTGCCAATTAAAGAAGCCTCTCCATCAAAAGTTCAAGCCAATTTATATTTACGTGAAGTTGTAGCCCATCATGGAGTGCCAGTTTCTATGATAGAGATAGCAGATTTACTTCTAGATTTTGGCAGAAATTTCAGAAGGACCTGGGTACATGCGTTTGTTAGTGAAAATAAGTACATATATCTCTTTTATGTTTGATGATAATAAATATATACATTATGAGACATTTAAAATCGTTAGTGATAGCTTAAAATAAAAGCAAATGAAGACAGTCATCCAGCACGTTGGGCTCGCACGCCAGCGCGCCAGACACTATCTTCGCGAGCTTGGTTTTTTAAAGTCGGCTTTCCTATTATTCGATAAAGTTTGTTCTTTCAATACAAGTCCGTGCATGATTATTAAGATGTTTTCTAATATCACAAGTGGTTTACGACTTAGATAGATCTTGTCAAAATGTCTAGTCCCCTTATTTTATAAAACCCAACTCAAAACCTTATATAAAACCCAATCAAAACATTTTAGAAAATAAGTTCAAAGCTTAAAGGACTATGTTTTCATAAAATGATCAAATGAAGATAATCATACGTATGACTTGATTAATTGCTGAGTGGGTTTACTCCTTTTTAAACAAATAAGTTAAGCTGACTTTAAGTATTTTCATAAATCACTTTCCTTTTGTGGGATAATGATTTACTAAATACGCAAAGTATTTAACTTAATTGAATCTAATTAGTTATAAGTTAATTGTGAAGATTATAACATCTGATATATTTAAATTTAATTTTGAAATTTTAATTTCAAACTAAAAGCCCCTTTATATTGCATGAACCATCTTTTCCTCTTCATTATGTCTCGTTGCAATGCTTTGTCCATCTTTCCCTCTTTTCTAGTGTACAATGGGGTGCTTCCCTACTTTTTCTCTAATCGAAGCCTTTTCACCTCTTAATTACCTAACGAGTTGGTTTTACCTAACCCTTTGTGGGGCTTCGAAATACTCTTAAGAAGCATAAAATTGAAGTTCACATGGGCGTTTAGCTTGAGGTAACGGCTACTTATAAGCAAGAGACAAAAACAGGTCCAGCGCACTAGACATGCGGGCAAGCGTACCAAGTCAGCGCTTCGTGGGTTGTCCTTATGCTCTTGCCAATAAATAGATCCCTCTTGCCTTGATGAACTTCACATCCCACCAAACTATTTCTCTCCTTTTACTTCTCTGTTATATCTCTCTAAGTCTTTTAATCCTTCTTGTGTCTAAACATATTTCTATCATCTATTGAAAGCAAACTTCTTTGCAAGAAAATAATACACAAGAACTTAATTCACTATTATGTGTTGTCTAGAGTCTTTCTTCTTCTATCTTCTAGTTTAGTATTCTTGTTGTCTGTTAGCATTGAAAGTGGCTACCATTCCTTGTAATAGTAAAACATAAATATACGTGTAATAGGAAAATATGTGCTAGTCCAATAGTGATAGCTCTTAATTTATACATGTTTTACCTATCAAATTCCCACGATAATTACACCTTTTTGCCATGTTTTGATAAGATATCGTACTTAATTGCTGTAAATTTGTGTTTTAGTATTTATCTGGAGCAAAAGGAGAATTCTCGTTGAAAATACCAAAAATTATGCCAAACTGCCAAAGTATGATGAAGTGCTTTTTCCAGTTGTTTACATACGCCTTATGCCACTCCTTGGGCATACGATGGATGTCGTCTCGTCAAGAATTTATCCAAGTTGAAGATGTATACGTCGTATGCCACTCCTATTGCATACGTCGTACGAACTCTCGTCATGATTTTATTTCCCAGTATTGAAGACCATACGTCGTATATCCTATCTAATAATATGTCGTATGGAGTGATTTTAGAATATTTGTTTATGCTATTATAGAGGCATACGACGTATGACCATCCAGGTGCATACGATGTATCAACTGACGGGCCCAAGACTTTTTAGCCTATAAATACATACACATTCCACACATTTGAGAGATTTTTGAAGAGTGCTGCAAAGTAAAAACCTTAGTTCATTTTAGGAGGCGACAGAAGGAAGGAAGATACCAAGATTGAAGGTTTTACACATCATAAATTGTTACACCCCCAAAATGTGTCGCAGGGGAATGCTAACTAGGGCGTGGCGTTCATGGTACAAAGTTACAGTTATATCGAATGACCTACATGAGTCGTTTAGAAAATACTTCGTTTGATTCATTTAAACATAACAGAGTTTACAAAAGCTAGGTCCCAAATGTTTTTCCAAAAGCAAGGATAATAAGTTTTTAATACAATAAAACAAATAAGTAAATGCATGAAATCTCCGTGTGACGCAACTGCAACAGTGACTCTAACACGTGATGTTAGGTCACCATAATATAAGAACACAAGTATAGAAATGAGATATAGATAAGAGGTGGATGATTACTTTAATATGAAAGATAAATGGACAAAGGTTTAGTATAGATAATGAAATAACCAACAATAATAATGTAGCCATACATGTTCTATTTATAGGAGAGGAACTAGGGCAACATCCCTAGTTCCTTCCTTTCTTTCTAATGGGCCTAAGCATAGGGCCTTGGGCTTTTACATTTATCCTTGTTACATAAATAAACATATAAGTCTAACTAATAAAGTAACCTATTACAAAACTTAATGACCGCCACTTTATAATAAATATACGTATTCCCAACAATCTCCCCCTAAGGGATGGTCATCAAAGGTTGCTTGACGTCAATGTAGCATCTTTGGTGTGACGTCTTCAAAACATTAAATCTTTGTTCTTTGTTCTTTGTTCTTTGTTCTTTGTTCTTGTAGTGATCAAGTGATGGTATTCTCCGCCTTTCATTGATGTCTTTGTCTTTGGTGTCTTTACGTCTTTCCAGCATTCTCATACTTCTTTTGACTTTGAATCTTTAAACTTAAATAGTTCTCTTTTCTTTGCTTTAGATCTTTGTCTTTCAACTTTGTAGATTATTTTTTCATGACGTAGAATCTTTCTTTAAACTTTGCTTTGCTTTGATCATAGTGAGAACTTTCTTTGTGATGTTTGTATGAGCATGTGAAACTAATGTAATGTTGATGATGGTAATGGTGGTAGTGGAACTTCTGGTCTCCATAAGTACTTGCATGAAAACAGTTAGCAACAAAGTATCCAACACTTACAGGTTTGGACTTTGAGATCATTAACAGCATAGTGTGAAAACTTTCTCTAATCCTTGCCAAGGATGTTCCTGAACTGGATACCCCCAAGAGGACTTACTCTGATATACCGAAGTGTATCAATGATTCAGGTGAGCCGCTGAAGTATACCGAAGTATCACTCCACGACTATAGACCGTTTGAAACCACCGTGAACACTAAGCGTAACCCACAAGGAATTACCAAAGTGACCTGCTGTCAGGGCTGTTCGATGTTGACCCTAGCAAGAATTTCCATTCAATCACTGAGAATTACATTTGTAAATCCTCTCATAAATGTTCTGGCAGATTGCTAAGATCTGCGTAGGACTCAAACATTTACAACTAGCGTTCTTATTGTTGAACAAAAAGTGTAGAAATATCATGTGTTCCTATGAGATCTTTTTATGTATCTCGTGGCTCTAGACTCGATGAGTGCAATTTTAGTAGTCGGGGATTGGAGCGGTGTCTCCTGTTTCAATATCAACACAACTCGTAATGAGAGGTCGATAGATTATGCAGGGTTCCCCGTGAGAATGAAACAAGCCCTTTTTAGAGAACTTGAGTGGCTTAGAAGGTTAAGTGCAGTGCGTTACTAGGTCCATGACGTCATTGTCTTCAATACTGGTGTCACCTTAGTAACAATCAGTAGCATATGAATTGAACTCGGTTTCTGCCCTAAGATTGTGCATTTGGATGGCTATTTGTTTTCACCCTTTTTCATAAATTTTCTTTTTAATTCTTCAATCCCTTCTTTCTCCTTTCATTCTTTACTCCTTTTTTCAATCATACCTAAGGACTTCTAGTACTAAACTATTGGTGTTGTCCTTAGGTAGATCTCTCCGGCTCTGGCAAATAATCATTTGAAAATCTCTCAAAGTGTTTGTGATTCAGAAACTTATTTTGTTAACACTTTGAGAGTTTTGGTTCTTTTTAGAAATACTCCCCCTTCACATGTACTCATACATTTTTAAGATAAATTTGCACATGTTGGGTAGAGTTCGCACTTTTGAATTGATCCACTTTCAGTGAACAAGACCGATTCGAGACACGCTTATATCACTAGTTAGACTAGCTTGAAATTATTACCCGGCCTGGTCATGTTCAAGGAAATTTTCTCGAAACTGTACACTCTACTCAGACAAGTCCTACTCGAGACACGCATACATCACTGGTTAGACCAGCTTGAAATTATTATCCGTCCAGGACAAGTCCTTTCGATTACTAACATTTGAGTTTCGTCAATTCATGGGTTGAATCTGAGTCGAGCTCATCCGAGATTCCACATTTGTTACCATATTTGAATCACTTTTGTTTTTCTCCCCCTCAAAAATAGCATATTGATGATGTTTTTGGAAAACCTTTGATTAAAATATTCTTTTTGAGATTTACGGGAAGAATCCAACAAGAACTTTTCGTTTTGAACAAAGATTGTTTCAAATACCCCCCCCCCCCTCAATAAGTGAAATAACATCTTGAGGTTTTGATTACGGGAGGGAATACTTTTCGTTTTGAGCAGAATTATGAAAAACTTAGAATTTGATTAATTCTACTCAAAAGTAAAAAGCTTTCGCTCCGTATATTAGGATTGAGGCACCGAAGCGTACCTCAGGGTCCTTTCTTTACAAAGATCAGGTTGTGCACTGTTATATGTGCACAAGCCATTGTTTTAATACAAAATTTGTTTTCTTTTAACAAAATACCCCCCCCCCCCCCAAATAATGAAGTTTATTCGAGAGATAGTCTTCTTGAGCAGAATTTTGAATCGTATTTAAAAAATAATTTTTGAAAATTCGTGAGATGATTCTGCTCAAGGTTTTAGAAAACACAATCAAGTATTATACAACAAAGAATGCATGATTATCAGATTAGACAACAACCTCGGGAACCCATTTAAGCACGGCGCCAACGGGTTAGCCAAAATTTGAAATCCATTTGTAGGTTGTGTCAATCCAATTAAAAGATGTTGAATTCCAACGTGGACTGAAAACCTTTGTTTCATTTTGAAATAACACTCGTGGAATTAATGGAAATTTAAAACTCTTTTTCTGTTCAAAGTTGTTTGAGAAACCCGGTGTCTCTTTTTGAGTTTTAAAATCTGAAGAAGAAGATTTCCATCTAGAGTTGAACCTCATGGGTTCTTTTTGAAGAGTTGTTTTTGTGATAAATGGAAATCTTTCGGTATTTGGGATGTTCAAAGCAGAGTCATTCTTATACTGCAGCCAAAGCATTCAAGATTTTGAAAATTTGAAAGGTTTTGAACGACTTTGCTTTGGTCTCCACACTTGCTTTACCGGTGTAAAACGAGAGTGTAGAGTTTGAAAAACTTATTTCTCATCATTTGAATCTTTTTTTTAAGTTTAGCCTTTTGACACATTTAGCCGTTTGACCTCTCTTTTAGCCTCTGAGAGGTGTAGTTCAGCTGGGTTTGACTGATAACGGGAGCAAAGATATACAGCAAAGACAATATCTGGTTTGCTGGCTGTTAGATACATGAGAGACCCAATAATACTTCGGTATTTCATAGGGTCAACTGGTGTCCCATGTAAATCAACATTCAGCTTTGGTGATGTGGCAGACATCGGGGTATTATAAGTATCACCACTAGTCATGCCATGTTTCTTTAATATCTCAAGAGCATATTTGGCCTAACTTAGAAAGATGCAACGGGGAGATTGATGAACCTGAAGTCCTAGAAAGAAACTTAGTTCACCCATCATGGACATTTCAAAATTTTGTTTCATTAATTTTGCAAAAGTGTTTGAGTACTTTTTATGTGTTGAACCAAAAATGATGTCATCAACACATATTTCAACAATTAAAATGTCTTCCCCGTGACGTTGGATAAACAAATTCGGATCTACTGATCCTTTAGTAAAATGATTGGCAATTAGAAAAGCTGACAGTTTATCATACCATGCCCTCGGGGCTTGTTTAAGGCCGTAAAGGGCTTTCTTGAGTCTGTACACATGATTCGGATGTTCTGGGTCCACGAATCCTTCAAGTTGGCTAACATACACTTCTTCACGTTGTTGTCCATTCAGAAATGCAGTTTTCACATCCATTTGGTAGACCGTCATATTCTTGTGTGCAACATATGCCAAAAAAAATCCATACAGCCTCAAGTCTAGCCACTGGTGCAAAGTAATCTTCAAAATCAATTCCTTCTTCTTGACTGTAGCCTTTTACAACCAAACGAGATTTGTTGCGAATCACTGTGCCTTCTGCGTCCAGCATGTTTTTCCAAATCCATTTATGTCCAATGATGTGTCGAAGGGTAATGTTGGTATACCGTATGCATATTAGACGGATCCAAATTGGGAGAAGACGACTCTACCGCATCAGGAACGGTTGCAGCCATTGCAAATGGATTGAAGAAAGCATTTTCGTCATAATCTGCAAGTGCGGGTACTTCTCGATTTTGTTGATCAGCAGTTGTATCATTTTTGTTGGAAGCAGTTTGTTCTTCTGTTGTTGGAGAATCGATTGGAGGTGCATCTGCAGAAACGGTTGTTGTTGTAGATTCAGGTGTATCTTGAATTGGAATATTATCAGGTTGTGCAGCAGAAACAGTAGATACATCTGGAGCACGTTATTCGACATTCTTGGTGAACAGAAGAGAAAACAAAGTTTCCAATTGTTGATGAGTAAACGTAGGTGGTGGTAAAGCTGAATGATCAGTGAAATTTAGACGGTTGGTTGCGGGTCCTAAGCTGTTTTGCTCAGAAGCCATAACATTAAGCTCGGGTCCGAAACTGAGTTGTTCCGAAGCCAATTTTCGTAAGTTCATCGAAATTAGCATGAATGGTTTCCACTATTTCTCTAGTACGATGATTTCAGATGCAAAAGCCTTTAGAGTTTTCGCAGTATCCAATGAATACACCGATGTCAGCTTTAGCTTTAAGCTTGCCGAGGTCTTCACGATCATTATTTGGGTAACATAGAGCACCAAATACATGAAAGTATTTTATATTCAATTTTCGATTATGGACAAGCTCATAAGGTGTTTTGCGGTGGCGTTGGCTAATCATACAACGGTTTTGAGTATAGCATTCAGTCGAGACGGCTTCAGCCCATAAGTAATCCGGAAGTTGAGCATTAATCAACATCGTTCTTGCAACTTCCACTAACGTCCTATTGCGTCTTTCAACAACCCCATTCTGTTCTGGACTTCTTGCAATGGATGTTTGATATTCAATTCCTACTGCTTCAAAATATGCTCGAAGGGTTTGATTCTTGAATTCAGTGCCGTTTTCTGTTCTAACTTTGCTGATCGTATTACGAAGCTGAACTTGAATTTTCTTTAGAAAGGTGATGATCATAAGAGGAGCTTGATCTTTACTTCTGAGAAAATAAACCCAAGTCCATCTGGAGTAGTCATCAACGATTACAAGAATGTAGCGTTTGCCGTTAATCATCTACACGGGAATCCGGCCACACAAATCCATGTGAAGTAGTTGAAGAACATGATCAGTACTGGGTTATGTTTTAGAGGGAAAGGGTGCACGAGTGATTTTTCCTTGTTCACATGCGGGACATAAGTGATCTTTGGAAAACCAGAATCTTGGAAGACCGTCGACTAGTTTGTGATGTGCAAGATCAGTCATGGTTTTAAAGTTCAAATAAGAAACACGTTTGTGCCATAACCATGATTTTGTCGAAGTTGCTTTGGAGAGCAAACATATTGGTGAAGAAGCAACCATGTCAGACATGGAGATTGTGTAAAGACTTGTTCCACGAGTGCCTGTCATTAGATCATTTCCTTGTAAACCACGAACGAAGCATGTTTTCTCCCTAAATGCTACTTCCAAATCCCCATCACAAAATTGACCGACTGAGAAGAGATTGTGATTAAGGCCTTCGACATAATACACACGACCAATTTCGATGTTGCCATTGACATAATCTCCATAGCCCATGATAGCAGCGAAGTGATCGTTCCCGAATCTGACAGTGCCGATGAACTTTGCAACAAAGTTTACTAATAGTTTGAGATTGCCTGTCATATGTCGGGTACAGCCACTATCAACAATCCTTAGAACGATTTGGATCACCTGCATCACACGAAGATGGCGAAAGTGGAATAATGGTAAGGGTCGAACCCGAAGAATTTGTGGGTTCCGTTAGGTTAGGAACACAGATAATAATGACTTTAGGTATCCATTTAAAACTATGTTTCCCATGTAACCAGCGTTGCCATGTCCAACTAGTTCGTTCTTTTTTCGTACTGAATTCGGTAGGTGAAGGCATAGTCTTAGGAGGTGTATTTGCAACTATGGGAGTGTCTAAGGCATTTGGAGAAACTACACTTGGCGGTTTTCCTAGCACAGATTTAGAAGCAATAGTGGGCCTAGAGGGAATGCCAGATGTACGTTTCTTGTTACGAGTTAAAAGGGAGTTAGCTACACATTTTGTATGATCTCAAGATAACATACTGATGATGTACCCTCCGAACGGGTCGAAGGACTCCCATTCGAGCCTGTATGAAGTCTTCTCTTCGAAGGCCCAGGTCAATCTTCACCCAAAGCACTCATAGTGTCTAACCTCTGTCGAGGTTCAGAACCTGGCATCCATCACGGTTCTGAGCATGGTCTCCGTCAACGTTCGGAGTCTTACCTCCGTCAACGTTCGGGGCCTAGCCTCCGTCACTGTTCGGAGCCTGGCCTCCGACAACGTTCGGAGCTTGGCCTCCGTCACTGTTCGGAGTCTTACCTCCGTCAATGTTCGGAGCCTGGCCTCCGTCAACGTTCGGAGCCCGGCCTCCGTCAAAGTTCGGAGCATGGCCTCCGTCAACGTTCGGAACCTGGCCTCCGTCAACGTTCGGAGCCTGGCCACCGTTCAGAGCCTGGCCTCCGTCAACGTTCGGAGCCTTAAGCCCTTCGGGGTATCTCCTACGAAGGAACTACAACGGAGAGCTACCTTGACCTGGTCATACCCACGTCTCCTCTTCCTTTAGGCTTTCCCGCCAAAACAAAGATCGTGGGCTACAAAGCCCTAGCGGTTACCATAAATCATGGGACGCCCCCATGATCTCCAAATCAAGTGCAACCGCCCTCTAAGGCCTATTTCTCCCCTATAAATAGCTTAGACGGGCAAGAACCATGGTATGTTAACTGAAAGTTAACTTCACTCTCTCAATTTACAACCTACTTATCATCACACATACTTACTCGCAAACCGGAGGTGGTTCGCAGGGTCCAACCCCTGCGCAATCACTTAACGTAGCGTCTTGGTATTTCTTATTTCAGGTTAAGAACAAGCTTGGCACAACTTCAACACCCCATAACTCCTTTGATCACCATCGAAGGCCTGGTAGTGCATTTTATTGTACAATCAGTGTAGTGCATTTTATTGTACAATCACATACTATTACGACAAAACACACAAGATGCATTAACCTTCAAAACATTCAAAGGTTCATCATTCGTTACCCTGATAGTATGATTACAATTTGCCAAATTAGAATCTAAAGCATATGCAACATGAATTTTAATCAAATTCCTAAGTTGATCTTCTACTTCTGGGGCTTCTAGTTTTTCGCTTGTATTCTTTCGTTTGTTGCTCTTACGCTTTGATCTGCTAACGCTAGTAGTGGGGACTATTCCTGTAGAAGTGGAAAGATTCAAATTAGTAGTCTGAGTGGATGTTTGCCTAGATGTTGTGTCCATTTTGTACATTCCAGGTGCAATCACATTTGTGTCAACAAACTTTCCTTTTTCTAGTAACTCAATTTTCTCATTTAATTCAATGATGATGTGTTTTTGTTCCTGTATTTTACTCTTAAGTTCTCTATTTAGTCGAACAGTGGCTTCACGGTATTTTCTACAGTCGGCATTTTCTTTCAAAAGTTGAGACCGAGTCTTTTTTAAAGAGTCAAAAATAGTTTTGTACTCATTTTTTACATTTTTAATTTCTTGTTCATATTTGAGCAATTGACACTTTAAGACTGCGTTCTCATCATCAAGATTTTCAACTTTGGATGACAAATTGTTTTCAAAACCCAGATTATCTTTTTGGTGTTGTAAGGCTAATTCAAAATCAATACTTTGAGCCTTACACCATTGAAGTTTCTGTTTTAGTTGAAAAATCTCTTTTGAAAGGTTATTTTGAACATCATCATTTTGTTTAATGATTTTCGTATTTTTACTTTTTAAAGTCTCAATCTCGTGTCTCAACATAGAATTACATGACTCATAAATAGAATTCATAATCACAGAGATAATATCAGAACTTAAAACATCTTCCAAGAGTCGATCTGCTTCATTTTGTAAAACTTTGTTTCGACGTTTTTGTTTTGAAATCGAGTTTTTTTGCATTAAAAATGTTCATCATGGATGTTACTTGTTTTTGGACTTCCTGTTCCCAGTGTGGCACAAAGATGCAAATGTTGAACATGTGGTAAGAATTGTGTTTGAAAATTTTCTCTCTTTTCTTTTTCAAATCAGATTGAAAAGTGGAAACTTTTATCTCTGAGTTACGTTCAATTGCATGTTCTAAAAATTTGATGTCTTCCATAAACGTATCAAAATACCTAAGTACAAGACAACGTTTAGGTAATGGTGTAATTTCACCAGAGGTTGGTAAAGGGCCATTTATTTGTGCAGCTGGTTTAACAGGACCAAAATCAGAAGAAGATCCATAAAATTGCATTACAAACCATGGTTTTTCTGCTTTATCTCTTTGAGGAACGAAGGTGTCAGAAATCTGAGGCACGTTTGAATAATCAAAAGGTATAGCATATGGTTTAAAGCTCATTTTTGATCGACTCTCTTCTTCCTATTCCTGTTCTTCCTCACAATCATGTACAACAACATGCACTATTGAATCATCAAGTAACTGGTCTGCACTATACAACTTTGGATTTTCTTTGAGTGCTGTGTGTAGAAAACGTTGTTTATCATCACCAATTGCAAAACCATGACCTTTGGGACTTGGTTTTAAAGTGAACTTTTGTATTGTTGTGATAGACTCACCAGTTTTGTAAACAACATTTTGAAACTCTTTTAATTTGTATTCTAGTTCGACAATTTCATCAAGGTAAGAATCAATTTGTTTTCTTGACTTTTGTTTGTGTTCAGAAAAACTAGCTTGGCAAGTGGACATCTCGGTTATTGTTTTCAAAAGTTTTGAATTGAGATGTTCAACTTTTTTTTTGAGCTCACTTTTTTGTTGTTCCAATTTAGAAACCAATTACAGTTAGAAACAATTAATTCTCGTATTTGATGTTGTAAGTCTTGTTCTTTGACATAAGCTTTTTTAAATGCAACTTCAAAGCTTTGTTCTCGTTTTTCTTGTGTTTCAAAATTTGTGAGTTGTATTTTACAGCACTCAAGGTCCGCAGTTAATGATGCAACTTTTGCTCTTAATGTTCTGTTGATTTCATTGCATTTTTCAATCTGAGATTTTTGTGAGTTCAATTGGGATTGGGTGGTCAATAGTAAGGTCATGAGTTCTGGATCTGGACCAAGCGAAGGTTCATTTTGTTCAATTTGATCATTGTTATCATCATCAACTGGATCATTAAATGTAACAACTGGGTTAATTTGATCATCATCATCAAATGTAACAATTGTGTTCATTTGTTCATCTTCTTGAGGAGTTAATAATGAATAATTTTGAACAACTTGCTCCTCGTCTGATGCATATGCAGATGGTGATGCAATTTCATGTATCAGGCATGTGTTTGAGTCAGGTACCTGAGACAGACCATCAGTGTCATACACTAGGCCTGTGTCACTCATGTGAATTTCCTGCATATTTGCCATTAGCATCACAGCTGCATTTGCTTCCAAATCCTCCATGTCATCATCTGAATATGCATTTGCCATGAAGCTGTTTTCCTTGTCCGTGAGAGTGCCCCCTGATTCATTTTTTAGAGCTAGAAGTAATGCCTTCTTATGAAATTCACTGCCTCTAACCCTAGGTTTAGGACATGCATTAGCCAGATGACCTTTTCCATTGCAGTTATAGCACTTAACCATAGTATTCCCAGTCTCTGTATTCACAGTTTCAACAATTTCAACCTTTCTCTAAGGAGCACCTGCATTGTTCCTATTTACACTAGTTGCATTGAACCGTTGTCCATTTCCTGAATTTCCCATATAACCTCCTGGTATGTGTTAAATTACACATAAATTTTACCTATTTAAACGGACCAAATAGACCAAAAACCGACCGAATATGCCAAATATATGTTGTTTTTGTGTTTGTGAATATGCAGGTACGGATATCTAGAAAAATGGATAAAAATCAAGAAAAAGACAAAGACGAGCACGGGAAATGGAAAAGAGCTCAAAAGCCGGGACCCGGGAAGAAATTCACGAGTTTGGTTCGAGATATTGCTCAAAAATCCCAAAGTGCCCTTGGATTATTTTTATTTGCCAATATTGGACCCTTGAAGAACTTTGGTATGTTGGCAAGATTTGTCCCTGAGATTACATGAATTACAAAATTGGTCCTTGGTTTCTATCCTTAACTATCCCTTAAATCCATTTTATCCTATACCACTAAAACTAAACCGGATCCAAAACACAACAAATACCCAACCCACTTACACTAAACCGGACACAGCCCAATACCACAATCAACAAAAACTATAACCGGCCCACATCCACCTTGACCCGACCCACCCAACACCTCTAATAATAAAAACGGGGTCAAATCCCCCATTCCCGGTCAAATCCCCAATTCACACTAACCCTAACCCTCATTATCACTATTCATGCTTCTTCATCCTCCCACCTTTTCTCTAATCCCCTGCTAATCCCAACCCGTCCCCATCACCTCCACAACCAGCCAAAGAACCCACATGGGGTTGTCTTGGTCCCCCCCACACTCCACCTCATCAATCCGCGTTTTAAAAGAAACATCAACGGCAGAGATTTCAAGATGTGGTGAGCACGTATAATCCAAGGGTCACGAATGGAGCAAAGAAGCATAGTGAGACTCCCCTCACAGAGAAAACACAAGTCCAAAAGACTCTCCCCTATATATAGCAGATTTTTCATTTGTTTTTTTTTTTTGTCCACTTTTCATGTATTAGAAAAGTTTGACCTTTTAATTGTTTAATTTCTTTTTAGTGTAGAATTTAATTCCAGTTGTAATTTACTCTAAGTTAATTTCCAGTTAATGCAATTTCAAGTTTTTTTTGTTCTTGGTCAAACTTGGTCAACTGCTTAATTTCTGCTCATTTTCTTCTTCTTGTTGCTTGTTACTGCTTATTTTAGTTATTGTTTAGGTAGTTTGTGGATTGCTTGTTTTAAGTTTTCCCTTAGAATCTTTGAAACAGCCCTTTAGTCTTAGCAGCATGCATTTTTGTTATTGGTTCAGTAGCCTCTTTTGATCTCAGAATTTAGTGTAGTTTAAATAGATTTTAGGTTTTGATTTTTGTCATAATAGTAGCTTGCTGGTTAATATAGAACTGTTTGAGCTTATTTGTAAGTTTAGAGCTTATTTTCTAGCTTATTTGTGCCCTCAAAACTAGCCATCTACCCCCTTTAGTGCCCTGCTCCTTGTGTATTAACAGCAGACTCTAGCTTAATTTTTGGCTTATCTGAGCTATGTCCTTGATTTCTTTGCTTAATATGAATCTTGAATTAATGGGTTACAACTTATTTTTCATACCGAAAGCTTTTTAGAATAAGCACTTTAGCTTTTCAGTTTTTTTTGTTTGTTTTTTTTATTAATCAGTTAAGCATCAGCTTATCTGAGCTTGTTGTTAGTTTTAAAAAAAAAAAAAAAAAAAAAAAAAAAAAAAATTGGTTTTATAAAAAATACTTAAAAGTTAGTTTTCATTAGATTTTTAAAAGAAAAAAAAAATGTTTGCAAGAAAGTGACAAACCTGGGATTCGAACCCAGGTCTGCCAACTCACAACATAGCACCTCAACCACTGCACCCTTGGGCTTTTCTCATTTAAACCTTGCATCACTTATTTTATAAACCTTTTTTCTTCCTTGTCACTTTTAAGCTTATCCGAATTTTATTGCTTATTCCCAGCTTATTGAAATAAGCTGGGACACTTTTCTTATTTTTCATAGCTCAAGTTTAGTTTAAAGTATTTTAGGAAAAAATTTCAGATTTTTTTATTTTCATTTAGTATTTTTAATCATTTATTTTCTTTAAATTAGTTTTTAATTCGTATTTAATTATTTAAAAGTCAGAAAAATATAATTCTTTTCCTCAAAATTTTATTTTGTCATTTAGGACGTAGGAAAATTATTTTTGCACCAGTAGGTTTATTTTTCGTAGATTTTCACGTTTATGCTCGTTATTTAAATTTTCGTTCGCGTTTTTTATATTTTAGTTCGCGTTTTTATTTTTTGGTTTGTTCGCGTTACTTGTTTACTTTCCTAGATTTAGAAACACAATCAACTCTCGTCTTTTCAAGCATTTTAATACCGAACCGAAAACGATATTCTCAATTTCACGCCTCGTTGGGACCTCGACCTGGGTATTCACTTATCCGGTTATTAAATCGATTTTGCGTTAAGTGTTGCACGTTGACTTTTCTTCGTGAAAGGTTGACTTGTGATATATTTTAACGTTAATCAAATGGCGCCGTTGCCGAGGAGGTGTGTTGCGACAATATCGTCACGGTTTGACGATTAGTGACTTGAAGATCCTTCCTCGTGAAGTTTCGTATATATCTTGTGAATATTTTTTATCCAAAATCCAAAAAAAAAAAAAATTGAAAAAACTTTGAAAAACCCAAAAATATTTTCTTTTCAAAAATTATTTTCCTTTTTCTTTTAAATGTTTCAAAATTTTAAAAACCCAAAAATATTCTTCTTATTCCTCTTATCCGTTTAATTCTTTATCTCTCATCCTCTTATCCGTTTAATTCTATCTTCTTAACCCTCATTAATGTTTAATTCTCATGTCGTCACTGGGCTATACTTGTTTTGATTGTAAAAGCCCGTTGATTGACAGTCTTCGTTGTTCAAAATGTGCGTGTGAGCGGTGTGGAAATCACAACCCAAGAGGATCTTGTTATTGGTGTGAAGTAGCTCTCAAAGAGCTTAATTCCATCGATAATTCTCAAAGTTTTTCCGAACACCCTCCACAACCCCAGCCATCCTCACTCACTCAGCATAATTGCTTTGTATGTGGAGATCCGTTGGGGGATGATTCACACTGTGAACGATGCTTCTGCAAAGGATGTGGGTTTACCCATGGACTTTGCGTGTGTTGCACTCCTGAAATCGAAAATACACTTAATTGTCCAAATTTTCAAAACGATTTCAACCCTCCTCAAGATTCATTTTGGCAAGAACCATGTTAGCAAAACTTCAATGATACATCATTCCAAAATATGCCAAATGATCTTTGTGAGTGTTGTGGAGGTCCTCATGATGGTGGGAATTGTCCCGGTTGTAGCATGGTGGAATCGGGAAACGGGTTTGTCTATGACCAAAATCCTTATTCTTACCATGAAACAACCGACTTTTTCGACCAGCCCCCACAACACCAGATGGAGACATATTCTTGTGAATATTGTGGAGGTAGTCCTCACCCGGGTTTTGATTGTCAAACAGGGAACACGTTTGTCTATGAACAAGTTCCATGTAATCAAAACTTCGGTTATGACCAATATCCATATACGTCACTGAATCAATCACAACAATATTATTGTTGTGAGTACTGTGGAGGTCCTCATTATAGCTCTGATTGTCAAACAAGGAACCCGCTTGTCTATGAGCATGGCCCTTGTGACAATTATGACTATTCTTATCATGACCAACCTCCACAGTATCAAACGATTCAAACTCAACCTCAGCCATCTCCTCAAGAATTATTCCAAGATGTATTCCAAAAATTTCAAGATGTGAGGAATACATTTAATGATTTGGCTCTTAAAACATTAGCCCAAGAAATGCAAGATGTAAGTGATAGACTTGCTGATCTGGCTATTAATCGTCCCCAAGAAGATCGCCATGAGAAATCTTGTGCAGAACTTCTAGCCGAAGAACGAGGAGCAAAAATGCGTTCCATATTTCTCAGGGCTGCCCTTCTTGATGACGATGACGATGATGAGGAAGACGACGAGGAGAGTGATATTCCTTTGAATGATACCATTTCTCAACTCCCTCAGTCTATTGCAATCACAAACATCTTTCCTTCTCAATCTAGACCCGAGGACTCTCTCAATATGGGGGATGAGCATCTTAGCACTGTTCCTGAAAAGGAATCGGACGAATTCATAAAGTCTAGTGTTGAGAACCTTGTCCCAACCCCAAGTGAGTCTGAGGAGATATTTGATAGAGATTGTGATTCTCCAATTTTTGGAGAATCTCTTGACATCTCTGAGGTTACTTCCGGGATTTTCTCTAACACTCTTTTTGAATTTGATGACGATTGCTTTTCTAGCAACGTTAATCCGCTGTTTATTGAAGTGTTAGAGAACGATGAGGTCAAAGACTCTAATGTTTTTGATAATATGACCTCAATTGTTAATCCCGAGATTCAAAAGAATATTCTTTTTCCGACATATGTGACATGGCCTTTTGGGGATCGCCCTTATATTGACTTCGCATATGTCGTTCAAGTTTTTCTACCTTTCTTCTCCTACAAGGTAGATTGTCCTTCCATTCACTCGCTCGGGAGTGAGGACAAAATTTTTGACCCCGGCATCTCTCATTCTTTTAAGCCGGGTGTATCTCGTCGGAGTGGAACTTTCAAGAACTTCAATGTTTATCCAAACATCTTGAATGAAAGTCCGATGGAGATTTTCTCTTCCACCTGCTCCCCCAAGAACAATTAAATTCGGGGCGAGTCTAAGCTATACGACTCGATAAATAAACAAGCGCTTCGTGGGAGGCACCCCATGCTTATCCTTCTATCTTCTTTCTATTTTCTTTCTAATAAATGATGTGAGGAGGGCTACCTCTTCCATTTGTCGTGTTTCGTGGTTTTGTGTGATGTGTCCAGGTTTGCCCGATTGATGAAGACTCTCGTGCTCGTGGTTGCTTCTCTCCACTCGAGTTTCATCATTCGTTGCTCATCCGATATCCTTAATCTTATCGTTTTACGTTTATCTTTGGCATAATTAATAAACGGCCTTAGATTTATGTAGGAGAACCCTTACCTTTAAGACATTGAGGACAATGTCTTGTTTTAGTCTGGGGGGGGGGGTAATCTTTCGATTTGATTTTTGCCTTGCATTTTTGCCGTTTTCTCTCGCAACCCCGTTTTTCCTCAAAATTTGAAAAAATCCAAAAAAAATGAGAAAAATTTAAAATTTTTTGCAAAAATATAATAAATTTTGACATTTTGTTGACTTTCCGCTGGTGAGAGTAGGAATAAAATTCTGACTTGACCGGGCGTGTTGAGCCCTAGCTTGTCCCCTTAACCATTTATAATCTATAAGCTCGTGCTAGTCTTTTACACGAGGAGCTATAAAATGCGAATTCTTTTTAAGAGTTTGCAAGTTCCCGTATTGACTTTATATATGCATGGCTTGATTATTTGGCTAAGCATTCGCGGATCTTATTATTTAAGATTTTAAATTTGCGAAGAACGAGAAATGATAGAGTTTATTTAGAAGTTAGATGCCAAGCGTGGAGTAGTTGGTTCTCTTTAGAGCTCATCGAAGCTACTTGTGGCCTTTTGCTCCCACAAAATTGTTTCACCTTATATATCTGTAAGAATAATGAAAGATATTAGGTTTTGTCGATGATTAGTTCTTGGTCTTCTTAAAAGAATCCTTGTTTTGAAAATTGGGTACACATCAAGGTTCCTTAATAAATAAGTTTAATAATAATAACTTAAGTGCTCTAAGCCACGGATTCGAGATCGGGCCTTGGATCCTTATTTCCGGAAGGCGTTTAGGTCTTGGCTACCCTCTTGCACCGGCCCTTGGACCTCTAGTTCAGGAATGTGTGAGGTCTTGGTCTAACCACCTTGGATCCTCATTTCAGGAATGTCTAGAATCTTGGAACACTCCGTTGTAACGGCCCTTGGATCCTTTATGCCGGAAAGTGTAAGGTCTTGGAATTAAACCGTGAAGCTCCGTCGTTTAGGGTACGCAAGTGAAAAGTTAGCGATAAAAATAAAAATAAAAAAAATAATAATAATAAAAAAGTGATGAATGAAAAATAGAAAAAGTCAAAAATATAAATAAAAACC
The DNA here is from genome assembly GCA_021014915.2 of Artemisia tridentata subsp. tridentata. NCBI lineage: Eukaryota > Viridiplantae > Streptophyta > Magnoliopsida > Asterales > Asteraceae > Artemisia > Artemisia tridentata. The sequence goes on along the minus strand of CP139506.1, from coordinate 174,502,376 downwards.
TTGATGTGGACCTCATTTTCAAAGCAACGGTTCTCGTGAGAAGATTGAAAACTACTTAGCGTCTTAATTTAGTATCTTTATCGGCACTAAAACTTATCAAAACGAGAATATGAAGAAATTCATTTCTCACCAAAAATAAAATAAATAGAGGAAATTAGGAAAAATGGGAGCAAGAGGTAATTACACAAGTAACTTTTATGGGTAGTGTTAGCATCTAACTTGTAAATAGACAATGATTTCGTTTTTAAGCTTAGTTTGGGGACTCGTGAAAAATCAGGAACGACGAATTTTATCCGTATGGTCACTTCTTTATGAGTCGTGTTTCCTACTCATTGATCCTAAAAGTTATCGTGAGATAATGATTGTCAACAAAGCCGTCACATGATTATGATAAAAAAATACAAAAATATAATAAAAAGGAAAATCGGGGAGTTTTTAGAACTTAAGATTTCTTAATCTCTTTTGAAAATTTTGCTACTTCTCAAGGTTAGTAAAAAGAGATTGGAAATTTTTGGTTTTGAAAACGTGTTTTTATAACATTGCGTGAGGACACAGCAATATCTTAGTCTGGGGGAATTTTGGTATGTGTTAAATTACACATAAATTTTACCTATTTAGACGGACCAAATAGACCAAAAACCGACCGAATATGCCAAATATATGTTGTTTTTGTGTTTGTGAATATGCAGGTACGGATATCTAGAAAAATGGATAAAAATCAAGAAAAAGACAAAGACGAGCACGGGAAATGGAAAAGAGCTCAAAAGCCGGGACCCGGGAAGAAATTCACGAGTTTGGTTCGAGATATTGCTCAAAAATCCCAAAGTGCCCTTGGATTATTTTTATTTGCCAACATTGGACCCTTGAAGAACTTTGGTATGATGGCAAAAATGGTCCCTGAGATTACATGAATTACAAAATTGGTCCTTGGTTTCTATCCTTAACTATCCCTTAAATCCATTTTATCCTATACCACTAAAACTAAATCGGATCCAAAACACAACAAATACCCAACCCACTTACACTAAACCGGACACAGCCCAATAACACAATCAACAAAAACTATAACCGGCCCACATCCACCTTGACCCGACCCACCCAACACCTCTAATAATAAAAACGGGGTCAAATCCCCCATTCCCGGTCAAATCCCCAATTCACACTAACCCTAACCCTCATTATCACTATTCACGCTTCTTCATCCTCCCACCTTTTCTCTAATCCCCTGCTAATCCCAACCCGTCCCCATCACCTCCACAACCAGCCAAAGAACCCACATGGGGTTGTCTTGGTCCCCCTCCCCCACACTCCACCTCATCAATCCGCGTTTTAAAAGAAACATCAAACGGCAGAGATTTCAAGATGTGGTGAGCACGTATAATCCAAGGGTCACGAATGGAGCAAAGAAGCATAGAGAGACTCCCCTCACAGAGAAAACACAAGTCCAGAAGACTCTCCCCTATATATAGCAGATTTTTCATTTGTTTTTTTTTTTGTCCACTTTTCGTGTATTAGAAAAGTTTGACCTTTTAATTGTTTAATTTCTTTTTAGTGTAGAATTTAATTCCAGTTGTAATTTACTCTAAGTTAATTTCCAGTTAATGCAATTTCAAGTTTTTTTTGTTCTTGGTCAACTGCTTAATTTCTGCTCATTTTCTTCTTCTTGTTGCTTGTTACTGCTTATTTTAGTTATTGTTTAGGTAGTTTGTGGATTGCTTGTTTTAAGTTTTCCCTTAGAATCTTTGAAACAACCCTTTAGTCTTAGCAGCATGCATTTTTGTTATTGGTTCACTAGCCTCTTTTGATCTCAGAATTTAGTGTAGTTTAAATAGATTTTAGGTTTTGATTTTTGTCATAATAGTAGCTTGCTGGTTAATATAGAACTGTTTGAGCTTATTTGTAAGTTGAGAGCTTATTTTCTAGCTTATTTGTGCCCTCAAAACTAGCCATCTACCCCCTTTAGTGCCCTGCTCCTTGTGTATTAACAGCAGACTCTAGCTTAATTTTTGGCTTATCTGAGCTATGTCCTTGATTTCTTTGCTTAATATGAATCTTGAATTAATGGGTTATAACTTATTTTTCATACCGAAAGCTTTTTAGAATAAGCACTTTAGCTTTTCAGTTTTTTTTGTTTGTTTTTTTTATTAATCAGTTAAGCATCAGCTTATCTGAGCTTGTTGTTAGTTTTAAAAAAAAAAATTTTGTTTTATAAAAAATACTTAAAAGTTAGTTTTCATTAGATTTTTAAAAGAAAAAAAAAATGTTTGCAAGAAAGTGACAAACCTGGGATTCGAACCCAGGTCTGCCAACTCACAACATAGCACCTCAACCACTGCACCCTTAGGCTTTTCTCATTTAAACCTTGCATCACTTATTTTATAAACCTTTTTTCTTCCTTGTCACTTTTAAGCTTATCCGAATTTTATTGCTTATTCCCAGCTTATTGAAATAAGCTGGGACACTTTTCTTATTTTTCATAGCTCAAGTTTAGTTTAAAGTATTTTAGGAAAAAATTTCAGATTTTTTTATTTTCATTTAGTATTTTTAATCATTTATTTTCTTTAAATTAGTTTTTAATTCGTATTTAATTATTTAAAAGTCAGAAAAATATAATTCTTTTTCTCAAAATTTTATTTTGTCATTTAGGACGTAGGAAAATTATTTTTGCACCAGTAGGTTTATTTTTCGTAGATTTTCACGTTTATGCTCGTTATTTAAATTTTCGTTCGCGTTTTTTATTTTAGTTCGCGTTTTTATTTTTTGGTTTGTTCGCGTTACTTGTTTACTTTCCTAGATTTAGAAACACAATCAACTCTCGTCTTTTCAAGCATTTTAATACCGAACCGAAAACGATATTCTCAATTTCACGCCTCGTTGGGACCTCGACCCGGGTATTCACTTATCCGGTTATTAAATCGATTTTGCGTTAAGTGTTGCACGTTGACTTTTCTTCGTGAAAGGTTGACTTGTGATATATTTTAACGTTAATCACCTCCTGAGCCCGTTCTTCCATAGTTACGATTTTGTATTTCAACCTGTCCATCTTGTACAACAGCTTGATTCCTTGTGTTAGATGAAGTGCGGAGACGATTGTTGGATTTATTTGAAAATTTGCTGAAGGCACGAGTAATGAGTGCAAATCCTTCATTCAAAGAGTTGAATGCATCGTCTTCGTCATTGTTTGTATTTGTGTAGAACATGGTGTCAGTGTTGTCATAGGGGACAAGTTGATTGTCAGTAGATTGCTGTGTCGAATCATATGGAATAAGTTGAGTTGATGGGGTTTGTTGAGGGTAGGAAAAGTGATGTTGTTGTTGGACATAAGCATGGTTTGACTGTGGAGGTAGAGCAAAGTGAGATTGAGCTAACAGTGCCAATGAATTTGGAGTTATAGGAGGTGAATAAGTTCCACGAAGAGCTCGATCTTTGTCAACTTCAGATTGATGGTGCTTCAGATAATCATACAACAATCCATAGGATGCATTGTGAAGATTTTTGGCTTGGCGAACAAACGTGATATTTTTGCCATTCTGGACCAAGATAGCTAAGAAACTTAGTGTTGATTGCAATCCTTGGTAAAACAATGTTGTGTCTGTCCAAGTCATTGATGATGTTTGTGAACCGATGGTAATAAGATTCTAGTGACTGCCCTGATTCAATCATGAACATTGTATATTCGAGGTAAAGTTTGGATTCCATGTCTTCTTGGTTCAGTTCAGTGCCTTCCATTAAGAGATGAACATGTTTCCACATATCCTTAGTTGTTTTCTGAGCATCAATGCTTCGGAAAATCGGATTAGGTATTCCCTGAAGAATATATGACATTGCAAGTTCATTTGCTTCACGGTGAAGTATTTGCTCCGCAGTAAGTTGAGTCTCAGGAACAGGGGTCACGGTTTTAGGTCTTGGAGGAATAGCAGTTGCATCTCCCGGAACCATTGTAGTTGGCATTTGGAAAGGACCTTCAAGTATAACCTTTTTCAGATATTTTCCATGAGGTTTCTTGAGTTCTATGAACCTTAAGAATCGACTTGCCCATTGAACATAATTTTCAGGAGTGAGCATTGGAGGTGTTTCAAGTGATCCAGCTTCATGTCTAGATTGTTGGCTGCTGTTGGCCTCACACATTTGATCAAACCAATGTGGTTGTTTTGCAGGAAGTGGGAAGGATTGCATTGGTTGTTGTCGGTATGGTTGTTGTTGAGGGAATTGTTGTTGTGGTTAGAATTGATGTTGTTGCATGAATAGTTGTTGTTGAGGATACTGCTGTTGTTGAGGATACTGCTATTGATGATGAAAATAGTTGAAGTACGGTGGTTGAGACATTGTTAAACTTGTGTTGATGAATGGATCTTGTAAAAGGTTGAGAAGTGTGATGAGTTGTGTAAAAATGAAGTCCTTGTTCGAAAGTTTTTGTATTCCCTTGTTCGAAAGTTTCTTGAATGGCTTGTTCGAAAATTTCAGAAAATGCTTGTTCGAAACTTGTCAACTTTGTTCGAAAGTAACTGGGTTCGAAACTTTTGAACCTTTGTTCGAAAGTTTCCTTGTTCGAAACTTTTGGACTTTGTTCGAAAGTTTTAAACTATAAAACCCGAAATTCTGAAACATGAGAAATACCTAAAATACCCTCTAATTTTGAACTTATGAAAGACGTTAAATAATCTAAAACACTACATTACGACTATAACCCAAGTATTTAAACCTTAGTACTTGAATAATACACACTATATGTAATCTACCACTTTAGATAATTATAAAACATACACAACTTGTGCAAAACATACTCATCACACGTTAGTATGGGCCAAAAATTTAAACACAACAATTATACATAAACCCATGGAGTTGTGAGTTAAAAGATAACCAAGCTTGGACCATCTACCCCTATAGGCCGGCCTCCTCCTCCTATTATCACATCACGATCTTTTTATCACAAGATATTCATCACAAAATAATAAAACCCTAAAACCTACAAAATCCGGCCGCTACTTCTTCTTTTTCTTTTCTTCCTGTTCGATCCAAACACAAGCAAGGTAGGAAGAAGGTGTTAAGCGTGGTGTGATCATGAGTTGGGTATTGCTTCTGAAATCGAGGGGTTTGAAGTCAAGCCGTGGGTTTTGTGGCTTATTGATCTTGGTTCCTTCGATTTGATCTCCAAGGGTAACGAGTATCTTGTTTTTGTTTTCTTTCAATTTTAATCCTATCAATAACGTTAACATGTCACCAAGAAAACTAATATGAATCGGCTAGAAACATGGTACATGTATACGGATAAGTTGTCACATAAAATCATAAGAACATCACATAAAATAACGAATTAGGGTTAGGGTTTTGATGGAATTTTCGTGGGTAATTTTATGTGGAATCTTGAGAACATGTTAATATGATACTAAAATTTAGGTTGTTTGAATTATGAGGGTCATGGATGTGTTTAGGTGCGTTAACAATCGTTATAACGGTCTAAAATGAAACCCTAAAACTGGACAGCATGTATAACCGATTTTGTGAGCGAGATGAGTCATGATATAGAGTGGTTTGATTCGGTTTCTTTTAATGAAAACTTAGTTCTATGTCTTAGTAAAGTTCTCCAATTGATTTGGAGTGATTTCGAGCTGAATTGGTCGTATTTTTGATTTTTGTATGATTAAGTGTTGAAGCTGAATTCAGGATTTTGAAAATCAATCCACTTTGCCGATTTTTTATTTTCAAACTATGAGGATTTGGGTCATAAAACTTTCCAGTATTTAACTTCTATATGCCTAGTAATGTCATGAATTTTTGGGGATTTTTCCTGGTTGTATTTATGGGTCGTTCAAGTGAATATTTTCTGGGTACAACAACAGTTATGTTTTCTGGGTAGTCTGTGTTGGAGATTTTTCTGTGGGGTTAAACTAACTAATAAATTCTGGGAAAATTCATGTGGGTTCTAGAGACATTGAAGTATCTGTGAGAATTTTTGTGGAATTTATCTTTGAGTTTTGATGTGGTAGAAAAATTCGTCAAGTTGTGACCTGTTCATAGATAAAAGCTGATAAAAGTTTAAAAGACTAAATAAGGGTTATTGGTGTATTATTAAACTTACGGGTTGAACTTATCATTTTCTAAACTAAAGGGCTTAACTTGTGAAATCATGTAACTTTATGATGCTTACATTTTATACCCTAACCTTACAATAATTGCGCTATAATCCCTAAACTAGTTATATTTGCATAATAAAACCAAAAACTTGTTAAACCTACGTTATTAACCCTAAGCTTATATAGTTATCATTATGAACCTTAAACTATTAATATAGTCAGTTTGATACCTTAAATTGATTAAATGATAACCTTGGATATTAATGACTAATGTTACTTAATCTGGGAACCTTCTCAATATGGAAACCTACTAATTATGGAAACTTATTAATTCGGGAAACCTGCTAAAAATAGAAAGTTACTTAATATGGTTGAACAACTTAAAGAGGAAACTTACTATTTTGGAAAGTTACTATTTTGGAAAGCTGCTATAAAAGGAAAGTTACAAAAAAATGGAAAGCCGACTAAAATGAGTAATCCGATTTAAAATAAGTTATTAGTAAGACAATCATGAATTCGTGTAGATTCGCTGAAGATGGAGTTTGCTTCCGATCTTTATTTTTTCCCTTGCGATCTAAGGTACATATATTCTTTCCCTTTTCAGTAGGGATATTTTGTCGATCCTATGCCTGATATGATTCCCTTATTTGACTCATGACTTTCATTGTACGATTGTCATTCTTATTGTTTCATTCTGACATTTATTTAAATGTCTCTGCTATGCTATACTTATGCTTTGCCATGCTTATTGAGTTACTATCTTGTTTCTCTTGCCATGTTAGATTATTATTGTTGTATGATGTGATAGATCTGTGCCTGAGCTAACCTAGTTGTGGAGGTACCATGACCATGTCTTTGATGGCACCCTAGGCATGACACTCCCGTAGTGGTGTGACAGATCTACGGCGTTCCCCCTTATGTTTATGTATTATATTGTGATCACTATTGGCCATTAATGCGTGTGTGTGCTTAGTCTAGTACTGACATACATACTTATGTTAGGGAGCGTATGGATGCATCCTAGGTTTTATGTTTATATGATTATGGTGACCAGGTGGTGTGTGCCTTACACTCCTTCTCACAATTTTAGTACTTAGAGGTCTCCCCTCTTCGTGCACTTTTAAGAAATTATATGATTTGACGGATTATGATATGTAGTTCTTATGGCACATCCTTATATGAACCTTTCTTTGTTTTTATTTCATTATTCTCTTGATTCATTTCTTATTCAGTTCTCATGCATTCCTGATTCTTAGTTCTCTTTAAAATTCGTATGACTTTCATGATTATAATTTTCATTTTGTATTCTTATTCCTTCGTTGCTTATGCTTATTTACCGTTATGTTATGTTATATATATCTGTTCACTGGGCTTTTTAAGCTCAACCGCATTTCTTTTCCTGCGGCAGGTTTTAGTAGGAAGCTGGGTTATGAGTGGAGAGCACTTTGGACTTAGAAGACTATACTTCGATAGCTATCCTGGATTAGAGATGATTAGAAGTGTTTATATTTTTAGACTTAATAGTTATTGTTTTTCTCCTTTGTAACCTTGTATTTCATAATTTCCCTTTGTAACCTTTGAGATTCATTTGTATTATTTAAGTCATATGCTTGTGTTTGCTTTGATTTGTCACCATAACGTAATACTTCTACCCTTATCGGGTTGGGGTGTTACGATTATGGTATCAGAGAACAGGCTACGACTTATAGTACATCAAACCTTGACCTGTGAAGTTTGGACCATTAAGTTCCACTGTAGGCGCTCATAAGACAACCTTTGAGAAATTATTTTAGGATTTCCCCATAGGATCTTAAGTTATTACCGGTGAGGAATGGGTAGACTAGGACATCTATGTAAGTAACATTGCTTCCGCATCACTCTGATTCGTGCCTCTGCCTTTAGCTATGCCTTATAAGAACATTTGTTTCAGAAGCTAGAAAGTTTTGCAACCTAAGTTTAGTAACCAAGTAAGTTTGGAATACCTCGGGAACTACATGGATACCTTACACCATTTAAGTTTCACTTCCTGATTCTAATCTCCATCTCCGATTTGTTTGATAAACAATTTGATACCTCTCCGACCATCCCGAAGGTCATTCAACCATAATGTGTTTGACACATTCTACGAATTCATTACTCATGCCGGATGTGAAATGTATCATCTGATACTACTCAGTTCTGCGTAATCCATTACTACTCATATGAGAACTCTAGTAATTATTAGCCATGAATATATGGAGAGTTGTTCCCTCCCTTCGAATGATGGACTGTGTATGCCAATCAATTCCTTTGGAGGGATATGATGAAAACAATATCTCAGTATGGAATTGTTAACTAAGCATAATGATGCTGAAAACTAATATCCCATATGTCTCACTTTTAACAACCTTACGATGTTCGTATTACAAAGATGCACATTGTACCTGTCATTTTGCTAAGGAGCTAAGCAAGATTCCAACACCTTGAACTGTTCGCTTATCTATCCCAACACCTTGATGAACCATATAGTTGACTCTGATATATGAACTATCCATCTGGTTTAACGACCGTATTCGTTCTACGAATCTGTTTACTCTTGATATAATTGACTTTGAGGTCTTTTGGTTATGGATTGGATGGCTCTTCGTAAAGCTACCATAGACTACCGTATCTGAAATGTAGCCTTTAACAATCTGCTTCACCCTACTTTTGTTATGATGACTCTCAGCCGCTTAAATCTGTTAGGATTAATGTTGCTATGAAAACACATATCCCGATTTCATTTGATTGTCAAGTTTTTCCTGACACCTATTAGTATCCACCCTTAGAAAGCTCTGGCATTGGAAGTTTTTGTTGTACAAAATTTTCTGGTGTTTTCTGATGAACCTCTTGGGATTCCCCCTGCTTGGGAAGTGGAGTTGGCATTGAATTGATCTTAGTTGACGAAACCATGATGCCATAGAAGTTGAGAGATTGAACGAGCTGATGAAATATGATTTTGTTCACCTCAGTGTTTCTCTTTGGATGCTCCTGTTGGTTTATGAAGAAGAAAGAAAGGAGTATGCGGCGGCGTATCGACTATCGTGAACTTAACCGTATCACTATCCATAATCATTATCCATTTCCGCGTATCAATGATTGATTTGGTCTATCTTTGAAACTCCGTATCAGACGGCCTCATTTAAGTTTGAAGGACTGAAGAAGCGACCACAAGAACTTCAAAGAAGGGAGTTGACTAACTGAGAGTAACCTCCGCGGAGCATTTCAGAGGAAGATAGGTGATGTGAAGTAGATATGAAGTTTCCCTAGGACGATTCCTGAAGCTGCTTTCGTACTCGTTGTGATCATTATGAGTTTTAATGATGCCAATTGTATTGGCTAATAGAATCATGTTTTCGCGAGTAATTGGACAAATTTTCATAGTATGACGTTGTGTTGTATCCAGAGACGAAAGAGGAACATGTAGATCAATTTCGTATTAAGTAGAATGACCCTTTGTTCTGGAAGAGTAGATTTGATTAGCGTTCAGAGATTGTAGCAGACATCACTGTCATGTGTCCTGCAAAGACAGAGTTTTCCCACGAAAGGACCAAGATTGAAGACAGTTATCGAAGTTAGAAACCTTGTAGAAGAGTAGTAGGAGATGTTCGCGACAGGCGTTACCGTGGAAGAAGCATATAAGAAGAAGAGAGAAACTGAGAAAGGACTCAATTATATTTCATGCAATACGTAGAGATTTCAGTTAGGCATCAGGATAATCAGATAGGGGACGAACTATTCAACACATAACCTGGAATCGACAGCAACGGTGTTTACCTTAAAGCCTGGAAGACAGTGCTTGCAAGACAAACTTGGTGGCGGATATAGAAGGAGAATGTAATCGAGTTGGCGAATTTTGAACTGTGCTAGGAGACCTGTCGAAGAAACGCAGACTTACTTCTTTATTCATTTTAGTTGTACTAAGATGAATTGATAGCAGAAGCAGATTTGCAGATGGAAGGATGCATAGTGATCATGTCAGAGATTCACGTTACTACACCACAATTTCAAGAAGAGGTGCCGAAGGATTGAGGGACCAGACTCAAGTTTATAATCCCTTCTCACCGTATGATCAGATGGACAAGCGTAGTCAGACAACTCGGACTTGGAAGAAATTTTGAAATCAGGTATTTGAGTGGACGATTTTGGAATAAACATTTGTGGTTGGATGAGTTGATTTCGTGAAGGATGAAGTTATTGATGACGTATTCACTTCTGCTTAACCCACTTAAGCTCCCGTTACCTGATGATAAGATCCTTGAATGATTCGGGTTCTCCATTAGTATTTCCGTTTAGCGTTCTTTCAGCGTATGTTGGATGACGGTTTTGACATGAGAATTTTGATGTATTGTGGAAGACCTGACGCTTTGGACGACGTACTTCATTGATGCTTACTAATTCCGTTACGTTATTTGTACGTTCTGTTTCTCTGATTTTTAATTCGTAATGATGATCGATTCAGACCAACCCTAGGGAATAGGAGGACTGTTAGGTGGTTAAGATAAGTTGCTATTTCACGACTTGAGATAAAGTATGGTCATCATGAGGGCATATTTATATGATGCTAGTATTATGACGTCTGGCCAACATGATAATACTTACATCATATAACGTGCACTTATTGTGATCATAGGATATTTCAAGGAGTGCCTTAGAAACCTTAGAATTTCTGATAGCTGTTTGAGATTTTCTGCGAATAGTAAGACTTTAGGTTCTTTCGACCTATACGTTTGATCTGCCTTATCGCCGTACGATTTGGTATGTTTGGGTCCTCGAGAATATGTTTGTTGACCTACGTATTTTGATAACGATCTTAGGGTTCGTTGTAGAGCTTTCTACCATCCGATGTTATCGGTTGAATTAACTTCCATTTGCATATTTACCACCCTCATATTTACGCAATTCGGTACGTTCTCATTTGGTTTGTCTAATCAAATTCCACGGAAGATATATCCGTTAAATCCTACGTATTCCCTGTATCTCTTCCGAGAGAATACGATTATCATCTGTTACGTTTGGTGTATTATTCTTTTGTTCTGGATTCATTATGATATGTCTTTTCTGAGGAAGCCGAAGCTATTTTGATCAACAAGATAGAGTCATGAGAAACAAGTCAATCACATTTCCGTTCACGGTCCGTTGTGCTTTCCGTTTCGCTTCACTTCAATTTTCGAGGACGTAAATATTCTCTTAGAAGGGAAGAGTTGTAAAACCTAAAATTCTGAAACATGAGAAATACCTAAAATACCCTCTAATTTTGAACTTATGAAAGACGTTAAATAATCTAAAACACTACATTACGACTATAACCCAAGTATTTAAACCTTAGTACTTGAATAATACACACTATATGTAATCTACCACTTTAGATAATTATAAAACATACACAACTTGTGCAAAACATACTCATCACACGTTAGTATGGGCCGAAAATTTAAACACAACAATTATACATAAACCCATGGACTTGTGCTTTAAAAGATAACCAAGCTTGGCCCATCTAACCCTATAGGCCGGCCTCATCCTCCTATTATCACATCACGATCTTTTTCTCACAAGATATTCATCACAAAATAATAAAACCCTAAAACCTACAAAATCCGGCCGCTACTTCTTCTTTTTCTTTTCTTCCTGTTCGATCCAAACACAAGCAAGGTAGGAAGAAGGTGTTAAGCGTGGTGTGATCGTGAGTTGGGTATTGCTTCTGAAATCGAGGGGTTTGAAGTCAAGCCGTGGGTTTTGTGGCTTATTGATCTTGGTTCCTTCGATTTGATCTCCAAGGGTAACGAGTATCTTGTTTTTGTTTTCTTTCAATTTTAATCCTATCAATAACGTTAACATGTCACCAAGAAAAGTAATATGAATCGGCTAGAAACATGGTACATGTATACGGATAAGTTGTCACATAAAATCATAAGAACATCACATAAAATAACGAATTAGGGTTAGGGTTTTGATGGAATTTTCTTGGGTAATTTTATGTGAAATCTTGAGAACATGTTAATATGATACTAAAATTAAGGTTGTATGAATTATGAGGGTCATGGATGTGTTTAGGTGCATTAACAATCGTTATAATGGTCTAAAATGAAACCCTAAAACTGGACAGCATGTATAACCGATTTTGTGAGCGAGATGAGTCATGATATAGAGTGGTTTGATTCGGTTTCTTTTCATGAAAACTTAGTTCTATTTCTTAGTAAAGTTCTCCAATTGATTTGGAGTGATTTCGAGTTGAATTGGTCGTGTTTTTTTTTTTTTTTTTTTTTTTTTTTTTTTTTTTGTATGATTAAGTGTTGAAGCTGAATTTAGGATTTTGAAAATCAGTCCACTTTTTTGATTTTTCATTTTCAAACCATGAGGATTTGGGTCATAAAACTTTCCAGTATTTTACTTCTATATGCCTAGTAATGTCATGAATTTTTGGGGATTTTTCCTGGATGTATTTGTGGGTCGTTCAAGTGAATATTTTCTGGGTACAACAACAGTTATGTTTTCTGTGTAGTCTGAGTTGGAGCATTTTTCGTGTGGGGTTAAACAAACTAATAAATTCTGGGAAAATTCGTGTGGGTTCTAGAGACATTGAAGTATCTGTGAGAATTTTTGTGAAATTTATCTTTGAGTTCTGATGTGGTAGAAAAATTCGTCAAGGTGTGACCTGTTCATAGATAAAAGCTGATAAAAGTTTAAAAGACTAAATAAGGGTTATTGGTGTATTATTAAACTTACGGGTTGAACTTATCATTTTCTAAACTAAAGGGCTTAACTTGTGAAACCATGTAACTTTATGATGCTTACATTTTATACCCTAACCTTACAATAATTGCACTATAATCCCTAAACTTGTTATATTTGCATAATAAAACCAAAAACTTGTTAAACCTACGTTATTAACCCTAAGCTTATATAGTTATCATTATGAACCTTAAACTATTAATATAGTCACGTTTGATACCTTAAATTGATTAAATGATAACCTTGGATATTAATGACTAATGTTACTTAATCTGGGAACCTTCTCAATATGGAAACCTACTAATTATGGAAACTTATTAATTCGGGAAACCTGCTAAAAATAGAAAGTTACTTAATATGGTTGAACAACTTAAAGAGGAAACTTGCTATTTTGGAAAGCTGCTATAAAAGGAAAGTTACAAAAAAATGGAAAGCCGACTAAAATGAGTAATCCGATTTAAAATAAGTTATTAATAAGACAATCATGAATTCGTGTAGATTCGCTGAAGATGGAGTTTGCTTCCGATCTTTATGTTTGCACTTGCGATCTAAGGTACAAATATTCTTTCCCTTTTCAGTAGGGATATTTCTATCGATCCTATGCCTGATATGATTCCCTTATTTGACTCATGACTTTCATTGTATGATTGTCATTCTTATTGATTCATTCTGACATTTATTTAAATGTCTCTGCTATGCTATACTTATGCTTTGCCATGCTTATTGAGTTACTATCTTGTTTCTCTTGCCATGTTAGATTATTATTGTTGTATGATGTGATAGATCTGTGCCTGAGCTAACCTAGTTGTGGAGGTACCATGACCATGTCTTTGATGGCACCCTAGGCATGACACTCCCGTAGAGGTGTGATAGATCTACGGCGTTCCCCCTTATGTTTATGTATTATATTGTGATCACTATTGGCCATTAATGCGTGTGTGTGCTTAGTCTAGTACTGACATACATACTTATGTTAGGGAGCGTATGGATGCATCCTAGGTTTTATGTTTATATGATTATGGTGACCAGGTGGTGTGTGCCTTACACTCCTTCTCACAATTTTAGTACTTAGAGGTCTCCCCTCTTCGTGCACTTTTAAGAAATTATATGATTTGACGGATTATGATATGTAGTTCTTATGGCACATCCTTGTATGAACCTTTCTTTGTTTTTATTTCATTATTCTCTTGATTCATTTCTTATTCAGTTCTCATGCATTCCTGATTCTTAGTTCTCTTTAAAATTCGTATGACTTTCATGATTATACTTTTCGTTTTGTATTCTTATTCCTTCGTTGCTTATGCTTATTTACCGTTATGTTATGTTATATATATCTGTTCACTGGGCTTTTTAAGCTCAGCCGCATTTCTTTTCCTGCGGTAGGTTTTAGTAGGAAGCTGGGTTATGAGTGGAGAGCACTTTGGACTTAGAAGACTATACTTCGATAGCTATCCTGGATTAGAGATGATTAGAAGTGTTTATATTTTTAGACTTAATAGTTATTGTTTTTCTCCTTTGTAACCTTGTATTTCAGAATTTCCCTTTGTAACCTTTGAGATTCATTTGTATTATTTAAGTCATATGCTTGTGTTTGCTTTGATATGTCACCATAACGTAATACTTCTACCCTTATCGGGTTGGGGTGTTACATAAACGTTCGAAGTAGACTTTCTAATTTATACAAATTAGAAAGATTCCGAAGTGTCAAAGTGTTTTTCTAACTTATACAAGGAAGAGAAACACCGAGTAATCTAAAAATCCTGATGATACTTGCTGGAGAGCTAGTTCGAAAGATTAGGGTTTAAGGACCTAGTTCGAGAAATGAGGGTTTTGTTGCTAGTTCGAAAATTGTACAGTTTTTTTAAAACGATTAAAGCACATTAAAAACAGATTTTAAATCCAAGATTCTTGTACAACTAACGTTAAAAACACTAAAATTAAACGAAAGTTGCAAACTTTAACTATTTTAAGTAAAGTTGTGGTTGTTCGAAATTATGTAGAACGAGAAGTACAAAATTTAAAATCTTAAATTTAACCACAAAGTTTGAGACTTTCTTGTTCTACAAGGTGTGTAACACGATTTTGTAATCAAAAGAGTGTTAAATACCAAGAAACAAACAAAAAATATCAAGAACTTAAAAAAAACGAGAGAAAAAAAAACTTTTAGTTCGAAAAAAACAACCCAAACAACTTAAAACCTTCTTCTAGCGAATTATACCACTTTTTAGGTCACCATAATATAAGAACACAAGTATAGAAATGAGATAGAGATGAGAGGTGGATGATTACTTCAATATGAAAGATAAATGGACAAAGGTTTAGTATAGATAATGAAATAACTAACAATAATAATGTAGCCATACATGTTCTATTTATAGGAAAGGAACTAGGGCAACATCCCTAGTTCCTTCCTTTCTTTCTAATGGGCCTAAGCATCGGGCCTTGGGCTTTTACATTTAGCCTTGTTACATAAATAAACATATAAGTCTAACTAATAAAGCAACCTATTACAAAACTTAATGACCGACACTTTATAATAAATAGACGTATTCCCAACACGTGACTTCATGAAGGCCATGCCTAGCACACCTTAAACACCTGAGAAAATACATGCTAAAAAGGTGAACATAATATTAGTGAGTTCATAGGTTTAAGTAAATAATAAGTCATGTGCGGACCATAATATTTCAGTAAGTATGACAATTATAACAAATAAAATGTCAAAGAAAAAGTATATACAATGCCCTAAGTTCATGACCCCGAAGCTCAACGTAATGGTATGCAATCAAGCATAAATAATAACAATGCCCCAGGTAAGTGTCTACCAGACACTCGGAAATAATCCGAATGATATGCGTCCGTTTATCCAGTTGAAACGACCAACCCGGACGGTGGTGTTAACCCAATCGATCAATTCACAACATTCGTGCTTATAAGTAATTAATGGTTCATGATAAGTAGGGGACTTAAGTGTCTATGTGGTAACTTAGGCAATGTAACTGTTTTAGTACTTGTGTTCGTATGAAAGTAAGCAATGTATTCTCACCTTGAGAGTTTAGAAATAAATGTAAGAAATTGAAAACGGAGCTATGAAGCTCACCTCAAGCAATAAGTAATACGATACGAGAAAGTGTGCACGGAAATCGAGGCGCGATAACTCTAACCGCAACATAAATTAATAATATGTCTTAGGTCGTGCAACAATATGTCGTGTATGCATTTTTATAAAATATTATATCACCGGTACATGTTTGCATAAAGGTTTAGTAGTTAAAATATAGTTACGTCGAATTTTACTACTAATAGTTGTATTATACACTTTAAAATATTTACCAAGCATCTCTCGTAATTAAATTGTTATTACTTCGTTGATAAATATTTTGGAAAACTTCCAACTCGTGTATAAAGTATATATAAAACGCTAAAACATTTATTTAGGTCGTATTAACTCGTTTGGACTCTAAGACACTCAAACGGCTTCTAAGTTTCACAAATAGCCCTTAATAGAAGAAATATAAAAGCTGTCAAAATTTATAAAGTGTATATTTCGGCCTAAACTTTGACGGTTCACAACTTATTCATTTTAACTCCGTTTTTAACGTTCTAACTATCTCCGCGAAGGTATTTATGTATACTATCATATTTTTTAGCCCCTCGGCTACCCGGTTTTTCATTTAAAGTCTCGTTTTGCATCGGGAAACACGCTAACAGCAAGCTTATTTTTCATAAATTAATTTTGTTTCGTCAAACTTTAAACTATCGTAACTTACTCGTTTTAAATCCGTTTTTATCGATTCAAGCGACCACATTGTTTTGTTGTGAACTAATTCGAACAGCCCTGTATATTTATGTCTAAAAATCACGTTTCCATACTTTCCAACAATTTAATCACCTCAATCACAACTCCAAAACTGCCCTAATCTCTTCCACCATTCTTAAAATAACCCTTTAAAAAACTTAAACTCTTACATAAAAGTTCAAACAATATTGTCTTAATATAATAGTTTCCTTAACATGTTCTCACCCAAAATTTCAAAAAAAATGCATGACAACGTTTGACAACTTTTTTTAAAGTAGTTTCCAAAAAAAAAGGAGATTTTTTTGTATTTAATAGCAACGCTAATAATTTTTAAAAATTCATCCACAAACTCTATTATATAAGGCATCATATTACAACTTCTTTCTCTTATTGTGTTAGTTCATAGGTGATAAAAATGAATTACTACAATATCGCAACTATAATTGTCTGCCACTGTAAAATCTCGTTGATAAGCACAGGTCGTCTAGTATTAAGAAATATTGGTATACCTTAAGGGACGAAACTAGTGCGGTCTCGTGGTGTTATTGGACCTTGATAGAATTTGGTATTGTAGTGCTAATTCTCGTAAAACACACTGAATTTTCTAAGAAACACCCAGTTCTAATGCATTATGGTTCTTGTTATTATTTAATAGGGTAAATTTCAAAAATGGTCCCTAAAGTAGCCCAAATGCGCAAGGATCACACCGAGAGAAATTTTGTTGCAAACGACATTAATGTTTCCATTTTTAGCAAAATAGCCACCGAGACGCACTGTTCAATAACTTTCGTTAGTTTTCCTCGTTAAGTGCCACGTCACTAAGGGTATTATCGCCATTTCACTCGTTTGAATTGCTAAATTTGCAAATGAAGACTTAACTTCTGAAACACTATTCATCATCTTCCCCTTTAATTTTCTAGTATTAAATTAATTTTAAACAATTATCCGGATTTTCCAGATTTTTAACACCCAAAAAAACTCTAGTTTCATTTTATTGTTACTACTATAACTAAATTGTCATGAGAAGTAAGTTCGTCACACAACACGGTGATGATAAACTTGCTAGCCCTACTGATCTTGAAGCACACATGATGCGAGATTTGCAAGACCTCGAAATGAAGTTTTACAATCCTCTAGGCAGTGTACCTGATCGCTGTAGTGTAGTATAGGTAAATCCGGGGGATTGATCGTTCTCTAGGGGAATAGTGTCGTTAGGTCAAGATTTATGACGAGATAGGACTAGAGGTGAGGGATGATGTAACAATTCGCATTTTCAGTATTTCTATCCATTCTCGAATTTTACTATTCACTTTCACTATTCATTCCCGAATTTTTTTTCATTCATCATGACAAGAGAGTTGATACTCGACGGGTCGTCCTGACGAAGTTCCTTGAATCCATTCAGAACCGGTTTCGCAAAACCGTGTCTAAGATTTACGTTTAGGTTTAAACGACATTTAGGCATTCCAATATGTCCATACAACATTACAAAAAAAGAGAAATATATGTTTTTCACATCATACGACATTTTCAAAAGTTTTCTATTTTTAAATTTTCCGATTTCGCATTATAGGCGATTTACGCGTTTTAAGCTTACAGTTTTAGGTTTTAACAGCGTTTACGCACACCGTTAGATTTATCACTAATTTAATATACTTTTATAGAGTATATTAATAAGTTTTAACATTCCTTAGAAGTTTCATATTTTTATGATACCCGGTTTTAAGTTTTGTGATTTAAATAATTTCTGTTAGCAATTACCGGGACCAAAACTCAGTCCGTAAATCAAGATAATATCAAAATGACCAACCAAGTCATCCATATAACCATATGGAAGAAATTTATGCACGTCACCAAGCATTGGTTGTAACACCCCCAATTTCGTGATACGCAGCGGAATTCAAACTGGGTGTTACTTCATGGCACAACAGTCATAACAATAGAAAACGAACTCTAATGGAGTCGTTTTAAAAGACTATCATTTGAATTATATAAATATCAGAGTTTACAAAATGAGGTCCCAGTAGTTTCAAGGTTTACAAATTACATTAAATGGGTTTTCGAATGATAATAAAATTTATAGCCTTCTTGAGTATCCGTGCTCCTCCATGCCAGCCTCGATAATTATGGTCCTGAGATAAACATGCTAAAGTGTCAAAACAAAGGTTGGTAAGTTCATAGAGTTTGTTGGATATAAATGAGAAAACCTTGTAAAAATCATCGTGACAAGTATAGGTAAATACTAAATGTAGATTTTTAGGATTCCAAGTGTATGACTATTGTACTAACTACAATATCACATGTAGGTAGCGTTTCCATTGCTCTTAGTTCTTGACATCGAAACCTTAAGTTTCTGTTTCTGACTGGTTCACAATTTGTACCAAGTCTGTTGGTTTGTTATTATACCAATTCTATTAGTTTCGAGATTACACCAAGTCCATTAGATCTCATAGTTTGTACCAAGTACATGAAATCGTTATTGGACCAAGTCTTGTTTGTTCTGTACGGCTGCCCAAGTATTTGATACTTGGGTCAGCAATGAGTTATGTACGGCTGCCCAAGTATTTGATACTTGGGTCCGTAATGAGTTATATACGGTTGCTCAAGTATTTGATACTAGGGTCCGCAATGAGTTATGTACGGCTGCCCAAGTATTTGATACTTGGGTCCGCAATGAGTTATGTACGGCTGCCCAAGTATTTGATACTTGGGTCCGCAATGAGTTATGTACGACTGCCCAAGTATTTGATACTTGTGTCCGCAATGAGTTCTGTGTATGGGTTACGTTGTTATACACCCAAAGCATTGAACATTGTTTGTTATCTCGAACATTGTTTGTTACTGCACTATCATTATGAAAACCAAAATGTAGATCTCGTACTAATACAAATTGGAATAGTTGTTGTAATCATATCCTAGTAGGTAATATGTTGTTGTACCTAGTGTTCTCAATTGTTTGTTGCGTTTGTTTGCTCTAATTGAGTCAACTTAATGGATACATTACTCCCAAAAGATCTAACCATAATATTCGTACTCACTATTCATAGTGCTTAATGGTCTATGATATAGAAACTCTAAGTATGATAATAGTGTTATCTAGCATAATTAAACATTTACTTCAGATAAAACATACAGTTTGCAAATAATCATGTTTGAAATTAAAAGTAGTTAAGCATGTATCTCCCCCAAAGAGTTTAATAAATAGTAAAGTAAAACTGGGGCTACAAACTCACCGTGAGTTGGATGATGTTAAGGATATAATGAAATCGCTGGATAAGCCGGGAAAATCTCTACGAGCAACCTAGAAATATGATATCGTGTCTTAGGTTCTAAAACAATGAAGTGAATATTTAAACATGCCATATATAGTTTATATATCTCGTACTACTGTTCAGGCCATCATAATCCAGATGTCATGCAGTAAACGTTCGAGGAGCTAGGACACTTTAATTCGTAAATCCAGCAACTCGTCGATACGTTCACCCAAATGAAACCCCTCACATGAAGCTCCCTACTAACATAGTATTTATATGTGAAACATATATTTTGCTTACTTGATTATATGACATATTAAGAATTTATAAATACAATAAATAAACTAACAAAGTTTATAAATATTTAAATAATTTTGAGTCTTATAATTACTTACCTTGATTTAGAATGCTTGAGTATTATAGAAAAAGGGAATATAAGCGGAGCTTCGACGTGAAATTTGTAATCTTCGTAAACCCGAGGCTACTTGAAGATTATAACATCGCCTTCTTGAAAACCCGAAGCTATTTGAAGATAATAACAAAGTCTTTTTGGAGACTTGAAGTTATTTGAAGATTATAACGACTCTTTCTTGAAAACTCGGAGAAAATAAGATCAAATGCTAGTTTCTCAAGAACACATGAACTTTCTTACAAAATATAAGAGAAGTGCCTTTGGTTTTAGGTATTTGAAGATATAAGAAGGTGTGGTGCAAGAATTTATGAAGTTTTTAGCTTGGTATTTATAGGAAAAATTTAGGAGTTAACTATATATTAGGTTAATATTTAACCATGGTTAAGTTTACACTTGTAAACATCCTAGAGATCAATGGTCAAGATCTAGACACATGCCCTTGGTTCCTTCCTTTATAAGCTTCATGAGGCTTTCATGAGAAGCTTGATAAGTTTCTAGCATTATCTTGCTTTTACGGAGTTAGTTTTGTCCCGGTAATTGCTAACTGTAAGTTGTTAAGTCACGAAACGTAAAACCAGGTATCGTATAAATATAAAACTTGTAGGAATGATTTAACTTATCATTATACTCCATAATAAAATATAAAATGAGTGGTAAGTTCCATCGGGTTGTTTAAACGCTGTTAAAACTGGAAACGCGGGTCTAAAACGCGTAAAACGTAAAACGTACGAAAGTTGCGTAAAACTGAGAAAAGTAAAGTGTAACTTTTCTAATATGACGATAATGAATTAAAATGGCCTATAATGTCTAGACTGGCCTCAGTCTAGTGTCAGTTGGTGTTAAATGTCCTTTAGACATAAAACCGTAAGTGTTAAAAATCAAGGAATGATTTTTGGTCAAAGGAGGAGGGAAAATATGTTGAATTTTCCAAAAATATAAAAGCTTCTAAATGTCTTAGAAAATATGTTGCATGTATAGGCTAAGGTTGCGGATAAGTAAAAGTGCTTAAAACACAAGTTTAGTTCTGTAAGACACAGGGTCTATTTGGTAACATTTTAACTTAATTATCAAAAATTCCCTAATTGATTGTGAGTGTACTAAAAATTTAATCTGATGGGAGGAAAATTTTCGCAGTTGGTTTTCGTTATGCGCAGGATGTTTAAATGACGTTTAAACCAAACGTATAGTTTCTTAATAACTTTTGCGAAAATGACCCGACGAGCGTCAAACTTTCACTTTATCTTGGAAATAATTTAACTCACGAGAATGTGAAATAAAAATTTGGGGAGTGAATAGTGAAAGTGAATAGTAAAATTTTGGAAATAGAATTTAACCTGAAAATGCGAATTGTTACATTGGTGGCTTGGTGATGAGCCTTGGAATGTTTTGTGGTCAAAATACTTACAAGTATGGAATTTCTAGGTATCATGTGTTACATTTTGAACCATGTCTTAGTCTAAAGCTAACCTCCTCATCCTAGTATAAATACAAGCTCATTCCTCCTTCATTTTCACTTCCAAAAACCAGCCATACATCATTATTATAAGCAATCCATATTTGATTTTCATTTTACAAAGTCTATATCATTGTTGAAGCTCTTGTAAAGTTTCACATGATCCTTGTTCAAGTTTTCTCATTACTTTGGTGATTTGCAAGCCACACAAGAAGAATTTCTAGTAGAAGTCTTCAAGTATTGTCCAAGTGATCCCAAGTGATTTCAAGCTACAAGTTCTACCTCACTTATAAAGCTCTTTTCAAGCTTTCTTTGATCCTTGTCCTTGTTCTTTGATCTTGATTCTTGATTTCCCTTTTATTAGGCCAAAAGTTGTAAGCACATAATCACCACAATCACTCTATGATTTCATGCTTATTATGTCCTAAATATGTTTATTACATGCTATATATGTTCACTACATTGAATCATGATGTACAAATACTTAAAAACATGTTTTAACTTACATATTATCTTGTGTTATCAAACTAGTAAAGCTATTCATCTTATACATGTTTTAGCCATTAAGACCATTTACCTATAACCTTTTATGCTCACATATTTTTAAAGGCAAGATCAAACCAAAACCATGGCCTTTTGAATCTCCCAAAACGGACACTCGAGTCATAAGTTATGATCTAAAGAACTTAACGAAATCGGAAAACTGTAAACTGTCAAAATGCTTACTGCATGAATCTGGAAATTTTTCGAGGCACTTCTGGTCCGATTCACCAAAAAGTTAAAACACAAAAGTTGTCCGGAATGATGTTTTACATCTACAATTGGAGAACTCGGCCTGAAAATACCAAACAAGGGCAGTTTTCTGCCTCAAATGGTAAGGACAGTTTTCGGCGTCAAAATTTTGGTTTTCACTTCACAAGTAATTAAGAACCATGTTATTTTCAAAACTAATTACTCACTAGACATAATAAACCTTGTAAAATAACAATCTTCATTCAAAAAAAACTTTCCTAAGTTTATTTTAACTCTCGGAATAGTATTTTTCACATGTGAAAACCAGTTTTTCACATGTGAAACAATAATCCTAACTTATAAGTTTTCACAAGTGAACCCGTATTCCTAACTCATAAACCTTATAATTTTTCACATATGAAACTATACTCATAAACTTATAAATCCTTATAACTATTATAAACTTCATGTTTTCTATATTGAGCACTACAAAACTAGGGAGCTTCATGTGAGGGGTTTTATTTGGGTAAACGTATCGACGAGTTGCTGGATTTACGAATTAAAGTGTCCTAGCTCCTCGAACGTTTACTACATGACCTTTGAATTATAATGGCCCGAACGGTAGTACTAGATATATAAACTAAAAATGTTTCATAAACCGTTTCTATAAAATGACGTACATAAACTAAAGCGTCATGATCAATATAAATGACATATATAGACTCGTTTATGCTTTCGCATCATTATTTCATAAACTAAGACACGATACCATATTATAGGTTGCTCGTAGAGGTTTTATCGACTTGACCATCACTTTTACTACTCACTAAACATCAATAACTCACGGTGAGTTCGTAACCCCATTTTTACTTAACTGTTTTATAACTTCTTGGGGGAGATACATGCTACACTATTTTTACTATGGACAATTATTTACAAACTGTATGTTTATCTGAACTGAATGAATTATTGCCTAAGTATACTATTTCCAGAAAGTCCTTCCATCATGAACCATTAATCACTTGTGTGAGAGCGAATATTGTGGATAGGCCTATCGGGTTTGACGAATCCCGTTTATGTTGTTTAGCAAGTTAGTTCAACAAAACGCACTATATTTGAGTTTTATTTAGGTGATTGGCAAATGCCTACTAGAAGGCCATGTACCATTATCATTGTTATACGTAACAATTATTATCATAACTCTGAAACAGTTTGTCCATTTCTACAACTATAAACTCTATGAATTCACCAACCTTTGTGTTGACTGTTTTAAGCATGTATCTCAGGTCCATAATGAACGAGGCTGGCACGGAGGAGCACGGATACTCAAGAAGGCTATAAATTTTATTATCATTCGAAAACTCATTTAATGTAATTTGTAAACCGTGAAACTACTGGGACCTCATTTTTGTAAACTCTAGTATTTATATAACTCGAATCATAAATGTTTTAAAACGACTCAATTAGAGTTCGTTTTCTATTGTTATAACTATTGTGCCATTAAGTAACACCTAGTTTGAATTCCGATGCATTCACGAAATTGGGGGTGTTACAAATGATTCTTTTTGGAATTTTTTATATTTTATGAAAGCAGTAAAAATCTCGGTTTTAGAAGAGTGGGCGAAATTAGTTGATAATCAACTAACCCAAAAACTAGTTATAACCGAATTAAATAAATTAAAAAGAAAAGAAAATACAATTGGTGACTTTTTATAATAGGGAAAAGCGTGTTTACTTAGATTTAATTACTCCCTAGTTATCTCCTATTGATTTGTCGAATTTTCACGTTCTTGTTTTAGTTGAAGTGTTGTATTCCTTAATATCGGTCGTGGGGAGGTGCCGAAGTCCCCAACTCTATGAATCTTAGTCTCCCCTAAAAACCTTAAAGTCTATTAAGTTTTCTAGGATCTACAAGCAGCAATTCATGCAATAAATACAACGAGAAAAACCAATAGTGCACTCTAAGTTTGCGTTTCTAAGACTTTCAAGCCAGTTACATATAAGAGATCGGCCAGTTTTCTTAGCCTAACGCGAAGCAATCAACTAAACAATAGACGACAAATCAATATTCAACAACTAGGTTTCACTAGATCTACGCAAACACAAATAAACTTAAGTTATCATGTTAGATAGAAGAAAAGATAAACAATCAATCAAACAACACATAGACTTATTGAATGATTAAATGAGTAACTTATCTTCAATGATACATAGGTTTTGGGGGTTGAAAAACCCTTACAAAAGCTTCTAAATTCGTCCTTAAACCCTACTCCAAGATATTACCCAAAGATGTCACACCAATAATGAAAAACAAAAGAAAATATATATAGTATTACAACTCTGACGGCGTCAGCTTATGGGTCCTGACGCCGTCAGCTCGCCGTGATTAGGGTTTCATCTTGTGCAAGTCGCCGTTATGACGGCGTCACTTTGTAACTCCTGACGTCGTCACCTTCAATTTGACGTCGTCCTCTTGTAAAGTGGTTGGGCCGTCTCTTGTTAAATTAACACGTGACTCTCATCTTTAATTAACACCTGACGCCGTCAGGTTGTGGATCTCCAGAATTCGACTGAAGCGTCTCTTGTTAAACTTGAACTAAAAATCCAGCATAATCAACAAGTGACGGCATCACGTTGTAGCTTGTGACGCCGTCAGAGCTCCAGGTCTGACAGGTTTTTCGCGACTTCGTCGTTTTCTTCACTTTTTCGTCCAAATACGTCCAAAAAGTGCCTATTTCTAGATTTCTCGTCCCAAGTACCTAAAATGCAAAAAGAAATGATTTGAGGCAATATTTGATCATATTAATACGATTTTGTGCTTAAATGACCCCTTAAAAAGGTACCAAATAAATCCTTATCAAATATCCCTATACTTGGAATTTGCTTGTGCTCAAGCAAATATGCTTTTATTTTAATCAATTTACAAGCTAGGGGTCATTTAACATTAATATAAAAGTAATTACAACACATAATCGTTCCACGTTATTTAAAATAAGCACGAAAATTATATACTAGCACCTCTCATAAAGTTTTTGGATTCTCACCTCTCTCGGGTGTATAAAGTTACATAACATTTGGAAACGGGAATATAAAACACTCTCTACCTATCATAGCACATAGATTACCATAGGCTTGAGAATGGATCAAACCTCCACCACTTTAGCGTAAGCACCTAGGATAAACTATCAAAGAGATCTTTTAAAGGGTTGTAACGTTATGTATATGGGTATAGGAAAACATGGTTTTGTTGGATAAGGTAAATTTACTGGTGGCAAGCCAATTATCTTCGTTAATTAGATGTACAATGAGGCGTTGCTAAGCCAATACTCGACTCGACTCGCTAACTACTAACTCTTTTTGTATTTTTCTTGACACTATTTTGACTTAAACAAATAAAATAAAAAAACGAGATGGTAGTCTGTATGTTTTTTTCTCTTGTCTTTTTTTTTTTTTTTTTTTTTTTTTTTTTTTTTTTTTTTAATACACTCTTGCCCTACCATCCAAAATAATACATCATTACAAAGGGATTACTTGCAACCTCCCTACACTTGAACTTTTACATACTTTACATATAACTAACTAATGACCCAAATTAAGAAAATCAAAACACTTGGAGTACTTTAAACATTAACGCACCTATGGGGGTAATAATTCTTCCCCATTACTCCATAACAAACTAGTACTTTTACCCATGAGTCCCAATCGTCCCAAAACTGTATTTACAAGATATGACTCGACTTAGCAACCATGTAACCAATTAGACAATTAACAGAGGGTTTAATATATAAGTTGTAACAATAATGCACTAAAAGTGAGTGCATACAAGGAAGGCTAAGGCGATTTGGTTGTACATTTGGGGGTGGATTTTAAACAATGTTTTTCATTAATATTTCGGAATCCACCGAAATATCACGAGAACCGTGAAAAAGATAGGCTCTGAGGGGTGTACTAGGGGTATCGTGTACTAAAGATGAGTACATCGCAAAGGTGTGGGAAAATTACTTGACTTTATTGGTCAAGTAACTTGGCTCATTTGTCAAGTAATTATAAAACAGGTTTAAAACAAGGGTTATCCTAATGCCTCTGATCATTTAGTAAATCCTAACTACATGAATGTAGTCTCACTAGCGATCTCAGAATGCATCACAAACGCAAGTTCTAGAATCTATATACTACCGGTACATTCATAAGCATTAAAGGTAAATGCTTTTTCATAAAGATCTAAAGGCGAACCTCATATTTTTGGGGTGGAAATTTTTTAGTGGAAGGGTTTTTGTGCTAGCTATATAATTCCTATCCATGAGACGCTTATTAAGACTAAAGTTTCACTCCTACATGTTGTAAAAAAATTTAAATTTGGTGCCAAAATTGCCCTAACAAGTATTTCTTTTAGTTTTATTACACATATACTCTAAAACAAAACAAACATCAAGCGAAGTTATAGTTTCTAAGGTATCCCATTTTACCCTCCTACACTTAAATTGAACATTGTCCCCAATGTTCTAGAAAAGTATCAAAGTTATGATAATGGGAAAATAAAATAGAGAAGAGAAACTAATACTCCTTTGATTTGCTCGGCATGGACGTTGTGAAAATATGGTTAAATCCTCCTCCAAGAAAATAAACTTGATAAGCTTCACTTCCAATGTATACTTTCATCTTCTTGTCCAATATAACCTGTAATTCATTAAGAAAACAAACACAAAACCTCGCATAAAATCGGCGGTAAACACTATATTTATAAAAACTAATTCGTAAAAAAAACAAAGTAAGATATAATGCTTGCAAAATAAATGTCTACAGATTACTGGAAATTTAAAAATTCAGATAATTTTCAAAAATTAAGTTCCAGCAGAAAAACAAAATCCTAAAAAACTGTGCTGCTACAGTGCCTGACGTCGTCAGGTTATAGACCCTAACGCCGTCAGGTATGACCTGACAATATTTTTGCATTTTGTTTCTGGAAAATTTCTCGAAAAATTTGATTAATAAAACCTGGAAAACTGCAAAACAATCATTGTGACTCGATACAAGCATTTGACTCTAACAAACACACAAATATATATGCTAATCAATAATTGTTAACTTTCATGTTCGAATTCCAATGTGAGCTTCCCTACACTTATCTTTTTTGTAAAATACCTTTATATGTGATTAAGACGAGGTTAAAAACAAAATAAAGCATTTTCACAAAATTATTCGAAACATGAACGATAAACAATTATGATGAAGCATATATATGAAATCAAACAAACAAACAATAAAACATGGGTTACCTCCCAAGAATCTCTTTTCTTTATTTACGAGTCTTGTAGCTAGACTCAAAGTCATGGCCTATTATGTGACTTCGTCCTCCATCACGTTCTCATTGTCATCTTCTATCTTAGTCTTATATTACGGTCCTAATTGTAGACATTCTTTGTAAAAACCAAGTTTCTTTTTCATCACATAGCCTACACCTCTTCTTTTATCCTCATCATTCCTATAGTAGACCGATTGCTTATATTCCTTCTAGAAACTTGACAATCGTATAAATTGTTCAATCTTATGCGGCATTTGGTAGGTAATCTCATCCGGTTGATACATAATCTGGCGCGGACTGATTAGACGACTCTCCCTGGGCCGTTAGTCGTCATCTCGAGCCCTATTAGACCTGTCAACAAAGAACCCGTTAGGAGTGGACCCGAGGCCGTAGCCCCGGGATCCACCTCCGACGGTCAAGTTAGTATAGATGCGTAGTATAGTAGATTAGGGTTAGGTTTATGATAACCTGTTACCATCTGATGAAGACGGGGATCCATGCCATGTATTTATAGGCATGGATTAGGGTTTAGGTGTAGGATGGGCCGCTGTTCGCCGGGCCTGGCCCATTGTCTGGTCCAGTCCAGGCTATGCGTCTACAGTAGGCAATCTCATCCGGTTCATCTTTAAACCTATCTATCCCTAAGGATGGGTCATGATTTATCTTAGAAGTTTCCACAAATGGCCTACCTAACACTACATTAGACAAATTAATATTGACCGCCGGGCTAACATCCTCCACAATCACAAAATCTGACACGTAAGTGAAATTTCCTACGTAAACGGGCAACCCTTTAACTCTCCCTACAAAATTACTTATCTTACCCGTTTTGGGATCTCTCCTAGTAGCTAATTGCTTTTTCATAATCCAATTGTAGAATACCATGGACAAGATATTTATGGGGGACTTATGGTCAATGTAGGCTTTCCATACATGCAAATGTCCAATATTGCATGGTACGTTTATGTTGGTTGGGTCACCCGCTTGAATGATCGGTAAATTTTTGTAATATGGTGGATTAGGATCATCCAATAGATTCTTGTGGTATGCAAGCTCATCCTTAGTAGGAAACCTATTAAAATATTCATCACCTGCTTCTCCCTCCTTCTTGCTTTCATCATCCTTGGTTTCCTTATTGAGATCACTATTTCCTTCCGTCATAACTTCTTGATCTTCTTTTTCACTAATCTTATTTGGTGGTAGTAAAGTGATGCCGTTAGCAAAGTGAACATGTTTTGATGACGATGAGAAGAGTTTGCTAGGATCCTTAATCTTTACGAAGTGGGGTGTTTCGCTATTGGCCGAAGTGGGTGGAGTAATACTAGCCTCTTTATTCTCAGTGATACAATTAGTTGAAGCACTGACAACTTGATTGTTGATAGCTTTCAAGAGGTTGCCAATTTTATTATTCGTCTCTACTTGTTGTTGTCTAAATTGAGTTTCAAGTTTAGACAATTGAGCTTCTTGAGATGACATAAAATTGTGTATCATTCCTTCTAAGCCACGTTGATTGGGAGGTGGACTGTAGGAGTTTTTGTTGGATATATCATAATGTTGAGACCAAGTGAGTGGCGGGGATTCATTAGTTGAGATGGTTTTAGTACGACTCCATTTGAAGTTCGGTTTGTCCTTCCATGGTCCATAGGCCTCATCAAAACTTCTAGGTCCGGGGTTTTTAGTGAACCACTTGTCTCCTGCTCCGTCGGTACGCGAGGATGCATAATCCGCAAAAGCTTGTTCGGGGAGTTCCATGCAATCACGAGTGTCATGGGGACCACTACATAATTCACACGAAGAAGTGATTTTTTTCACTTGACTTGAAGGTTTAGGAGCTTCATAGGATTTCATGAGAAACTTGACTTGGTCCTCAAGTTCCATGATCCTACGGTTGGGAATGATTGAGTTATTCGAAGGAAAGGATATTGCCTTGACCGTTTTGCTCAACTCGCGGGGGTCATTCCAACATTCGTTGTCATAGAGAGCAAGATCTTCTATGATTCCCCATGATTCTTTCGCATTCTTGTCACGTAGCTTGCCACCAGCCGCTTGGTCAATGGTTTACCTTGTGGATTGATTGACATGATCGTAGAAAATTTAGACTTGAAGCCGAAGATCAATGCCATGATGAGGGACTTTTTGGAGTAAGTCCTTGAAATGAGTCCATGTTTCGTAAAGAGTTTCACCTTGACGTTGTTGGAACATCAAGATGTCATTTGTCACACCCCGCCGAAGGCAGAAACGCGAGGTGCGACGAAATCAATATACATCGCAAAAGAGATATAGTACAATACCATGATCAAAATTTAAGGAAAGAGTACAACATTTCAATAGTGTTTTAGCTGACATCGGAAATAAAAACATAAGACTTAGTTTCCCAAAAGACAAAATCTTGTAATATGATGACAACATCGATGACATGTGAAGACTTCTAATGACCTTTATAAAAACACTTATTGACGATCACCTGAAATGCATGAGAGAAAACGGGTCAACTATGAAAATAGTTGGTGAGTACACACGTTTTAAATAATATGAAAACTTTTAAGAGAGAGTCTAAGTTTTTGGTCTTTGAGAATAGTCCACAAGGCAAAGGAGTTGTCAATCCATTCAGTTGCAAGTCCCGCCCATACAAGACTTGTAACCTATGTGTTCACAACCCATTTCATAAAAAGCCGTATGTCTAGTAGTCAAGTACACGTGGTCAATATAGTTCACAATAAGGGCACATAGTATATAATATAGTATGTGGCAAAGCTCCTAAAATAAATAATATGCATTCCGTAGACAGGGGAACGAGAGGTTGGCCGACCTCTAATAGCGCTATCCATACTACCTACTGCTCCACACAAGGAAGCCGTACGAACGGTACATATAAACTGGAGTGCGAACGGCAAACCAGTCGAAGACTAACAATTGCGGATGTTCAAACAGTACATCATTAACAAACTATTATATATTATTAAGTCAAACTACTCCGTAGACAGGGGAGACTTTATATTGCTGCTCCGTAGACAAGGAAGACTTTATAATGCTGCTCCGTAGACAAGGGAGACTTTGCATTGCTCTAAACATGGGAAACTTTAGGTTATAGTATGTACGGTACATTAAGTCCAAAACAATTCATAAGTTCATAATTAAGTTCACAGGTCTAAAGTTAAGTTCAATAGATCGAGTTAAGTTCAAGGGTTCAAAACAAGTTATAAAGTCAAGATAAGTCAAAAGAGCTCAAAATAGGTCAAAGGGTTCAAGATCAAGTCAAAAAAGTTCAAAATAGTCAAAAGGGTTCAAAATAAAATAAAAAGGTTCAAATCAAGTCAAATGGTTCAATTAATAGTGTTCATAAAATAGTAGTTTATTTAGTTCAAGTATAATTCATGCATCCACCACAAAATGATTAAAATGGTTAGAAAAAGGGGGTTCGTGAATACTCACAAGCATAATTAGTAAAACAAAAGTTATTTAAGTTCATTTAAGTGTAAACATTATAGTTTAAGTATAGTTCATGCATCCACCCCAAAGCGATTAAAACAATTAAAAAAAGGGGTTCGTGAATACTCACCTCAAGCAATGAGTAATGCGTTACGAGTAAGTGTGCACGGAAAATAATGCGCGATGCTCTAACCGCAACTTGAATATGATGGATTTGTGATAGGAACTAGAACAATAGAACCCGAGTATAACTCCAAAACCTTTTGTAACTAGTTTATAAACTCGAATAAGCACTAAATAAGCACTTTTAACCAAAAACCAAATATTTCTTCCTTGTTTTTCCACCTTGGCCGAATATATGGAGAGAAAAGAGAGTGTTTTTGTGAATTTTACAAGTAACCAAATGAGCTAGTTTTTATCTTCTATTTATAGTGCCAAAAAGGACATTTTGGTAATTTAATAAAAGGGTAAAATGGTAAATACAAGTGATTGGTAAAAAGTCAAGATAGGTATGGTGGTGATGGGGTGTATGGCGTGAGAATGGAGGGAATGGGGGGAGGCATGGGATGATTTGATTTTGTAAGATTTTGTCTCTAAAATATCTTAGATATTATGTGTTTTAAGTGTACAATATATATTTAGGTATTTAGTTAGCTAAAATACAAAATTATGGAAAAGTATTTTGTGTAAGTATCGGGTGTTTAAAATAAGTATTGTTTCGCAAAAACTTAAGTTATCGTAAATATATATTATTTAAGAATATATATAATAAATGAATTTAAAACACCGGGTAAAACAGTTCTAGAATTTTTGTAACATTGTAATGAGTATAAAAATATGTTGGAACCATTGTTGGGAGTATCGGGTATATTGTTCATGAATAAAAATTTGTATAAAAGCGTTTATTTATTTAATAAATATAAATAAATAGAAATGTAAATACGGGTAAGACCTAAAATGAAAACGATAATACTGCCAATGTTCTAGCGATATGAAGACTAACTCTAGTCCATATGTTGTTCACAAAATGTTGTTTCTCAGTTACGCGATTTAATTCTTAAAGTTACGCATAAAAATACTCGTAAAACTTAATTTTTCGAAAAATAGTGAATAGTAAAAACAACGATAGTGAATAGTAACTTTTCCGGGGACGAATAGTAAATTTTTTAAGTTAAAATTGTGACCTAAAAAATACGAGTTGTCACATCATTCCTTAGCTTGGTAGTTCTCCACGGTGGGAAAAATTGAGCGAGGAAACGAGAAGTGAGATTATCCCAAGATGTGATAGATCCCGCGGGTAAACGCTCAAGCTATTGACTAGCTTGGTCACGTAGAGAGAATTGGAATAGACACAATCGCGTTGTCTCTTGAGTTTCAACATCAAGGTCTATGGAATCTACGATTTTAAGGAAATCCTTGGGATGTTGATTTGGATCTTCGGAACGAAGTCCATGGAATCTACACATCCGCTTTGCACCAACTGGATGGTGTCGGATCGCAAGGGAGACACATTGGCTCTTTGGGGGAGCTCAATGGTGTTTCGATAGCCTTGGTGGCTTGGTTTGGATCACTCACCTAGAGTACGGGCTCGAGGTGGGTCTTGGTTAATTGGTTGTTCTTGGTGGTTTGGTGGAGCTTGGTGTTGTTGTGGTGGTGCTTGGTGTAGGTCAAAGATGCCTTCATTCACCATGGTGGCAAATGAAGAGAATTACAAAAGAAAGGGTACGAAGAAAAGATTGACTACAAGAAAGCTACTTAAAAAGAAAACAAAAATCTCACTTAATAGGAATCTAGTGAGTAGACCTAAACGAGATAGAAATTGAACCTAAATAATAACTATTCACCGGCAGCGGCACAAAAAACTTGATGCGAGATTTGCAAGACCTCGAAACGAAGTTTTACAATCCTCCAGGCAGTGTACCTGATCACTCTAGTGTAGTGTAGGTAAATCCGAGGGATTGATCATTTTCTAGGGAAATAGTGTCATTAGATCAAGATGTATGACAAGATATGTTTAGAGGTGAGGGATGATTCTTTTTGTAATTTTTTATATTTTATAAAAGCAGTAAAAATCTCGGTTTTAGAAGAGTGGGAGAAATTAGTTGCTAATCAACTAACCTAAAAACTAATTATAACTGAATTAAATAAATTAAAAAGAAAAGAAAATACAATTGGTGACATTTTATAATAGGGAAAAGCGTGTTTACTTAAATTTAATTACTCTCTAGTTATCTTCTATCGATCTGTCGAATTGTCACGTCCTTGTTTTAGTTGAAGCGCTATATTCCTTAATATCGGTCGCGGGGTGGTGCCGAAGTCCCCAACTCTATGAATCTTAGTCTCCACTAAAAACCTTAAAGTCTATTAAGTTTGTTGATGCAAATAATGTTCTAAAAACGTTATTTATATCTTTCGATTACTTCACGTTTTGAGGATGACAAAATGTGAACTCACGTTACGTTAAAATTAACGCTAACAAGTTTTTAATCGGAAGATCCCGTTTCTACGCAAATCACTCTTGAACAAAGTTACAACTTGGACTAGTGATCAAAGAAGTGAATTCATGTTTTGAAAATTCACATTTTAAATGGGACAAAACGTTTTTTCAAAAATACACATGACAAATTATTTTTGAAATATTAAGAAATGTTTTAATGGAAAAATAAGTTTGAAAATCACAACAGCTATTTTTCCCCCCAAAATCAGCTCCAACCTTCCCCAAATAAGTTTTCACCAGAAAAGACAAAATTTGGAGCATCCTAGTCTACCACGGCTCCACGGTACCGTTAAATTTAACGGAGCCGTGGGTCATTTAGTGGAGCCGTCCGTACCATTTTGAATTGTAACGTTCAGATTTTTTTTGCCTATAAATACCCACCTCTTTCACAGTTTTAGGCACCCTTCACACACAGAAAAATCCCTTAGTCAAACCCTCTCACACCTTTCACTTCTAAGGGTCATTTAGATTAGTTTTTCTTTGTTTCAAGAGTGATCCAATCATCCTTCAAGTGATCCTCTTCATACCTCTTCACTAGCAAGAGAAGAACACAAGTATCCAAGTTGATACAAGGTGTTGTCATCCCTCTTCATTAGCAAGAGAAGAACTCAAGTAATCAAGAAGATACTAGAGTTGTAGTTGATAGGTTTTTGTAACACTTGTTACAACCTTGTTGTATCTTAGCATACATCAAGTATATTTCCTTTTTGTGAGTGAGAGTGAAGATCAAGTGTGATCTATAGAGATAGTGAACATCTCTTGAAGCCATTGGGCTTGTGTGATTGATCAAGAAGATCAAGGGTCATTAGGTTAGTGTTAGTTGAGTAGAGTGAAGTGAGTGTTGATCATTGTGATCGTGTTGAGATCTTGGTGATCTCTTGAAGCCATTGGGCTTGCGTGTTTGGTCACGTGGACCTTGGTAGATTGGTGCTAGCTAAGATTAGCATTCGACATCTAGCTTAGTGTCGGAAATAGGATAAGCGACGTGTACGGTTTTCTTCGCCTGAAGGGAGGTTGTTGATATAGTGTTTGAAACTCTCGAGTGTGGTACTCGGGGAGTGGAGTAGGGCGAAGAAGAGCTTCGTAGCCGAACCACTATAAATCCTCTGTCTCGGTTTGATCTTTCCAACTCTACTCTTTACTTTCATTTGTTATTATTACGTAGCTTAGCTTGTAGTTCATATTGGTGTTGTTAGATTACACATAGAGTTCGAATCAAAGTTTCCAATAGCATACTTTTAAAACAAGATTTTTAAAAAAAGTTTTTAAACCGGTAAACTATTCAACCCCCCTTCTAGTTTCCCACAATTGGTATCAGGAGCCACGTCAGTCAAGTTTTTAAAGTATATTGTATTTTAAAGCTTGAACCGATCAATGGATTCCGACAAATATCTAGAAGGGCAATCTATGCAAAGACCACCACTTTTCGAAACCGATTGTTTTATATATTGGAAAACAAGATTCGAAATGTATGTGAAATCAAAAGACATTGATCTTTGGCATGTTATTACCGAGGGTGACTTTCAACCTATTCAAAAGAATCCGGAAACTAAAAAGGATGAAATAGTTTCTTATGATAAACAAAGTGATGAACTAAAAAGGAAATTAGCCAAAAATAATGAGGCTAAAATGATGATTTATAATGCTTTGCCTAAAAAGGAGTTTGAAAGAATTTTCATGTGTAATACGGCAAAAGACATTTGGAAAACTTTGTTAGTCACTCACCAAGGTAATAACCAAGTCAAAGAGAACAAGATAGATCTTCTTGTTCAATAATATGAACAATTCTCCATTTCGGAGGATGAGTCAATAGATAATGTTTTTGCTAGATTTAATACTATTATCACTAGTCTTAAAGCTCTTGATGAAGGTTATTCTAGTAAGAACTATATTAGGAAGTTTCTTAGAGCTCTACATCCTAAATGGAGAGCAAAGGTCACCGCCATAGAAGAGTCAAAGGACTTGGCGGCATTGTCACTCGATGAACTTATAGGAAACTTGAAAGTTCACGAGATGATCATCAAGAAGGATTCCGACATTGTCAAAGGCAAAAGCGAGAGAGTTAGATCTCTAGCATTAAAAGCCAAGAAGGAGTCTGGTGATGAGGAATGTTCGAGTTCCAGTAGTGAAGATGAAGAGTACGCACTAGCCGTTAGGAACTTTAGAAAGTTCTTTAGGAGGAAAGGTAGATTTCCTAGACAATCTCGAGATGAGAAGAAGTCATCCCAAAGAAATCATGATGAAAGAAAAGGGACAAGTGATAGGAGATGCTTTAGATGCGGAGATCCTAATCACTTCATAGGAGAATGTCCTAAGCCACCAAAATCCAACAACCAAAGAGCCTTTGTAGGAGGTTCTTGGAGTGATAGCGGTGAAGAAGAAGAGAAGAAGCCTAACGATGAAACGTGCTTAATGGCTCAAGCTTCTAACGAGGTACAATCCGAATCTTCTTATTATAGTGATAATAATTCGTCAGTAGATGATCATGAATTACATGACGAATACAACAAACTATGCGTAGTTAGTACTAAGATTTTAGGTAGAAACACAAAGCTAAAATTAAAATTAAAAGAACTAGAACTACAAATCTTAGAACTAAATGATCAAGTCAAGAGACTTGAGAAAAACAAGGAAGTAGATTTAGGATGCGGGTCATGTATTAGTCTTCAAGTAGAAAATGAAAAACTTAAAGAAAATGCTTTAAGAATCATTAGGTTTAATGAAGGAACTAAAAAGCTTAATGATATACTTGAAAATATTAGATATAGTGAACATGACCGTTCGGGTTTAGGATTTGACCCAAATCAGGCTTCTACAAGTAGTACTAAACAAGTAAAATATGTAATGCCTGAAAAGTCCATGTCTGAAGGTGACGGCACCATTAAAGATACAGACGGCACCACTAAATTTAGTGGTACCGTGGTACCGTGTGGTGCTGAGTACAAAACTGGGTCAATTCTGAAAAGTAACTTAAGTCCTAAACCAAGTCAAGTAGTTGTAAATAGAACTAGAGTGTCTACTCCAAGTAGAGAGGAAACCAAAGGCTTTAACAAACCATTTTCATCTCCCGAACATGGATTTGTAAAGCGTGACACTAGGTCAACTACTCCTCCACCTAGAAAGGTAAACTCTCCCAAACCTTGGTCTAGAACTCCTCTACCGAGAGGTAACTTTAGAAGACAAAATCATCCAAGTAACTTTCCCGTAACTTGGAATGATCGTCCACCACAAAGTTACTTACCATGGGAAATGTGTCCTCCATTCTCACATCCTAAACTAACGCAACAAATGCGTAGGATGTTTAACTCTAACAACTTTGGACCCATGAGATATTGGGGACCAGATGTTTGAACATTTGTTTTGCTAGGAAAACATGAGTGTAAATAAACCTCGGAGTATAACAAAAGGAGTATGATGCGTTATCAAGCATACCCGGTGACGCAATAGTCAAGTCGTGTCTTTCATGCTTAACATTCAACAAAGGTACCCTAGTCTTCTTGTTTTAAGAGCAAACACCTCAGGCACAGGTACGCTTTCTTAAAACACCCTTTGTTAGTAGTAATGTTTGGCATGAAATAGTGTAGTTAGAATCTAACATGGTAGGCACTATAACACAGAAACTCTATTCACATCTCATCATGCCAAATTCATCTTGTCCAGAAATGTTCGATGATCGCTTGAAGATCATGCGTGACAAGTTTGAATTAA
Source organism: Artemisia tridentata subsp. tridentata (assembly GCA_021014915.2). Taxonomy (NCBI): domain Eukaryota; kingdom Viridiplantae; phylum Streptophyta; class Magnoliopsida; order Asterales; family Asteraceae; genus Artemisia; species Artemisia tridentata. Next base: position 174,464,960 of record CP139506.1, on the reverse strand, counting down.
GCATTGATGAGTGAATCAAGTTCCCTTCCTTGCACATATTTAATCTTGCCTTAATGAAGTATCCCTGTAAACTCATGTATACTATATGTATGAGATACATAGTTTAAGTAATAGTCTTTATTGACAATAACGCCCATATCTGCAAATGCGAAACTCACAAGAGACGAAGAAGGTGAGTGCGCGGATATAACTAGGTTAGGGGCATAATAGGTAAAGTAGTTTACCTAATGGCAAGTAGGTCCATTATTATGAATAGTGTTGGCTTTGTGCCCACTTGTAAGAAGTATCCCAAAACTTCTTACATCAAAGTGTTTAATGTATCATACCATACATTAAAGATACTATACACTTGAGATTACGATATCTTGAGGAGATTGATGTAGAAAATGTTTCTATACCAACTCTGATAATGTGAGAGTTAATGTGGGTTGAAACATAATGAGTAATGTTTGTACCTTCATAGGTTGATTAACAAACATCTTGGTTCCCCAAGAAACAAACTACTCTTATTGTCACCACGACCGAAACCGAGTACGCAAGCGCCGGAAAGGCATGACAACAAACACTATAGATGAGACAACTCCCTGTGAAGAGTAGCAGTCGAGATGCCATTAGACTTGTCTGGGAACCCTATAGTTTGCTCATGAACGAAGCTCGTCGAAGTACGTCATCTCCCCGCGGAAAGACATCTCCTCCGTCATGATAACGTCGAATGAGAAATCTTTTCTTTGAAAAGTATTTCTTCTCACCTTAACCTTTTCATTCTCGTCAAATGACCTCTTAATACTCCATTGGAATTATTAATGTCATTTCTCACGTCTCATCATATGACTTTTCAAGTCATTCCTCATATCCCGCTCATGACTATTTCAATATTTCTATGGAAATATTAAAGTCATCTCACACATCCATCCTATTCTCGACTCATGACTCTTGAATATTTCATTGGAAATTTCAAGTCATTCCCTAAGCCTCATCCCATGACTTCGTAATATTTCACTGGAAATATTAACGTCATTCTTCGCGTCTCGTCATATGACTTTTCAAGTCATTCCTCTCATCCCGCTCATGACTATTTGAATATTCCTTCGGAAATATTAAAGTCATCCGTCACGTCATACCTCATAACCTTTCATCCCTTCTATGACCTCTCGAAAGTTTCGCGGGAAACATTGAAGTCATTCTCTACAAATCACTCTTGACTTTTTAAGTCATATCTTTCACTCGTCACATGACTCATGAATATTTCACGGGAAATATCTAGTCATTCCTTGTGTCGCGTACTCCGACTAATTAAATATTTCATGGGAAATATTATAGTCATCCTCCTAAACACAACTCATAACTTCTATTTATTTCACGGGAAATACTAGAAGTAAATCCTCATCCAATGACATCTTAGTCAATTTCCTCGGAAACACTAAGGTCATTTCCGGTCATCCCATTTAATCATCTTTCGTCAAAAAGTTTATTAGGTATAAACTTTTTCCTCGTGTCAAAAAGTCTTACTAAATAAGTAAGATTAATCAGCCAAAAGTCAAAACAGAAGAAAAACTGGACCATCAGACATACGGCTCCACTAATGTTTAGTGGAACCGTGCATCTGAAAAACGCGCCCAGTCACTCTTTTCTTCTGCACAAACTTTCCAAACACACAAAACCTCTTCCACTTGCTGTCAAAATCGAACCATAACACCATAATTCAACTAAACTCTTGCAAATCAAGATTGAGGCATTGGAATTAACAAATCCTAACCACAACATCATCAATTGTAAGTAATTCACTCTTATTTTCTTTTAATTTGAGTCTAGGGTTTGTTCTTGAGTATAAATCCGAATTGGGGATTTTCAAAATTAGTTAAACCCTTGTGAAATTAAGACTAGGATTAGACAATGTAGTATTCACATGATTCCCTAAACCTAGGATTTCCAAAAACCCATTTATGTTGCAAAACCTAATCCGAAATTAATCACTAAATTCGGATTATGATTGATTATTTGTAATGGAATCATGTTTAGGATGATTAAAATTGGATTAGGAATGTTCTGCATTAAAGCTTTTCAATCTTAAAGCTTGTTGGCACCATGTTGAGGCATTTGCCAAACACCCCAATTTGATAATTTTTCGAAAAAACTTCACAAGTCTAGGATCATGAAACCTTTTTCATGCATTGTTGATGCAAAATAAAAACGTTTTTGCATGCATACATGATCTCTCAAATATGGCTCGAAGTACATAATTGATATGTATCATTCGACATATTTGATTGAGCAAAAGTGAAGTTAGGAGCGTTTGGGTAATCTCTTTAGGATAATCTTAGGGTCGAGATTGCCGCACCTCCACATTGTTTGCATTTAGGCACACACACTAGAAGTATAATCATTAAAATGCAACGAACTAACATATACAAAAATATTTTTTTTGTAGACAAACAATGCCTCGAAATGATTATCAAGATACCAAACCATACATTCTTAGTACTCTTGAAAATCTAAACATTCCTAATGAGCAAAGAGCTTATTTCGCAAAAGTCCAAAATCGATACATACACGAAGGGCGTGTAGTCGATGCACTCTATGTCACGACAGACAATATCCGTGTCTGTTTTCTTTCTATCGAGTTCGATTGTTTATACAAAATAAACGATCAAGTCTGTCCTCGTTTTGTTCTCGAGTTTTATAGTCGAGTCCGTACCTTCACTGATGATGATGGTAATGTTTTTCTTGATTTTTGGATTCAAAACCAAAATATCATCCTGTCTGCCTCCGAGATTGGACAAATTCTCGGTGTTCCTGCATATGGTCAGTGTGCATACACTGAAGACCATACTCTTGAGTCTCTCTTCTATAATCTTGAGGATGTAGGTGCCTATCGCACTGAAATTCCCAACCTCGAGTCCATCAAACAAGTCATCCAAACACCTCGAGTCGTCCACACGTATCAAAAGCGTGATGGTTCAATTTTCCACCTTAACCCAAACCGTATCTACCTCAAAGAACTCCTTCCCGACCTTAGAAGTTGGGAACTCCTTCTTCGTGAGAACGTGTTGAGCCTTGCGGGCAACCGTGATCACGTCTCTGCGAGTCTCGCCCATATGCTCTATTGTCTTAGTATCGAGGAACCATATAACCTCGCATACTATATGGTCAAAAGGATGGCCAATATTCACAGTCGCTCGGATAAGCTCATGCCATATGGTATGCTGCTTACTCGTCTTTTCCATTGGGTCATGGAACATTTTCCTAATCTCCAAAGTGTCGACTATGTCCTAGTCAATTCTGTTATGAAACCTCTTGGTGGACTACGACGTCGCACAAAGCAACGTAAGGACAAAGGGTCCAAGTGTGGTCGTAAATCCACTTCCGACATTCCTCTCTCATCCTCTTCCTTCGGTCATGAATCATCATCTCAACCCATGCATGCAGATGATGATGAGGTGAACGAAGAAGGAACGTCTTGTACACGTTCTCCTTCTCCCGACGTCTACTTTGACAACCTTGACACCTCATCATTTCGACGTACAACCTTCCCCGAAAACGGGATGGTCAACCTAACCCAAGTGATGAGAGAACAAACTACAATTTACAATAGACAAGTGGAGATGCATGAGCAAACTGTCGGGGGTTTCAAGTCTATTGGGAAGACCCTAAAAGGGCTTGGGAACAAAATTAAGAAGTTGGGGAAAAGAAAGGATTAGATGGAAATAACTTAAGTTGTATTATTAATATAAGTATTATGCTTAAAATACTACTAATAGTTTGTGGCATTATTGCCTAATACATTAACTTGCTTGATGTGTTTCCTTTGAACATGATTAATTCTCTTGTTAATTAATCCTCATGTTAGTTTATCTTGCCTAAATCATGCATGTTAGTTTATTTTATTACATGCACTAGATGTTAAAAATGCTTGAATTCATGCATGCTTAATAGTTGCCTAAATACATAGATGATCACATGATCATGTTAGTTGCTAGTTGAAACTAGCTTTAGGAATTCTATGTGTTTAGTAATTTGAGGCTTTGAGATTTGCAGCCAATGGATTCCCCAGAAATTTCCCCATTTAGGCTGCCTAAAACCTGCAGACCTGGAAAGAAGGTCAAAAGAGCCCACGGCACCATTAAATAGGCCACGGCTCCACTAAATTTAGTGGTGCCGTAGCACCTTTAATGGTGCCGTGCCTCTGGAAGATGAAAACTGCTATTCTCTTCCACTTTTTGACTATCTTTTCCAGAAAATCTGCAACCAAAACCTGACTCCCATGCACCCAAATCCCCAAATCCAACATTTCAAACTTGCATGCTTATGTTTTGGCTATTTAAGCTAACATTATGCATTGCCATCCTTACACCCATCCTTACACCATCACACTCACCATATCACCATCATGGGATCAAGGGTATTCAAGAAGCAAAAATTCTACATCAAACCAACAAATGAAACCACTCAAATTGATCAATAGATCAAGACTACTCACACATCACAAATCTCACCAAACACCAAAGAGACAATTTTCATTGATCTCACCTTGGATGATGATGATGATACACACACACCCATAGCCTCAACCAAATCATCATCTTCTTTCACTACACCCCATGCTCCATCCAAGGCAACATCAACCAAACCAACATCCTCATCCTGCACAACCTTTAGAACCAACACACGTTTAACCTTCACCCCATCATCTTTACCATCACCACAACCTTTAGCCCTCACACTAGCCCTATCACCCATATCACCTTTTGAACTTACCACCAACACATCATCATCTTCCCTATCACCATCACCTCAACCTTTAATGGGTCATCCCATCTTTTATCCCCTACAACCATACACCTTGAGTTGTGCTTGTTGTCACCACAACCAACTCCTTATCATGGGCCTTAGAGATGAATTGAGTCTTCAATTCTCCTGCCTTGAACACCTCCTCACACCACCACAAGGACCCATCATTTTACCACCTCCACCACCACATAGCCCATCCAACTAAACATAGTCATGTTTAGTCTTTCCCAATAAATACCTAGGAACCCTTTTGAAGTTGGAAGCAAATCTAGAAGCCTCATGTTACTTTAGAAGTTTATGTGTCTTCTTGTTAGTTTAATTTGCTTTCCTAATGTAGTCATACTTATGTATGACATTTAATTTATGTTTATGTAATGGGCTTTTCATTTTGGCTACTTAGCCATAATTCTTTTATTGTGGTTGGATATTTGTCTTATGTGCTACTTGTTAGATATTGTATATTTGTCGTCTAACTTTGTTTTGTAGCACGATCCATTGCTCGATTCCTTTGTGTTCTCCAAATGAGGGGGAATACACATCAAGGGGGAGCCTTAACCACCTTTTAGATTTGACAAAAAGGGGGAGAAATGGGAGTAAACTCATTAAAAACTTGTTAAAACTAATTTTAACCTAAAATGAGTTTATATTTTGTCATCATCAAAAAGGGGGAGATTGTTGATGCAAATAATGTTCTAAAAACGTTATTTATATCTTTCGATTACTTCACGTTTTGAGGATGACAAAATGTGAACTCACGTTACGTTAAAATTAACGCTAACAAGTTTTTAATCGGAAGATTTTGTTTCTACGCAAATCACTCTTGAACAAAGTTACAACTTGGACTAGTGATCAAAGAAGTGAATTCATGTTTTGAAAATTCACATTTTAAATGGGACAAAACATTTTTTCAAAAATACACATGACAAATTATTTTTGAAATATTAAGAAATGTTTTAATGGAAAAATAAGTTTGAAAATCACAACAGCTATTTTTCCCCCCAAAATCAGCTCCAACCTTCCCCAAATAAGTTTTCACCAGAAAAGACAAAATTTGGAGCGTCCTAGTCTACCACGGCTCCACGGTACCGTTAAATTTAACGGAGCCGTGGGTCATTTAGTGGAGCCGTCCGTACCATTTTGAATTGTAACGTTCAGATTTTTTTGCCTATAAATACCCACCTCTTTCACAGTTTTAGGCACCCTTCACACACAGAAAAATCCCTTAGTCAAACCCTCTCACACCTTTCACTTCTAAGGGTCATTTAGATTAGTTTTTCTTTGTTTCAAGAGTGATCCAATCATCCTTCAAGTGATCCTCTTCATACCTCTTCACTAGCAAGAGAAGAACACAAGTATCCAAGTTGATACAAGGTGTTGTCATCCCTCTTCATTAGCAAGAGAAGAACTCAAGTAATCAAGAAGATACTAGAGTTGTAGTTGATAGGTTTTTGTAACACTTGTTACAACCTTGTTGTATCTTAGCATACATCAAGTATATTTCCTTTTTGTGAGTGAGAGTGAAGATCAAGTGTGATCTATAGAGATAGTGAACATCTCTTGAAGCCATTGGGCTTGTGTGATTGATCAAGAAGATCAAGGGTCATTAGGTTAGTGTTAGTTGAGTAGAGTGAAGTGAGTGTTGATCATTGTGATCATGTTGAGATCTTGGTGATCTCTTGAAGCCATTGGGCTTGTGTGTTTGGTCACGTGGACCTTGGTAGATTGGTGCTAGCTAAGATTAGCACTCGACATCAAGCTTAGTGTCGGAAATAGGATAAGCGACGTGTACGGTTTTCTCCGCCTGAAGGGAGCTTGTTGATATAGTGTTTGAAACTCTCGAGTGTGGTACTCGGGGAGTGGAGTAGGGCGAAGAAGAGCTTCGTAGCCGAACCACTATAAATCCTCTGTCTCGGTTTGATCTTTCCAACTCTGCTCTTTACTTTCATTTGTTATTATTACGTAGCTTAGCTTGTAGTTCATATTGGTGTTGTTTGATTACACATAGAGTTCGAATCAAAGTTTCCAATAGCATACTTTTAAAACAAGATTTTTAAAAGAATTTTTTAAACCGGTAAACTATTCAACCCCCCTTCTAGTTTCCCACAAAGTTTTCTAGGATCTACAAGCCGTAATTTACGCAATAAATACAACGAGAAAAACCAATAGTGCACTCTACGGTTGCGTTTCTAAGACGTTCAAGTCAGTTACATACAAAAGATCGGCCAATTTTCTTAGCCTAACAAGCAATCAACTAAACAATAGACGACAAGTCAATATTCAACGACTATGTTTCACAAGATTTAAGCAAACACAAATAAACTTAAGCTAGCATGTTAGATAGAAGAAAAGATAAACAATCAATCAAAAAACACATAGACATATTGAATGATTAAACGAGTAACTTATCTTCAATGAAACATAGGTTTTGGGGATTGAAAAACCCTTACAAAAGTTGCTAAATTCGTCCTTAAACCCTACTCCAAGATGTTACCCAAAGATGTCACACCAATAATGAAAAACAAAGGAAAATATATATATAGGATTACAACTCTGACGGCGTCAGGTTATAGGTCCTGACGCCGTCAGCTCGCCGTGATTAGGGTTTCGTATTGTGCAAGTCGCCATTATGACGGCGTCACTTTGTAACTCCTGACGCCGTCACCTTCAGTTTGACATCTTCCTCTTGTAAAGTGTCTGGGCCGTCTCTTGTTAAATTAACACGCTCCAGGTCTGACAGGTTTTTCCCGACATCGTCGTTTTCTTCACTTTTTCGTTCAAATACGTCCAAAAAGTGCCGATTTCCAGATTTATCGTCCCAAGTTCCTAAAATGCAAAAAAAAAATGATTTGAGACAATATTTGATCATGTTAATACGATTTTGGGCTTAAATGACCCCTTAAAAAGGTATCAAATAAATCCTTATCAACACAAATCATTCATCTATTGTTTCTGATAATCAATAAAGATTAAGCGTGAAATATAAAAATTTCAAGTATCATAGCCAAAAAGGAATATCTAGGTTATGATTATGCAATCTTTACCATACATCAATACTGTGGAGTAGAATAATGCATTAAGATATGCATAAAAATAGGGAAATATTGTATGTTGCTAAATGAATAATTACTGCCAATCAAATAGTTTACAATTTCATATCAGTCTTTTATAGTATCTATTTTGTTCCTTTGAAAAACTAAGGTTGAGATTAATCTGCAGCATTAGAAGGCAAATTAATCTCCATTTTTTTATCCATCATCAACATTTTAAATCACGTCATCTCCAACTTCAAATTCTTTAAAGAAAACAACCCTCTCCAACTCTTCCACTTCTTCAATTACAAGATCAAGCTTCGCAACCGCCTCCACTAGGAAGGCCGCAAATGCTGCAAATGGCAATGCCTCTAAGAAATCAAGACTCGTGATGGCAATCTTGCTCAAAGTTGGCTTCTAGAACCTCCCTTCAGCGTCTACCAATGGCTTAGATACCCGTTTTGATATCCACTTGGACAATGCTGAGAATTCTGTTTTTAGACTTGATAAATGCTTTTCGGGCTTTGATCTAGTTGCTTCCGCCGCTAGTGCTAGCATATTAGCAATGTTGTTTGGGCTGTTTGTCCCGAGAAAGAGCCGTTTTTGGGATTTTAAGGCATTATCTAGGTCCCGAGAAGGATCTTCCAGTAATTTATCTTTCTCCATATCTGGTTCTTTTTCACTAAAGTATTCTTCGACACAAGCTGTATGCATTTGAACTAGTTAGCAGTGTAAAATTATATCGACTAGTTTTGTAAACATATTGAGTAACAATAAATTTAATAGCCAGTGTCAGAACAAGAATGCGTTTTTAATACATTATACTTATTGGTATATATCTATTAATTAAGTACCAAACACTATTATATAAATGAAATTTCAAAAAACTGTGTTCGCATACCTTCGATTGATTTTGCCAAACCTTCGATTTTGGAAACCGAGAAAGTATGAAGGTCTTCTCCAGACCAAATTGGAAAAACAAAAAGGCTCATGAGAATGCACACACCAGAACCAATAGCCATGGTGTAGAGACGCTGACGAGCTAATTTTAGGACGTCATACACTCGATAACTTGAGATAGTAATCAGATTAAATGTTAATAGGAATATCACAACACCATATATCGTAATTTTTCTTTACTTTCGGGAAAAACCTCAAGTATGTACTCATAGCTCCTGTGCAAAAAAAAAAATTAAATATAAATTCAAAAGAAATTCGAATGGGGAAGAAGACGAGGGTATATTAGTCATTTCACTGCACTTAACGAGGAAAACTAACGAAAGTTAGTGAACAATGCGTCTCGGTGGCTATTTTGCAAAAAAAAAGAAACTGTTGTGAATAATCATGAACAAGAAAGAGAGATGTAAGGAGAAAAGAGAATTCTTATTGATTAATCATCCCAAGAGGTTACAAGTAAGATCTATTTATAAGGTTAATAGTCTAAACCTAACTTGTTACTAAAGATTAGATGAATAGACATAAGCCAATAAGTAATATTTTACAACACTCCTCCTTGGATATTCATCATTTATTATACGCTATAGACTGCCTCATTAAAAACCTTATGAAGAAAAACCCAGAGGGATTAAAACTTGATGAAGGGAAAAAAAGTGCAGTGCGCATAATATGCTCCTCCTCCTCAAATTAATGTATATCTTTCAAGCGTCGAAGACGATCTTCCAAACCAGTTGCTCAAAAACTTTTGTTGGAAAAAATTTTGTGAATAAATCTGCCAAATTGTTACTTGATCGAATTTGACAAACATCAATAACTCCATCCTTTTGTAGATCATATGTAAAGAAAAACTTCGGAGAAATGTGCCTTGTTTTGTCTCCTTTGATATACCCTTCCTTGATTTGAGCTATACACGCCGCATTGTCTTCATATAATAAGGTTGAATTTCCTTTGATAGACTTGAGACCGCATTCTTCTTGGATGTATTGAATCATCGATCTTAACCAAACGCATTCTTCTTGGATGGTTTGATGAGGTAGCAATTAAAAGGATATGGACATCCATTCCGTAATTATTTATAACACTTCCCCTTGGATGTTTATTTGAAGATTATGCCTCGCTAAAAACCTTACTAGATAAAACCCTATGGGACAAAAATCTAGTGAAGGGAAAAGAGTACATAATTCCTTCATACGCTTAGGAATGTTGCCTCGTCAAAAACCTTACCAGGAAAACCCAATGGGGACAAAACCATGGTCAAGGGAAAGAAAATGCAACACGTATTTTCAACATCATGCCACCTCATAAACATGAGCATCATATATCCATATAAATATATTTATCATATTTCTTTAGTTTTCATGATGTATAAAGATATCATCATTAAATATTCAATTCGTAAACTAAGACAAACTTTGTCTTTTATTTCAAGTTTAGTTTCCAAGCATTCAATCACCTTTATAAACTCTCAGGGAGTTTCATTGCCATACCATAGTCAAATCCAGATATCTTTATAAAATTTCATGGGCAAACATAATCATTTCATGTTCCATTTTAACAAATATTTACTAAGGGCGATTGTAACAAATATGCTCATATTCCTTGATCTCATACAATTATTTATTCGGTTCGATCAAGTTGTATACTCAAGAATTTTTCTTATATGCTTCAAGCATTTTAAATAACGAGACATGCTTCATGCATTTTATATCCTTTTAGGAATCTGAACATCAAATGAGCACTTACTCATATTCTTTTAGGCGCATATCAGTATTTCTCATATTGCCAGACTTATATAATATCAAAATACTTATTGGATCCACCACATGCGATCATGTCTCATTATTATTTTCACGTCTTTGCGAAAATGTAAATTCAGCGCATTAATTTCGATTTCTTATAAAGACATATATTAATCCAATAAGTTTACATATTCATGTGTACGGACTTCAATTCCCATATGTCTCATCACAAGAGACTTCAATCTTTCACTAGTTACTTGCGTCTTTACATTATGGCCAATCATTTCACTTCTTGCAAGATTATTTCCAAGATCCTCACTGTTATTATAGCGCTATTTTGTGATAAATTCGTTATCTTGCGCATCATTAGGTACGATAGTACTATCGACGTTGATTCAACTCTTTTCGATTCCACATTTTACTAGACATTATATTTATTGAGATCTTATAGTTTTAAATGTACACGAGGTTCTTTTAGAATCCTCTTTGTCTAGTGTCTCAGTACGAGACTATTATGGGGTCTTTTAATACAAATGTTGTCCTAAAAACATTATTTATATTTTACGATCTTTGCTTTATTTTGTTAATGACAATTCTAAGGTTTATCTTTAGCAAAGTATAAATATAAGTTAAAGTCTTTTACATTTATAGTAACAAGCTTTTTAAACTCATTTACATATCACATGATCACTAGGAATTACATTGCATACATATATACTTTTACATGTTTATTTTTATTTCTTAAAAATAGAAATATATACATGACATCATAGCATGCATCATTTAGATAGCTTAGTTGACTTTACAATATATTTTGAAAAGATCTTGAAGCAATGTAGTTGACTTTGTAATATCTTGACAAGACTTGGCAAGATACGGAAAGATTTGTGAAGCTCTTAACTGGCATGTCCCGGCGGAACCAAACAGGTGTATGGGCGGAACCCATAATTTGGGTCCGCCAAATCCGCCGCTTGTCTGCTCAGTTTTGCCTATAAATAGCAAGCTGATCATTCAAGCACACTCATCACTCATATAGCATAAATTACATATTCATTCATTTGTACATTACTAACTCATTCATTCATTCATTTCATTCTTAGTGATCTTCCTTTTGTAGCAAAGAGATCAAGCATCAAGGATCTACAAACTGTTGCAATCCTGTTAGTATAGTTACTGTGTGATTTGTTAGTAGTTCACACATCATTATTATACCATTCATTCAGTAGAGTCCGGTTAGTGTTTTAGTCCTTAAAACACATAGAGTGTCGGGAGTGGTTGAACCCTTGTAAACAAATGAGGAGGATTTATCCGACTATAGGTACCATGAGCAAGAAGACCTAGTTTTTAAGAACATGGACCTTGAATTGGACCAAGCTTGTGAGATGGTTAGTGTTGAACTACCTAGTTGCATGAGTGGGATAGATTTCACCAAAACATATGACACGCATGAGGAATCCTTTAGGCAATTGGAACATAGTAATCAAGTTGAATATTACTATGAATCGGACTTAGAATTTCAAATGGCTAGAGAAGGATTTGAGATACTTAGGAATGTGTTTGGGTTAGATCCTACCAAAACACATGATGAACATATAGGTGATTTAGATACTATGGAGAATGAGGTTAGAAATGCAAGACCACTAAATACCCCACAAATCCTACCATCATTTGAGGTTAACACACCGCCCGTAACTTACCCGGAAAAAGTAGAAGAGACTATAGGAACCCCAATAGAGGTAGAGCCCTTGGACCAAACATAACTAGAAGAAATAGGTTTGAATACTTGTAGTCATAACCTTTCTTTTAGTTCTATGGAAGTTCCTAGTTTTGATGAAACGGAGCCTAAACCAAAACCGTTACCTAATCTTCCATCCTTAGATGTGAACTTAGGAATTGAATTAGGTCCCGACCCACCCATCAAACCATATAGTCCGGGTAGTTTTATGTTGAAGGTAGTAGACTCTAAGCCTTGTAGAGAGGAAGCTGACATAGGAGTGAACCATAACCTTTCATACTTACATCACCCATTCATGATTGATCACAAGAAACATTATGGGTTTAAACCGGGTCTATTGGGTCAAGATGGATTCCCAATTAGGAGTCTCTCGAAGTTGTTAGAAAATGATCCCTTTTTAGGAGAACACTTTAACTCACCCATTGACCAAAGTGAACTAGGTAAGGTTATGATGAAAGGAGCACACCCCTTTGAGCATATAATTCATCCACCAATCTTTCCTCACGTGGCATACTCCTACTGAGCTGGTGTGTATCGCTACTATCACCCGCACTTAACCCTAAGTGTAGGGAAAACCTCTCCTTTATCCGTTAAATAAGGGCAGAGTCAGGCTCGTGACTCGAACAAAAACAAGCGCTTCTTGGGAGGCAACCCAAGCTTTATTTGCTTTGTGTGTTTATTTATTTGTTTGTTTGATTTTATTTTCTTCCGTATGTATGTTTAATTATTATTATTATTGATTCATGTTCAAAACTAAATTGTGAAAATGCTTTATCTTGTTTTTAACTTCGTCTTAACTACATATAAAGGTATTTTGCAAAAGATAAGTGTAAGGGAAATCCAAATCGATTTATTAGAACAAATGAACATGAATCATAGCAATATTAAATTAACATACATATTAGTAATTGTTTGAGTCAAATGCTTGTATCGAGTCATAATGATGTTTTGCAGGAATTCCAGGAAGTAAGGTATAGGTTTTTCCAGAAATTTTCCGGAAACTTAACATGAGAATTCTGTCAGATCATTTCTGACGGCGTCAGGTTTTAATTTTCTGAAATTTTTGAAAGTTTTGTTTTTCTACCGGAATCATAAAAAGTTTTTATTAAATCTCTAACTTATAAACTCCAGGAATCTGCAAAATAATCATTCCACAAGCATTATATCCTTATATAGATTTTAAAAGTACTCCAAGTGTTTCAATTATCTTAATTCGAGTCATTAGAATAGTTAATTGTAAAGTTATGTAAAAGTTCAAGTGTAAGGGGAATGCAACGCCCCTGTGATGTATTATTTTGGATGGTAGGGCAAGAGTGTATGCAAAAAAAAAAAAAAAAAAAAAAAAAAAAAAAAATCGAAAAAATCAAGAAAAATACAAAAAAATGAGAAAAAGAAAAGTAGAAAAAACATACGGACTACCATCCCGTTTCATTTTATGTTTATTTTATGTTTTTGTTATTTTGTTTTTAGCTTAAGATTGAGTCGAGTCTTGGCTTAGCAACGCCATATTGTACTTGTAATCAACCAAGATCTTTAACTCGCCACCAGTAAAATATCCCTTATCCAACAAAACCGTGTTTATCATATCCCTACACCTAACATTATAACCCGTTTAAAAGCCCTCTTTGATAGTTTATCTTAGGTGCTTACGCCTAGTGGAGGAGGTTTTTGATCCTTTCCCAAGCCTATGGTAATCTATTTGCTATGACAGGTAGTGAGAGATATTATTCATTTTCATTTATGAGATATACTTTTATGACACCTGAGAGATGTGAGTATCTAAACACTACTTGTGAGGTGCTAGTGTGTAATCTCCGTGCTTATTATGATTAAAGTAGAACGACTATTTGTTGTAATTACTTTTATATTAGCGTTAAATGACCCCTAACTTGTACTTTGATTAGAATAAAAGCGCATTTGCTTGAGGACAATCAAATCTCAAGTGTAAGGGTATTTGATGAAGCGAAAAGTGTACCGCTTTTAGGGGGTCATTTAAGCCCTAAATCGTATTTATTTGATCAAATATTGCCCTAAATCGTTCCTTTTGTCATTTTAGGTACTTTGGAGAAGAAATCTGGAAAAGGAAGCATTTTGGACGTTTTTGGAGCATAAAAGTGAAGAAAACGACAAAGTCTCAAAAATCTGCTGGAAAGTACACGTGACGGCGTCAAGCCCCAATGTGACGCCGTCAACCCTTGATAAGCCAGAGAGGATTTTGGAAGATTAAAGGGGGACGGCGTCAAGAAGGTCGTCAAGCCTTGATAAGCCAGAGAGGATTTTGGAGGATTAAAGAGGGACGGCGTCAGGAAGACCATCCGGGAACCCTAGCCGCGGCGAGGTGACGGCGTCACCTCCTACAACGTGACGCCGTCAGCCCCTAAATTCTATATATAGTTTTGCAATTTTTAGTCATTAGTGTGCAACTTTGTGAGGAGAAACCCTAAGACGAATTTTTTGCCATTTTTAAGGGTTTTATACCCTTGGATCTCCCATGTTTAATTGAAGATAAGTAATCAATTAATCATTCAATATGTCTATGTGTTGTTTGATTATATCTTGTTCTTGTCTTTTAATTAACATGCTAGGCTAGATTTATCTTGTGTTTGCTTAGATCTAATGAAACCTAACTATTGATTATTGGTTGTTGGTGTGTTATTAATTGTATTGGATGATTGTTTATCGATGTTAGGCTTAAGAAAACTGGCTAACCTCCTATACGGTAACTTGCTTGAACGTCTTAAGAAACATGAACCAATGCGTACTAAGGTTTTTATGGTTGTATTTAATGCATGAGCGAATTCTAGTGATCCCATGTTAGGAGCTTCTTAGCCGGCTCGACATAGGAGTGAAGTAGGAGCTTATAGAGTTGGGGAAGTACGTACGCCACCCCACGATTGGTATTAAGGAATACACCCGTCATCCATGCAATTAATACACACTAATCAACCGGTAAAAGATAGTTAGGGAGTAAGGAAATCTAAGTAAACACTGATGCGTGGTTTTGCAACCTTACAACAGGTTTTACCTCTCGAGGGATCTCAAGAGGCTTACAACCCCACCAGGCAGTGTACCTGACCGATGTAGTATAGTGTAGTGGTAAGTACGGGGGATTGATCGTTCTCCACAGGGAATAGTGTTCGTTAGGTATGAAAAACTACTCTAATAGGTCTAAGGGTGAGAGAAGATTCTTTTTTATGTTTTTATAATTTTATGAAAGCAAGTAAAATCTCGGGTTTGAAAGAGTGGGCGGAATTAGTTGCTAGTCAACTAACCCAAATAACTACGAATGCAAATAAAATAAAATAACTGAAAATGAAAAGGTGGTAAAACTTATATAGAGAGAAATGTGTTTACTTAAATTTCCTTACTCCCTAACTATCTTTTACCGGTTGATTAGTGTGTATTAGTTGCGTGGATGACGGGTGTATTCCTCAATACCATTTGTGGGGTGGCGTACGTACTTCCCCAACTCTACAAGCTCCTACTTCACTCCTATGTCGAGCCGGCTAGGAAGCTCCTAACATGGGATCACTAGAATTCGCTTGTGCATTAAATACAACCATAAAAACCTTTAGTACGCATTGGTTCATGTTTCTTAAGACGTTCAAGCAAGTTACCGAATAGGAAGTTAGCCAGTTTTCTTAAGCCTAACATAGATGAACAATCATCCAATACAACTAATAACACACTAATAACCAATAATCAATAGCTAGGTTTCATTAGATCTAAGCAAACACAAGATAAATCTAGCCTAGCATGTTAAACAAAAGACAAGAACAAGATAGAATCAAACAACACATAGACATATTGAATGATTAATTGATAACTTATCTTCAAAGTAACATGGAAGATCTCAAGGCAAAAAGCCTTGAAAAAGCTGCCAAATTCGTCTTAGGGTTTTCACACACAAAGTTCCTTAATAAGTTCCACCACCCAATGACAAAAAAATGCAAAACTATATATAGACTTTCAGATCTGACGGCGTCACGTTATGGAGTGTGACGCCGTCACCTCGCCGCTTTTAGGGTTCCCGGATGACCTTCTTGACGCCGTCCCTCTTTAGCTCTCCAAAATCCGTTCTGGCTTATCAAGGCTTGACGCCGTCAGATTTAGTCGTGACGCCGTCCCTCTTTAAATTAAGCCGTGACGACCTTGATCAGATTAAAGGGTGACGCCGTCAGAATTCCCATGCAAATTTCCCTGGCTTATCATGAGTAATTTTCACATCCACCTTTTCTTGCCAAGCCATGACGCCGTCCAGGGATAATCCTGACGCCGTCAAAGGTAGTTTCCAGCACAATTTTGAGACTTTGTCGATTTCTTCACTTTTATGCTCCAAAAACGTCCAAAATGCCTCCTTTTCCAGATTTCTTCTCAAAAGTACCTAAAATGACAAAAGGAACGATTTAGGGCAATATTTGATCAAATAAATACGATTTAGGGCTTAAATAACCCCTTAAAAGCGGTACACTTTTCGCTTCATCAAATACCCTTACACTTGAGATTTGCTTGTCCTCAAGCAAATGCGATTTTATTCTAATCAAAATACAAGTTAGGGGTCATTTAATGCTAACATAAAAGTAATTACAACAAATAATCGTTCCACTTTAATCATAATAAGCACGGAGATTACAAACTAGCACCTCACAAGTAGTGTTTAGATACTCACATCTCTCAAGTGTCATCAAAATAAATCTCATAAATGAAAACGGATAATATCTCTCACTACCTGTCATAGCAAATAGATTACCATAGGCTTGGGAAAGGATCGAAAACCTCCTCCACTAGGCGTAAGCACCTAAGATAAACTATCAAAGAGGGCTTTTAAATGGGTTATAACGTTAGGTGTAGGGAAAAGGAAAACACGGTTTTGTTGGATGGTAGTCCGTATGTTTTTTCTACTTTTCTTTTTCTCATTTTTTTGTATTTTTCTTTATTTTTTGTTTTTTTTTTTTTTTTTGGCATACACTCTTGCCCTACCATCCAAAATAATACATCATAGGGGCGTTGCATTCCCCTTACACTTGAACTTTTACATAACTTTACAAATACTATTCTAATGACTCGAATTAAGATAATTGAAAAACTTGGAGTACTTTTAAAATATTTAGCACATATGGGGGTAATAAATGATGTTCTTCCCCATTACTCCATTACACTAGTACTTTACCCATGAGTCCCAATCGTCCCAAAACAATATGTACAAGGATATGACTCGACTTAGCAACCATGTAATCAATTAGATAATTAACTTGGGTTTAAACAAATGTTGACACAATAATGCACTAAAAATGAGTGCATACAAGGTAGGCTAAGGCGATTTGGGTGTACATTTTAGTGGGGTGTAAACAAATTCTTCCTTTAAGTAAAATGCTTAAAGGTCGAAACGAAAAGATAGGCTCTGAGGGGTGTACTAGGGGTATCGTGTACTAAAAATGAGTACAACGCAAAGGGTGTGGGAGAATTACTTGACCAATGTAGCCAAAGTAATTATAACAAAGGCACAGGTGTAAAACAATGGGTTAATCCTAATGCCTCTTATCATGTAGTAAATCTAACTACACGAATGTAGTCTCACTTGTGGCCTTGGAATGGTCCTAACGCAAGTTCTAGAATCTAAGTGCTACCGGTACACACATCATAGCATAAATGCTTTTCCTACCAATTCTAGGGGCGAACCTCACATATTTGGGGTGGAAAATTTTTTAGTGGTACGGTTTTTGTGCTAGTCATATAACTCCTATCCATGAGACGCTCATTAAGATCAAAGTTTCACTCCTATATGTTGTAAAAAATTTTAAATTTGGCACTAAAATTGCCCTAACAGGTATTTATCTCAGTTTTATTACACATCTACTATTAAACAAACAAAAATCAAGCGTAATAGCATTCTCTAATCGTACTTTTACCCCCCCCCCCCTTACACTTAAGATGAACATTGTCCCCAATGTTCAAATAACAAGATGTAAAAGCATAAAGGTAAAAGAATGAAATCAAATACTCCCCTGATTCGTTCGGTGGATAATGAAGTAACACGGTTAGATCTTCTTCCAAAGAGAATGTAAAAGCTTCATGACTAATGCATCGCCAAAAGCTTGATTCCACATACATTTCCTTGTCCAAAATAACCTGTTAAACCTGAGAAAACAAACATGAAAACCTGCATAACATCGGCGGGATAAAATCTATATATAAGGATATAATGCTTGTGGAATGATAATTTTGCAGATTCCTGGAGATTATAAGTTATAGATTTAATAAAAACTTTTTATGAAAACAAAACTTTCAAAAATTTTCAGAAAATTAAACCTGACGCCGTCAGAAACAATCTGACAGAATTCTCATGTTAAGTTTCCGGAAAAAATTTTGGAAAAACCTATACCTTACTTCCTGGAAATCCTGCAAAACATCATTATGACTCGATACAAGCATTTGACTCAAACAAATACTAATATGTATGTTAATTTATTATTATTATGATTCACGTTCATTTGTGTTCTAATAAACCGATTTAGATTTCCCTTACACTTAACTTTTGCAAAATACCTTTATATGTAGTTAAGACGAAGTTAAAAACAAAATAAAGCATTTTCACAAATTAGTTTTGAACATGAATCAATAATAATAAAATTTAAACATACACACGGAAACAAATAAAATCAAACAAACAAATAAATAAACACACAAAGCAAATAAAACTTGGGTTGCCTCCCAAGAAGCGCTTTTCTTTATTAACGAGTCTTGTAGCTAGACTCAAAGTCACGCACATTACGTGACTCCATCATTGGTCACGGTTCCTAGGCCATTCTCCTTTGATTATCTATCAGAATCACTTTCATAGTAAAGGTATTTCGGGTCCTCGAGATCAAAAGGATTGTTTTGGTATTTAGAACTAAGCTCCTTATCATGTTTAAAGAATCCACTTGACAGGTCAAAAGTGTCCTTACATCCCCTTCTCACATCATCATCACATAACACGAGTTGGGAACTTAACCTATCGAGCCCATCAAAATCAATCTCCTTGAATTCTCTCATCTTGTAAGGCGTTTGGTATGAGATTTCCCTAATCCCATCGGTGAAAGTCATGATCCCATTGAGCTCGTCCACAACCAAGCTTGTGGCCTTGCGAAAAGGTGCCCCAAAAACAACTTGTGATAACCTGGGATCGATGTACTTTTCGATATTATCGACGATTACGAAGCTCATAGTGAATGTCATGTTTCCTACAAACACCTGTACATCATCGTCTATGCCAATGTCGTCCTTCCCTTTATGAATCATTCCCCATCTGCAAATGTTGTTATAATGAAACAGGGACATCACATTTTTGGGTAAACATGTGTCGATGTAAACATTATAAAAATGCTTGTGACCAATCATGCAAGGTATTTTGAGATTATTCGGATCACATCGCTTAATTCGGCCAGGCCTTCTACCGCATAGCCCCCATGTGTTGCTACATGCTGATGGTTGATACTCATACACTTCTTCACAGCCATCCCGAAAAATCACTTTCCTGACACCATCGGTAAATAATGCACTCCTATCATCCTCATCGAGTATCACTCCCGTTGCGTTTATGAATGGCTTGCCTAGAACAAGGCTAGCTAAGGGTGGGCTAATGATAGAGTCCATGTTATTAAATACAGTTAGCTCGATATGAAAGAGGAACTTTTCTATCACAATTGGTACCCTTCTTATTACCCCGATGATATTAGACCCTTCATATTTGACCTGTTCGGTGAAGGCCTCGTTATATAGAGAAAGGGATATTGCATTCAGAGAAGAATTGGGGTTTATGTAGGCATCTTTAATGAACTTTTTCCTAGTGGTGCAAGATATCTTAAAGACCCTGGGAGCGCCATCCTCTATTCTTTCTCCAAATCCCATAGGCAACTTTGCTGTGCTCCTCTCAAGTTCCTCCACCAGGGGGCGGTCTAGCAGTACTGGGAGCTCATGAGGCATTTCGGATTTCTCTTCCGAGCCCTTCTCATCACTCACCTCTCTTGTACTCGAGTTCTTTGGTGAGTCTAGATAGTCGTCGGGCGCCTCGGGGTTCTTTTTGGGAACTTCACCCTCCATTCCATTGTCCACATTCTCGGTTGATTGTTGGTCCAGATTGGGTTTAGGAACAGGTATTGTTGTAATGGTGTTCACGAAGTGGAGAGGTTTCGACGGGGTATGAGTATCTCCAGTTTCTTTTCCGTTTTGTGATATGTGTTTGAAGAGTTTACTAGGGTGCTTGATTTTTACAGGAGGGGGTGTTTGGTGAGTCACCGTGACAGAATTGATCTCATTAACTCGTGCCAAGTCACAAGTTGACCTGCCAGCAAGGCGATCATTGATAACCTTTAACAGGTTATCAACCTTGTTGTTCATATCAACTTGTTGTTGTCTGAATTGATTCTCAAGTTTGGAGAGCTGTGTTTCTTGAGAGAGAATGAATTTTTTCAGTGATTCCTCGCGATTTTGTTGTTTATGCGTATGTTGCTGAGGATAATGTTCAGACCAGGTGAGTGGGGTAGAGTCATTGAATGATACGCTTCGAGTTTGGTTCCAACTAAAATTTGGCTTACTCTTCCATGCCTCATACCTATCTTCGGAATTCTTGTGTCCATAATTAGTAGTAAGCCACTTATCTCCCGCCTTATCGATTCGCGAGGATGCGAATTCTTTGAAAGCCTGTTTGGGGAGTTCCATGCAATCATGAGTGTTATGGGGACCACTACATAATTTACACGAAGAAGTGATTTTGTTCACTTGGCTTGAAGGTTTAGGAGTCTCGTAGGATTTTATGAGAAACTTGACTTGGTCTTCAAGTTCTATGATCCTACGGTCGGAAGTGCTTGAATTGTTCGAAGGCAAAGATATTGCCTTGACCGTTTTATTCAAATCACGGGGATCACTCCAACTTTCGTTGTCATAAAGAGCAAGATCCTCTAGGAGAGCCCATGATTGTTCCGCACTTAGATCACGTAGCTTACCATCGGCCGATTGGTCAATGGTTTGCCTCGTGTAGAGATTGATATGGTCATAGAAGATTTGGACTTGGAGCCACAGTTCTATGCCATGATGAGGGACTTTTTGGAGTAAGTCCTTGAATCGAGTCCATGCCTCGTAGAGGGTTTCGCCTTGACGTTGTTGGAACATCAAGATATCATTCCTTAGCTTGGTAGTTCTTCCCGATGGGAAAAACTGAGCAAGGAAACGAGTGGTGAGATCATCCCAAGAGGTGATGGATCCTGCGGGTTGACGCTCTAGCCATTGACTAGCTTGGTCCCGCAGAGAGAATTGAAAGAGACGCAGTCGGGTCGTCTCTCGAATGGCAACATCAAGGTCTATAGAATCAACGATTTTGAGAAAGTCCTTGAGATGTTGATTAGGATCTTCAGAACGAAGTCCATGGAATGCGCATCCGCTTTGCACCAACCGGATGGTGTCGGATCGCAAGGGAGTGACATTGGCTCCTTGAGTGAGCTCAATGGTGTTTCGATAGCCATGGTGGCTAGGACGGGAGTACTCTCCTAAAGTACGGGCTCTAGGAGGTGGTGGTGGTTGTTGTGGTGGTGGGATGTTGGGATCAAGGATATTACCATCTTCCATGATGTCTAATGGTAATGGTTACGAACAAAGAAACGAAGAAAATAGATAGACTAAAGAAAACCTAGAAAAAGAAAATAAAAATCTCACTAGAAGGGAATCTAATGAGTAGACCTATAAAATAAAAATTCAACCTAAACAATAAATATTCCCCGGCAACGGCGCCAAAAACTTGATGCATGGTTTTGCAACCTTACAACAGGTTTTACCTCTCGAGGGATCTCAAGAGGCTTACAACCCCACCAGGCAGTGTACCTGACCGATGTAGTATAGTGTAGTGGTAAGTACGGGGGATTGATCGTTCTCCACAGGGAATAGTGTTCGTTAGGTATGAAAAACTACTCTAATAGGTCTAAGGGTGAGAGAAGATTCTTTTTTATGTTTTTATAATTTTATGAAAGCAAGTAAAATCTCGGGTTTGAAAGAGTGGGCGGAATTAGTTGCTAGTCAACTAACCCAAATAACTACGAATGCAAATAAAATAAAATAACTGAAAATGAAAAGGTGGTAAAACTTATATAGAGAGAAATGTGTTTACTTAAATTTCCTTACTCCCTAACTATCTTTTACCGGTTGATTAGTGTGTATTAGTTGCGTGGATGACGGGTGTATTCCTTAATACCATTTGTGGGGTGGCGTACGTACTTCCCCAACTCTACAAGCTCATACTTCACTCCTATGTCAAGCCGGCTAGGAAGCTCCTAACATAGGATCACTAGAATTCGCTTGTGCATTAAATACAACCATAAAAACCTTTAGTACGCATTGGTTCATGTTTCTTAAGACGTTCAAGCAAGTTACCGAATAGGAAGTTAGCCAGTTTTCTTAAGCCTAACATAGATGAACAATCATCCAATACAACTAACAACACACTAATAACCAATAATCAATAGCTAGGTTTCATTAGATCTAAGCAAACACAAGATAAATCTAGCCTAGCATGTTAAACAAAAGACAAGAACAAGATAGAATCAAACAACACATAGACATATTGAATGATTAATTGATAACTTATCTTCAAAGTAACATGGAAGATCTCAAGGCAAAAAGCCTTGAAAAAGCTGCCAAATTCGTCTTAGGGTTTTCACACACAAAGTTCCTCAATAATTTCCACCACCCAATGACAAAAAAATGCAAAACTATATATAGACTTTCAGATCTGACGGCGTCACGTTATGGAGTGTGACGCCGTCACCTCGCCGCTTTTAGGGTTCCCGGATGACCTTCTTGACGCCGTCCCTCTTTAGATCTCCAAAATCCGTTATGGCTTATCAAGGCTTGACGCCGTCAGATTTAGTCGTGACGCCGTCCCTCTTTAAATTAAGCCGTGACGACCTTGATCAGATTAAAGGGTGACGCCGTCAGAATTCCCATGCAAATTTCCCTAGCTTATCATGAGTAATTTTCACATCCACCTTTTCTTGCCAAGCCATGACGCCGTCCAGGGATAATCCTGACGCCGTCAAAGGTAGTTTCCAGCACAATTTTGAGACTTTGTCGTTTTCTTCACTTTTATGCTCCAAAAACGTCCAAAATGCCTCCTTTTCCAGATTTCTTCTCAAAAGTACCTAAAATGACAAAAGGAACGATTTAGGGCAATATTTGATCAAATAAATACGATTTAGGGCTTAAATGACCCCTTAAAAGCGGAACACTTTTCGCTTTATCAAACACATTTCTCTCCATATAAGTTCCACCACCTTTTTATTTTCAGTTATTTTATTTTATTTGCATTTGTAGTTATTTGGGTTAGTTGATTAGCAACTAATTCCGCCCACTCCTTCAAACCCGAGATTTTACTTGCTTTCATAAAAATATAAAAATACCAAAAAGAATCTTCCCTCACCCTTAGACCTATTAGAGTAGTTTTTCAATCCTAACGACACTATTCCCCTAGAGAACGATCAATCCCCCGGTACTTGCCACTACACTATACTACATCGGTCAGGTACACTGCCTGGTGGGGATTGCAAGCCTCTTGAGATCCCTCGAGAGGTAAAACCTGTTGTAAGGTCGCAAAACCACGCATCAATTGTTGTAGGGTATTCACAATACATGAATCTCTAGTTTGAGGGTTGTATGGATCGAATAAGAGAAGATTTCTAGAGAGAAGTGGGAGCCTTTTTAGTGAGAGAAACACAAGTAATATTAGATTAAGTGAAAAGGTCCAACCCTTCCCTTGTGTGGGAAGGGATATATATACTACTACATATTATGTCCCTAGTGGACTGTGGAGCGAGCTGACAGTGGGGAAAGCCCCGACCCACTCCACAAATATAGATACGACTAATACTAATACTAATAATACTAAGCTAATATAGATAAGCCTACGAGCTATAGAAATGCTAATTAGATGCTCGGGGTGACCGAGCCTTCATCTGAATATTTATATTCCTAACAATCTCCCCCTAAGGGAGGTCACCCCGGAAATAATAATTCGAATTCTAGCATTCTTTCTTCTGAACTTGTCTTTATAGCTCGTAGTCTTTGATTCTTCACACTCTAGTATCTTTGTGCATTCAGCAGTGATGATTTGATGACTGATCGATTGTCTTGGATGATCTTTGAGTATTCTTCGACTTTATCATCCAACATTTGTATTCAAGTCATCTTTCAGCAGTATGTTTCCTTGTGATGTGATAATCTTCGCGCCGACATGCTCACACTGGTTGGTGTCATGATCTTCAGCATCAGAGTTAGCAGAAGCCGTGTTGAAGGTCTTTAGGTTGATCATGACTTTGTTGAATAACAATGATGATGTAGTGTGAACATGTGGTGATGGATTGGCATCTTTTCTGCAACCAGCTACAACAGCAACCAGCTACAGCATTCCACAGCAACATCCGCCAGAAATTCCTGCATACGACAGTTAGCAATAATTCGACCGGTACTTACAAGTTTGGACTTCGAGATCGTCAACAGCATAGTGTGAAGACTCTCTCTAATCCTTACCAAGACCGTTCCTAATCGAAAACCCACAGAGGGCTTTTTAAGATTTTACCGTAGTAAATCAACGATTAGGTGAGTCGCTGGAGATCACTCCACGACTGTAGACCGGTTGAAACCGCCGCGACCACAAAGCGTAATCCACGAGGAATTACCTAAGTGACCTGCTTTCAGGGCTGCTTGATGTTGACCCTGGCAGGAATTTCCATTCAATCATTGAGAATTACATAAGTAAATTCTCTCATAAATGTTATGGCAGATTGCTAAGATCTGCGTAGGACTCTTAAGATTACAACTGGTGTCCTTAATGTTGAACACCCAGTGTAGAAATAATTTGTGTCCCTATGAGATCTTATTATGCATCTCGTGGCTCTAGACTCTATAGTGCGTTTTGATTTAGTGAGCGGAGGCTGGAGAGGACTGCCACCTTTTCAATATCATCTAACTCGGAGTGAGAGAGACGATAGGAATGTATTGAACTCCGTGACAATTGAAACAAGAATCCTTTGAGGGACCTTGAGTGGCTAAGGAGGGTTGTGCAGCGTATCACTGGGTCCATGATACTTTGTCTTCAATGCCAGCAATCAACTAAGTGATTCTGACAGCATATGTATTGACCCGGTTTCTGCCTAAGTTGTAAGGAGGGCTATTTCTTTTCACCCTTTATCTTTACAATTCTTTTTCATTCTTCAACCCCTTCAGTGCTTACCGAGACTTCATAACTAACACCTTGTTGGGTTTGTTCCAGTGTTAGCTCCATCTCAGTCGGCACTCTTCCCTTATCCACTATTCTCCTTTTTAATCATACCTAAGGACTTCTACACTAACTAGTGGATTGTCCCTGGGTAGATCCCTCCGGCTCTGGCGGGATCGTGGGAACTTGAGCCTAACCTAACCATCCTTATAACTCCATGCATTAATTAAAATGGTCGGTCTTTGGTATTCTTCCACGATTGCCATAAAACCAAATCCTTGAAAAATCTCTCAAAGTGTTCATGATTCTGAAACACATTTTTGCAAACACTTGAGAGTTTTATATTTTTCAAATGCTCCCCCTCAACATGTGCTCGGTTGATTGATTTATAAATTTGCACATGTTAGGTAGAGCTCGCACTTTTTTTGAATTGATCCACTTTCAGTGAACATGACCGATTCGAGACACGCTTACATCACTGGTTAGACCAGCTTGAAATTATTACCCGTCCTGGTCAAGTCCATAGAAAGTTTCTCGAAACGGTACACTCTACTCAGATTCATCTTTTTCGAGACACGCTTACATCACTGGTTAGACCAGCTTGAAATTATTACCCGGCCAAGACGAATCCTTTCGATTGATGACAGTTCAAGTTTCGTCAATTCTTTGGTGAAGTCTGAGCCTTGTTCACACACGATGCCATAATCCATTGTTTTGTAAAACCATTTGCTCCCCCTCAATATATGCGTTGATATAAGAAAGATTTTCGTACATATGGAGGAGCTTGCTTTTATGACCAAAACATTTTGCTCCCCCTCAATATGTGCCTTGATATGCAAAATGGTTTAGCACATACGGGAGAGCTTACATTAATTACCAAATCATCACATTTTATCAGAATTTCCTATTTAAATCACATTCTCTCCCCCGATCAAAAATTTCAAACCATTTGAGATTTGTGATCCCAATTGATTTAAATATGTTTAGAAAAATTCGGGAGAAAATGTGGTCAGGTTTAAAGTATTCTGATTTAGGAGCATACGATGCTCCCCCTGAAACAACGAGAGAGTGTCACTGCTGATGTTTGCACAAATGTGGCAAGGTGTCGGAAATTTGAACACATATGCTCCCCCTCAATTGATGATCCGTTTCCCATTAACATAGTTGTAGTCATTCAATTGAGCGACGGACATTTGTGAAAATTTAGTTCAATTTACCACCTTGTGTAACATCAAGACTCTCTTGAAGAATCAAACAAGATAGAGAATCTTGATGAAAAGAAGACTTCTCTTCTTATATACGAAGTGATGCACTGACACGTACATCAAGTCGGGAGAACATGGATATAAAGTAATCCATGCCCAGGTGAACATCACCCGGTTGGAGAAACAGCTGTCTTTTTGGCGACATGCTTTCCCCATTGTACAGTGCGGGTTGCAGTATGAAGTAACTGCAAGCCATTAAGACATGTTTTAACTGATTAGTATAACTTCTGCTCGAGCTTCATTTAAGAATCCGTGCCATTGTTGAATGACATTTCTAGATACGTAAATGTTATCGATAAACAGAAGACATGCCTAGGTAGAACTATTTTTGGTATTTTCTGATTTTTCGATTTTTATGGTTTTTATAGGTTTTATATTTTTGTATTTTTCTTTTTGATTTAAGATATATACAACTATGTACAAGGATATAAGAAGACAATCCTTTACTCCTCCTTTTCTTCCTGAAGACACTTGAGGGTTTCTGGAGTCATGCTTTTCATGCCAAGGCGTGGGAGAATAAACTGAAACCTTTCTCTTGGGAGGGCCTTGGTGAATATATCAGCTAACTGAAACTCTGTCCTCACGAAGTATAGTTCCACAATTCCTTTTTCCACCTGTTCCCTGATGAAGTGATGCCTGATGTCGATGTGTTTTGACCTGGAGTGCTGAACATTGTTACAACAGAGAGCAATGGCGCTTTTGTTGTCACAATATAGGGGAATTTTGTTGTATGAGAATCCATAATCCGAAAGCTGTGATCGCATCCAAAGGATTTGTGCACAACATGCAGACATAGCAATGTACTCAGCTTCAGTAGATGATATGGAAGTACTCATCTGCTTCTTAGAAGACCAACTAACCAACTTTTCCCCTAAAAATTGAGCTCCTCCTGAAGTACTTCGACGAGTGTCTTGACATCCCGCATGATCAGCATCTGCGTATGCCGTTAACTCCATTGCAGTGTCCTTAGGATACCAGAGACCCATATGAACCGTGCCTTGAAGATATCGGAAGATCCTTTTCACTGCTTCAACATGCTTCTTGGTTGGTCTAGATTGATACCGAGCACACATGCACACAGCAAACAGAAGATCTGGTCTGCTAGCCGTGATGTACATCAAAGATCCAATCATGCTTCGATACTGTGTGATATCAACTGGAATCCCTGAAGGATCTTCATCCAGCTTCGTTCTATCAACCATGGGAGTGTCAACAGGTTCACTTGAATGGAATCCAAACTTTTTCAGGATCTCGTTGGCGTATTTGGATTGATTGATGAATATGCCTCCTGGACTTTGAGAAACTTGTAGTCCTAAGAAGAATGACATTTGTCCCATCATGGACATTTGGAACTTGGAATTCATCTCCTTTGAAAAACTATCACATTCACCAGGATCTGTTGAAGCAAAGATGATATCATCTACGTATATCTGAACTAGCAGTAGATGGTTTCTTGATTTCCTGGTGAATAGTGTAGGATCAACAACACCCTTGGAGAATTTGTTTGCTAGGAGGAACTTGGACAATGTATCGTACCATGCCCGTGGCGCCTGTTTTAGCCCATAAAGAGCCTTCTTCAAGCGGTAAACATGAGTAGGGTGTTCAGCATCCACGAATCCTTCAGGTTGACTCACATAAACTTCTTCCTTTAAGTCACCATTCAAGAATGCCGTTTTGACATCCATCTGGTAGACTATCATATTACGACTAGCCGCATTAGCTAGGAAGATTCTTATAGCTTCAATTCTAGCAACCGGAGCAAACGATTCTTCAAAATCAATGCCCTCTTCTTGTCTAAACCCTTTAGCAACTAGCCGTGCCTTGTTCTTTAAGACATCACCATACTCGTCAAGCTTCACTTTGAAGATCCACTTTAAAGCAATGATCATTGCACGCTCCGGAGGAGGCACTAATTCCCATACTTCAAGTCGATCAAATTCATGGATTTCATCCTGCATAGCCTGGAACCAGCAATCTTTAGTCATTGCTTCTTTGGCATCTTTTGGTTCGACTTTAGACAGTACGGAATTGAAGAAGCACCATAGTGCATCAGTGGCTAGTTGATTACGTGTGGATACTGGACGTGAGGGATTGCCTATGATGTTGTCGATTGGATGATCACTGGTCCATTTCCTGAGATGGTCGTGAGGTTGATGGTTATGAACAGAAGTAGCAGTGCTGTGTTCCTCAGGTAAGGATGTGTCTGATGGATGTTCAGGAGCAAATATGTTTTCAAAAGGAACCTCTTCAACAGGAGCAAAAGGATTAACTTCCAAAGAGTTATTATCTGAAGATTCTTGCATTACCGGAGAAGTTTGAGTGTGTGATGACGAAGGTGATTAACTGGCAGCAGGAGCATTGTGACTGACTGATACTGAAGCTGCTGGTCCTTCTGAATCTTGTGGGGCTTGAACCTCATTCATAGGAATTACAGCTGATTCACTCGGGATGGTTCCATTTGTTGGCTCAAAGTATTCATCAAACATGGGATCGAATAACTTCTTCAACTCCTCACATGTAGGTGGCACATAAGAATCTTCAGGCGTGGAATTCTGTACAAGTCCTGAACTAATGGGTCCAGGAGACAAAAGGTGAAGATCGGGTCCAGAACTGATTTGTCCTGAAACAGGTAGCTCACTTAGCTCATCGAACGTAACATGAATGGTTTCCATGATTTTACGGGTTCTTTTATTGTAGATTCGATACCCTTTACTGTCTGGTGCGTATCCAACGAAAATACCTATATCTGCTTTAGCTCTTAACTTTCCCAAGTCTTGACTATCGTTAGTTGGATAGCAGAGTGCACCAAACACACGTAGAAAGGAAAGATCTGGTTTCTTGTTATGAATTAACTCGAAGGGAGTCTTCTCATGAACCGGATGAATTAGGGATCGGTTTTGAGTGTAACATGCTGTTGCAATAGCCTCTCCCCAGAGAAACATCGGGGTCTTTGAAAATATAAGCATAGTTCTTGCAGCCTCCACCAGAGTACGGTTCCTTCGTTCAACCACCCCATTCTGTTGAGGGGTGCGAGGGATACTTTTCTGATGCGTGATGCCAATACTTTCATAGAAATTACGGAGTTGTTGGTTAACAAACTCCGTACCATTATCTGTGCGGATGATTCTGACAGTTTTATCGAGCCTTACTTGCAGCTGTTTTATCAGTTTAATGATAACCTCTGGAGTTTCGTCCTTGGTTCTCAAAAACTTTACCCATGTGAACCGAGAATAGTCATCAACTATCACCAGAACGTACTTCTTTCCATTAATGGTTTGTATTCTCATTGGACCGCACAAGTCCATGTGGAGGGTATGAAGAGCTTCCATGTTGGTGTTGATGGTTTTAGGTTTGTGGGTTTGTTTCTTGCTTTTGCCCAGTTGACATGCAGAGCAGAGATGATCTTTCTCATACTTTAGTCTGGGCATCCCTCTAACAAGATCTTTACGGGAAAGATTATTAATGGTACCGAAGTTCAAATGGTTCAAACGACGATGCCACAGCCATGATTTTGTTTTAGAGGCTTTAGAGAGCAAGCATATGGGAGAGGACTTCAACATTTCTTCAATTGAAATGGTGTATAGATTGGTGCCCCGACTGCCCTTGAGGAGATCTAAACCATCCAATTCTCTGACGAAACATGTATGCTTTCTGAAAGCCACTTCCAGATCTGAATCACAAAATTGACCCACAGAAAACAGATTGTGTCCTAGTCCTTCCACATAATATACCCTTGAGATTACACTGTTACCAAACACATAATCTCCATAACCCATAATAGCACCAAAGTGGTCGTTCCCGAATCTAACTGTCCCGATAAACTTTTTCACGAAGTTCTTGAGCCGTGAGCGATCCCCAGTCATATGTTTTGAGCAGCCTGAGTCCAAATACCACAGGACGATTTGTACGACCTGCATTTGAAACCAGACAACAATGGATAACTGAAAAATGTGGATCCCCACGTACAATTGGGGTCCATTTGGTCAGCACATACATATTCAGAAGCCACAAATTTCACAGATGCTACTGTCTTTGCTGAGGAGACGGAACTAGAGGTAGGACAAGACCTAGATGGAAGGCATTGTGATTCTAAAGGCAGGATTCTACCAGTTGGTCTCCATTCCTTATTCTTCACAATTTTATGCATATTCATTTTAGGTAATGATCTCTGTTTTCCTAAATTGAATTTCCTTCCAGTGGGTCTCCATTCCTTAACTTTCACAATTTTATGCTTATTCATTTTAGGTAACGTGCACTGTTTTCCTAAATTGAATTTTCTTCCAGTGGGTCTCCATTGATAGCCTATGCTAGCAAATGTTTTTCCTGTTGCTTTCCAAACCTTTGTGCATGCTTCAGTTATCCTACCATTCTTATCGTGGGATGATGCAGAAGACATCAGGAAAGACACAACACATTCATCATGATTAGCATAAATTAAACAATTGTCGCATGTTTTACAGATAGCATTAGAATTCGAATTAATTACAGTACTTTTGATACTAGAATCAACACGATTCATTCTACTCATTGTAAACTTATTGTTCCTAGGTTGGACTTCTACATTCTTCAAGTGAACATTCTTAGCTGGCGCAGTCATATCCTTTCTTTCATTTCCTCTAGACCTTGACCCGCTAGCTTGTGTGTCACTTTTTACTCCTGTAGAAGTATCGAAGGTAACATTAGTTTGTTTCTCTGTCACATGCCTTCCTGATAATGATGTGTTGGGTTCTGATGTTTTGGGTGGTAGATCAAAGGCTACATGCTTGTTCACAACATTAGATGATGATGCAACAAATCTATCTCTATGGCCTCTAAACTTAGGAATTGAGCCTATGGCATATTCTAAGTTTTCCTGAATCCTTTTCGTGAGTTTGCATGCATAGACAACTGCTTGATCGAGTGGCTTATCATTCCTATCCTCTTCAACTATCTCACGAAGTGTGTCAAGGCCTTCTCTAAGATGATCGAGATATGTTTGATGGGCAAGGCTGTTGTTTCTAAGCTTAAGTGGAATACGCCCAACATCAACATCATACTTTTTACTATCAGTACCCTTTGGTGCATCACAATTACAAGTGGTGCATGGCATTTTACCTTTCACCCGAGCCTTAAGATTCTCAATTTCATTTGTCAAAGAGGTTATTTGATCATTATGATTGCTTCTTGTAACTTTAATAGAATCATATAACTCCTTGAAATGTTGTTTAACCTTTGAATTTTCTTCTCGATAACACTCATTTTCATAATGTAGCTTATTTATGGTGTTTTGATATTGAAAATTCTGAGAATCTGAAGACGAAGGTTTATTGGTGCCATATACTTCACACTTGTTGGATTTCAATTGGGCAATTTGGGCCCTCAGCAGTCGAATCGTGTTCGTGTGAGCTTGAATTGTTTCATCACGTTTGCTTAATTCAAAATATGTATCAAACTCAGGAACATCCGTGGATGTCTTGACATTTGATATTTTGCATTTTTCTTCTAAGTGTTGATGTTTAAGTTGCAAGTTCAAATAATCAACTTCTAGTTTAGAAAAACGTTTAACCATGTTATCATGGTCGTCATTTTGAATTTTTTCAAGCAATTTCAAATTCTCCCCCTCAAGCTCAACAACACGATTCTGGGTGACATTTAACGCAATAGCATACTCATTAAATTGACAAGCAGACAATGCAGAATCAGTGACAGTGTAAAATACATCTTGTGCAATACATTTAGCAATCAAGTTGTCGTTAGTAATGAGTATGTTTTTTCTTTCAATCTCTCGACTCTTAAGTTCTATTGCATGTTCATTCACCTCATTTTCCATATCTTTAAATACTACTTTCATTTCATTTATTTCGGCTTTAAGGGCAGTTTGCAACCCTTCAAAGTGTTCTTTAAGTAATTTAAAGAATGGCATGACCTCAGTTAAGTAACACCTTTTTGCATGTTCAAAACACCTTTCCCCCTCAGTGATGCCGGTTGGTGTGATTCTCTTCTTACATGTTTTATCAAAATCAGCAAACAGTTGCCAAAGCACATATAAGCTAATAAAGGTTTTGCATTCAGTGGGAAGAGACAAAGGCACCAAATTCCTAGGTGTATTGGGAGGATACACCGTTATGGACGCAACTTTTCGAATGAGGGGGGTGTTGGCCTTAAGTTTATCTTCCTTAAGTTTTTCACTATCTTGTTTCCAAAATATCTGTTCAGGTGTTAACTTCTTTTGAGGAGCAAACACAGTCAAACGATTTTCCTCATAATAATCATGGGGTTTGATTATTATTCGTCTGGCTATGCACTCGGGATCCCTCATTTTCTCATTCATTTTTTCTTTCGTTTTATCACTTAACTCATCTTCTTCATCAGTGTAGATATGCTCAGGTTGGTCATGAATAGGCTTAATCATTACATTACCATCATATAGGGCTGGTTGAAGTACTTGCATGTCCCTAAGGATGGTTGACTTTGGTTCACCTATCATGATTTTACTATGCTTATCACTCAGCTTTCTGTGCTTATGAATCATTTGAGCAGTTTGTATGGTTTGATTTTGTGTGTACAACTTATCTTCAAGCTTATTTTTTAACGTCTTGAGTTTAGAGAAATCATTTAAAAGAGTTGTTTCTTTTTGTTTGAATTCTTGCCTAAGTGTTGTTACACACTTTTGTGCTTCCTGTTTTTGTATGACAGACTGTTCTAGCTGACTTTTCAAAGAACTTAACTCTAATTTTAATGTTTCTTCTCGCACTCTAGACTCTTTAATAAGTGTACTCATTTGACCTTCTAATTTCTGCTCACGATCATTAAGCTCAAACTTAGCACGCTGTTCATACATAGCCACTTGTTCTTTATAGATGTTAAGTCTAGTGATCAAGTTATTATCAGGGACAGGCAATTGGTTCTCATGGTACTCACATGCATTATCTACATTACTAGCATTGTCTAAGGCACATACATTACTCATAGCACACACATCATTATTGACAAAGGATTCACCATTTGGTACATCAGGCGAGTTGTTGCTATTCAAATACTGTTCATATGAGACAATATTGCTATTATCCATATCAACATCACTTGAGTCAGAAACAACCGCCTGATGTACTTCTTCGGGAATCTGATGTCCCTCGACAATATTATATGTGTCATAAATTTTTAGTACCTCAGAAATCACGGATGCATTAGAAGAACCAGCTTGACGAGATGAGGCCAGGGAAGACAAGTTAGCCATGAAGATAGTTTGAGCAGTAGGTTCATCATCCACATCAGAGTCAAATGCATCACAGTCATCTGCCTTGAAGATGTTAGGATCATTAAGTGCCAGATCCTGAACAGGTTTCTCATCCACATCTTCATCAAACGTATTTCCTCCATCTCCTGCCAAGAACAATAACTCTTCCTCATCCAATACAGCACCATTTTCTTGAGCTTGCATTAACAGCATCTTGTCTTTGAAGTAATCTGAGTTCTGAGGACGTTTAGGTTGATTGCAGTTTCTAGCAATGTGTCCAAGCCCCCCACAATTATAACACTTGATCTGTTTCCCTTGCCCCTGATTGGCATTCCCTGCTCTGTTCTGCACATACCCTCGACCCATGTTTCTACCAGCTCTCCCTTGCACATTCTGGACCACAATTTTCCCGTCCTCCACCATTGCTAGATTGCGTGGGTTGGAAGAATTCCTTAACTGATTGTTGGTCTGAGGAAGTGATGCTTGAAACTGTTGAACCAGTAGAGATACTTGATTGGTGAGGTTGTCAATCATTTTGTCGGTCTGAGAGTAGCCTGAGTCAAGTTGTGAACTCATAGCAGGTACTTGTGAGTGAAGTTGGTGATAGCTTGGATAGGATGATGATTGGATTGTTGGTTGTACATTTGTCATGAAAGCCAGTGGGTCATTCGTAGTTGAAGGATTCAACTTTTCTCTCAGCACCCGATCATAGGCAGCATGCTTCTCATGTTGTTGCAGGTAAGCATACAGCTGTTCATAGTTAGTCTCCCTTAAACCTTTGTTGAGTTTGACAGCAGTAACAAATCTGTCCCATTCCGGAGTCATGTTGTTCACAAACTTTGAGTTAAGTTGGATGTTGGGCATAGTCATTCTGATCATCCTCATATCATTCACCAACTTATGAAATCTCACATAGTAATCTGTGACATTTTCTCCTGGGTTCATTTTGAAATGCTCGAACTCATCATACAGCTGTGACTCACGATCTTCCTTTGTGAGTTCTGACCCTGCCAACAACATTTTAACGTTGTCCCACACAGCCTTGGCTTCAGTGTTAAAATTGATGAGCTTGTATACATCCTTTGGAAGACCTTGAATAACTATGTTGGAGGCTCTAATATCGGCATCATACCTCTTCTTTTCTTCTTCATTAAGATCATTGTAGTTTCTAGGTCTGTCGATGCCCCAAGTTACAGTACCATCTTCACCAGTTGTAACAACGTCTCTGGTGGTACCCATCTGATAAGGTCCTTCGTCAATTGACTTAAGAATGTTAACACCATTATCTTTTCCCAAACAGTAAAGTCTAATTCGTTGTGCCCAAGACTCATAATCCGTCCTATCTAGCATAGGTGGACGAGTGTCAGATCCTGCTGCCTGAATATCATCTGATGATGTACTTGATGTGGTAGCCATAGTAACTACGGGATTTTACTGATCTTGTGATTTAACCGAGAAATTGAATCTTTCGCGGGAATTTCTAAAATCACCAAGACACAAACTGCCTAGACAAACAGCGTAGACACAAACCGCGTATATGCCTAAGAGACAAACCGAGTTCACACAGGAGACACAAACCGCGTGTGCGCCAAAGAGACAAACCGAGTTCACACAGGAGACACAAACCGCGTGTGCGCCAAAGAGACAAACCGAGTTCACACCAAAGACACAAACCGCGTATTCGCCAAATAGACAAACCGAGTTCACACCGGATATACAAACCGCGTATGTGCCAAGAGACAAACCGAGTTCACACCAAAGATACAAACCGCGTATTCGCCAAATAGACAAACCGAGTTCACAATGGAGGTACAAACCGCGTATGTGCCAAGAGACAAACCGAGTTCACAATGAAGATACAAACCGAGTTCACACCAAACATACAAACCGCGTATGACACAAACCGCGTATGCGCCAAATAGACAAACCGAGTTCACACCGGATATACAAACCGCGTAGACACAAACCGCGTACGCACCGTAGAGACAAACCGCGTTGGCACAAACTTCCAAACCTGTCACTATCAATGCCGTTTGTCCTTTTGCCTAAACTAGTATAAAGACAAACCACGTACCCGATACTACACAAACCGCATACAAGAACGTCCAAACTTACATAAACCGCATTCAAGAACACTAGCACAAAAAACCTACGAATTGCTCCAAAATCACCACACGTTTCTTAGATCTGTGAATCCAAACACCAAAAACCACTCTAATACTAATCCTTAATCTAGAAAGTACAAAGAAAACTAACTTCTAATCACTAAACAAAGTACAAAGATGAGATTTATACTACTTAATAAAACCGAACTAAAACTTAAAAAAAACTACAAATCTAACTAAATCTAACCAAGAAAAACCTAAAGAACTACACAAATTCAATATAAAACAGCCTCTAATCACTAAACAAAAACACAAAATGAAGTTTAAGCTACAAAACAAACCGAATCCAAGAGAAACTTAAAACCACAATTCGAACCAACAAAAAAACCTCAAGAACTACACCAATTCGTGAATACCAACTCTCATGGACCTAACCATGGCTCTTGATACCAATTGTAGGGTATTCACAATACATGAATCTCTAGTTTGAGGGTTGTATGGATCGAATAAGAGAAGATTTCTAGAGAGAAGTGGGAGCCTTTTTAGTGAGAGAAACACAAGTAATATTAGATTAAGTGAAAAGGTCCAACCCTTCCCTTGTGTGGGAAGGGATATATATACTACTACATATTATGTCCCTAGTGGACTGTGGAGCGAGCTGACAGTGGGGAAAGCCCCGACCCACTCCACAAATATAGATACGACTAATACTAATACTAATAATACTAAGCTAATATAGATAAGCCTACGAGCTATAGAAATGCTAATTAGATGCTCGGGGTGACCGAGCCTTCATCTGAATATTTATATTCCTAACAATTGTTCTTTTCCTTACTTGCATTACTTATATTGATTGTTTGTGTGCATTAACTTGAAATCACGTTAAGTCTCAAAGCGAATAAATTTAAAAAGCGGTAAAAACTATTCAACCCCCCTTTTAGTTTTCCACAATTGGCATCTGAGCTACGATACTCAATATTTTCAAAATATATTGTATTTTAAAACTTGAAACGATCAATGGATTTTAAAAACTTCAAAGAAGGGCAATCTATGCAAAGACCACCACTATTTGAACCAAATAGTTTTCTATATTGGAAAAACCGCTTTGAAACTTATGCGAAGTCAAAAGATATAGATTTATGGTATATTATCTTAGAAGGTGATAACAAACCTATATTGAATATATCAGGAGGTCGGGATGAGGGTACTTCTCTTACTCGTCACAGTGATGAGCAAAAGAAGTTGATTGCCAAAAATAATGAAGTTAAAATGTCGCTTTATAATGCTTTACCTAAGAAAGAATATGAAAGAGTTTTTATGTTTAAAACGGCTAAGGATATTTGGCAAACATTAATTATCACTCATCAAGGGAACTCACAATTCAAAGATAACAAAATTGATCTTCTTGTTCAACAATATGAACAATTTGTTATCTCTGAAGATGAGACCATTAATAGTGCTTTTGCTAGGTTTAATACTATAATTACTTCTCTTAAAGCACTTGACGAATCTTTTTCTAGTAAGAGCTTTGTCAGGAAATTTCTTAGAGCACTTCATCCGAAGTGGAAAGCAAAGGTGACGGCTGTAACCATTGTAAGAATTCCACAATATAATAAACTATCTTATATTCTAATAAAGAATATTATCCTTTTTCTACGTATAATTTTTTTCTTATCTGATCATAACTATCATCTAATGTGACGTAGCTCACATCCTCGGTAAACGTGCTCACACGCAACCCAACCTAAACTTATTTATTGTTTATTCATATAAACATTTTTTGTCTAAAACTTTATGATATCTCATTTACCACTTTACGTTCATTCGTTAACGTACGTTTAAACTAAACGTTTCTTAATAAATAAAGTTACCAAGAAACCCTAAATAATTATAACAACATATATGAATAACAAAACCTTAGAAATACTAAAATACAACTTATTTGAGTAATGTACAAGTCCCTAAAGCACACAAACCCTAATTCCACTATAACTCCCGATATAAACCCTAATTCATGATTTTATGTTATAAAATCACAAACCCTAATTAATTTAAATGAGATTTTTACAAAATATAAATGTACAAGTCTTCCAAGATAATGTACAAGTCATTTATGCATAAAAACTATATATTAATAAAAATCCTATTAAAACCCTAAATATATTTATTTTAAAGCACAAATTACAAGTCCGTCATACACAAGTCTTAAAATTTTTTTTCCTAAACTCACTAATTTTAAGTACAAGCCTCTAAACCTAATGTACAAGTGCCTAATGCGTAAAAACTAAAAATTACATTTATATATATTTAACCTAAAAATCAACAAATAATTAAAATAATTTAACCAAACCCTAAAAATATATTTTTCCTATTTCTTAAATCTTAGTACCACTTTATTAAGCTCATGGTACAACTCCCTTAAGCACAAACAAATTTCTTTCTCTTTTATTTAAAATTCGACATGTATACATATATATATATATAACCCTAACTATTTTCCTACTTAATAAATACATACTCTAAGCCCTAAACTAACTAGTTACCTAGAGTACAATAACCTATAGCACAAAGTATCACCTCCTTAAGCCTATTCGGTCCTAATCCTAAAACCCTAGTTCGAATCTAACAAAAACCAAACCAAACCAATTTCTTTTCAAACCCTAAGTAAACTACACCACATATGCCTCCCCTAGTCCCTCCAACATCCACATCATCAAGCCTCAAAATATCTAACCAATGTAGGCAACTTGTATGGAGAGGGAATTTCCACATCACCTTCCCTCCCCCTCCTTCCATGTGGCATCAAAGGATTAAACCACATCACCTTGTCTCTCTCACACCTCACAAGAAACCCTAGGAAACCAAGAAAACCCTAATCTTCCTTGCCTATAAATAAATCGACCCATGCATCTTCATTTCTCATCACCACTACTCGACACAACTCAAACAGCCCACATACTCACTCACTACTGATCCCACAGTTCTCATACAAGCCTAAGAAAACCCTAAGAAGCCTAGGAGGAAGGAGGAACACTTGTGTCCAAATTCCAAGTCCATATCGCCACAAAATTTCCTATTCGACTACTATAACTAAGTAAGTATTCCAATCCTATTTCATTACTTTTTATATACTTATTATACTCTTAAAACACTAATAAACAATCTCTAATAAAAATCTAGGCCAAGAACTAAATAATACTTTTCCTTTTCCTTTTGTCGAACCAAACCGAGAACACCACTAAGCCATTTATTTATTTTTACTAAATTGGAAAATATTAGAACATGTTAAAAGAGTATATTAGAAATGCTAATAATCACGTGATCATATACTAAAAATAATATAAGTAACTTAAGAACTAAAAACCAATGTTTTCTTTTCTTTTCTTTTGTATCGTGCACAACCAAACACACCCATAATATAAATATTTAAGCATTACTAATCAAGGAACATTAGAAACATGTTAAAGACAACATAAATATGTTAAGCATACTGTAAATAAACTAAATATACTAGTCCCTAAACTCAGAAACCAAAACCGAACTCTTTTTCCTCATTTTCTTTCTGTCGCTAATCAGCACAGAACACCCAACTTTGGACCTAGTTTTCGACCTCTAAACGATCACTAAAAATTCTGAATTTTGGCCACAACAAAGACCACCTAGCTGACTAATTTTAGGAAAAAGAACGTCGTAAAAAGGTGGATTTTTCATAAAGTTATTCACGTCCAAAATCTGACTCTCGAACACTGTTTAGTCGCACCCTTTAATAAATTATTTCGAGCTTTATATGCTCGGAATATGAGCTGATAACCCATGAATAAGATGTTCACTTACTTCATAAAACATGTATAAAAGATTCATAAAAGTTCGTGTCTTTTTCTTAAATGTAAAATGTGTTTTAGCAAGAAAAGGATGTCGAGTGAATAGAGTAAATTGCTTAGAGGGTAGTTTTTGCCAAAACTCTACCTAGTTTTATAAATTGGACTTAAAATGAAATCGACATGCAGTTAAAGGGTAATTAGTGTCGAGTTTGAAAAATGGAGTTTTATTGGGCTAAAAACGTAAATATTGCAAAGTTATTAAACCAAGGACCAAATTTGACAACGATACAAAGATAAGGGTGTAAAGTGTCATTATCGAAAGTACAAGGGTAAAAACTGTCATTTCACCAAAGTTGAGGGGTAAAAATTGTAATTTTATAAAAGTTCAGGGGTAAAAATTATCATTTTATGAAAGTTCAGGGGTATAAACTATCAATATATAAAACTATAGGGTGAAAAGCGTAACTTATATATAATTATTATTATTAATATATTTTAAATATATTTATAATAAAAAAAATTAATAAAAATTAACTTACGATTATCTCGATAACGAACGAACGGAAACATAAAAATGAACAATAAAGATAAAATCTTATCCAACTTTTGAAGAAACTTCATGTTGTCTCATTTTAAACATTTAACTATCAACCAGAACGTTATGAAACGAATATTAAAACTTATTCAGAAACGATTACTGAAACTTGACATAACGAACCAGGTTGCGTGCCGGAGACGTTTATCAACTCTGTTTAACTTTGTTTTTTTCCATCCAGACTACCAAGGTGAGTTCGTTTTTACACCCATATCCCGATGAGGTACTATTTATGTAAATAATAAGTTATGTATTGTAAAGTTAAGTAGAAACTAAATGTGTGACTAATATAGGAAGGATAAGACTAGGAGGACTATCCTTGCCAAATGACTAAAATCAATTTATCACAAGGATAAATATCTATCTTTAGAAATGTCTGGAAAATGTTGGAGGGTTCTTGTGGGTCGACCTTTAGCTAGAAAAAGGAGGGAATGCTAGAAATCATCATCTAGCTCATTTTAGCTAGCAAGAAGTGATCAAGAATCATTAGAGATACCTTAATTGTTATCTCTTCAACAAGTAAGTGGTTTTCCCCAATTGTGAAAATTAGGGTTCATATGGTGGGTTTTGAGGATTATGGCAAAAGATAATGAATTAATGATCTCCTTAGTTAATTAGTTGCTAATTGTAGTTAATCTTGTGATAAGGAGCAATTATAGAAGCCCAATCAAAGCCAAATAGGAAGCTAATAGGATTTGAGGTAAGTATATGAGTATAACCCTTGTTAATGTTATGATATTAATGTTATGATTGTGTTAATGTGATTGTTATGGAGCTTGTAATGATATGTTAGCTTGGATCCAATGCTAGATGTGTAATGTTATATAAATTACTTGCTTGGTCAAGGTGAGTAATAATCCTACTTGATGCTCCTTGTTAATGTTATGGTTGGTGTTAATCACCAATCTTCTGAAAATGTGATGTTGGTTATGTCTTATATACTTACTAAGCGTTTAGCTTACGTTTTAAGTTAATGACGGTTTTGTAGGTACAAGTGGAGGAAGCAAGGGTAAGGACCTAGCTTAGTTTGTAGCGTAGAAGGTAGATCAAAAGACCGTATTCTTTTGGACCAAGTATATTGAAGTTGGAAGCCCCCGACGTGTCTTTCTTGTTTTGGGTATATTTCAATCTTTGTGGTCATTTTGTTATTTAGCGGTCTTGTCGCCATATAAAGTCATTGTTCTAGTTGGGTTGTAGGTCAAGTTCATGTAAATGTCAAGAAGTCTTTATGTTACTTGGTTATGGTGGTATTTAGGAGGGTGATTGGCATTTAGCCAATCTCACCCATTTTGGGAAGCTATGGGTCAAGACCTTGTACTAACAACTTTGCAATATATTAGAAATGTCAAATTACGTATGTGTTTAAATGGTTGTGTTGTGGTTAAGTGTTATGGGTAAAAGTTGTGTAGTAGATATGGCATTTAAGGGGGTGTTTGGTAGAAGCGGGTTCTCACCCATTTTGGAGTGTGAACGGGTCATGAGTGTATGGGTCAAGTTTAGTAGGTTAAGTTATGGATATTGGTTAAGTATGGTGGGTAAATA
Organism: Artemisia tridentata subsp. tridentata; assembly: GCA_021014915.2. Taxonomy (NCBI): domain Eukaryota; kingdom Viridiplantae; phylum Streptophyta; class Magnoliopsida; order Asterales; family Asteraceae; genus Artemisia; species Artemisia tridentata. Next base: position 174,422,928 of record CP139506.1, on the reverse strand, counting down.
TAGTGGTTTAAGTGGTTTTGGGTGTCAATGGGTCAAATGGGTTTTATGCATAACCCGTCCATTTTTAAAGTACTATTTCGGGTGGTCAAACGGGAGATGTTATTGCATGAAAATGATCATATGGACATATTAAAGAAATCTGGAAAGTTTGGTTGAGTTTCGAGTCCGGGAGGTCGGAGTTTCAGCCGAGGATTTTGAAAATGCAAAATTTGATCAGAATCATCCATCCGATCGGATGGCTGGCGATCCGATCGGATGGAGGTCGCTGGCAGATTTTCGGAAAACTTTGAAAAATCATATCTTTTGATCCGTAAATCGTCTCGGGTCGTGCGACCCGTCGTTTTGAAGGTAATTGAGTCTAGTTTCATTTAAAAATAGCCTCATAGTCTAGATATATATAGATTTTTGTCAGCTTGCAAAAGAGTGGCAAGGTGTTAGTTTCAGAGTGTACTTTTTGCGAAAAATTTTCACGTTTTTAGTTATTTTTGGTCACGGGGCGTTACATTCATAGTCCCACTTTTTATTACGTTTTTCCAAACTTGTGGGGAGATACATGCTTCTAAACCGAACACAAGTATTTTCCTGATTGTTATTGCACTAGTCGGATGGATATCTTTGTGGTAGCCGGTTATACAAATGCATTATATTTGAAATCTATGAGGAGTTTTTGGCAAACTCTCACTTGGGGGCAAACCACTTTCATTTTTATTATGTTAGTAAGACTGGAAACTATCAACGCATTGCGTGTCATGAGGTTTAGTGCAATATACCGAACAGTGATATAACTGATTTCTCTTTATTTAGCTTGTGTTCAACTGATTATAACTTTAAACGCTATGAATTCACTCAACCTTTGTGTTGACTTTTTAGCATGTTTATCTCAGGTAATTAAAAGACTGAACTTGGCACGGAGTGGCTGTGGACTTTCTTCTTATAAAAAGAGTGTCCATTTTGTTATCATTCAAATGAATAATGTAACTTTTATAACGTATTTCCGAACTTCCCTCTGGGACCTATATTATGTACTCTGATTTAAATAAATGAATGATAACAATTTATTTAAAACGTCTCTTTTCGAGTCGTTTTCTATCTTCATGACTGTGATACTTGAAGTAACACCCCAACTTATAATTTCGCTGCGATTATCGAAAACGGGGGTGTTACAGATTGGTATCAGAGCTCATGGTTATAGAGAACCAAATGTTTTCAAACATTGAACTATAACCAATTTTCACAAACTTAACCAAAGTCCTCCGTGCCACGACACTACTGAAATATTATTTATACATGATTTATTGTTAATTATTTAGTTATATAGTGGAATATTCATAATTACCGGGTGGTTACAGAGCTATGACTCCCCCTCCTCGTTCTGTCACTCTTATGTCGGACTCGGATATTAAAAATATCGCGACTGAACCGGACATCACGACCTTAGCTAGACGAGCAACAGAGTCAAATCCATCGGAAGACGTTTCCGTGGTACAGGAGATCTCTACAGCATTTGGGCATGATTCAGAGTCAGATCCTTCCGAAGAGCCGTCCGAGGATACTTTGATGCCTGATGTTGCACCGTTTCCTGATGATCCATACATGTAGGCCAGAGAGAGAGCTCGTACCTTTGCAAATGGAGAGCCGGCCGAGCCCGATTCCCCTTCGGTTACAGAAATACCCCCAGTTTCTGCTGAGAGACTCCGAAGAACGGCAAGAATAAGAACTATTCCTGTAACTCCATCCTCATCACTACTACTACATCCTTATATGCTACCCACTTATGTACCACCTACATCCTCATCTCCACTGCCACCATCATCTACCAGCTTCACTCCTCCATCCGTCCCGTTTGAACTTAGTGATGAGGTCAGAGCTATCACCGCCCGATATAGTGCTCTACCTCGTTCACCTACTCCCGACATCTCTACTCCGCCACGAGTATTTGAGGTGGGAGAGAGTTCACAAACAGTACAAGAACGACAGCCGACCGTGTCCACTCTCTTGACGCGGCTAGAGCGGCAAGAAGAGCAGATTGAGACTGCTTTGGGTCATCTGGACGAATTACCATTAGAACGTATCGAGGGTATCGAATATAGAGTAGAGGATCTGATGACGGGTCAAGAAACTATACAACAGAAGATAGATGAGAATCGTGAGGAGTCCGAGAAACGTTACGAGCAGGTCAGACGAGAAATACCTTTTATTTACGACAACGAGTTGAAGTTAATAGAAAAAATGATAATGAGAAACGAAGAATTGGCAACAGCCTTGAACAGGATCACAGTTCTGGAGACGACAGTGACAGAGATGCAGGCTCAGTATCAGGAATACATGCAGGTTCTCGTCAGTATGATAGTCGAACTCGAGAGTCGACTTAGGGGAACTTCTGGTAGTCAGTAGATCAGATCGTTATATATTATCTTTTGTACTACGTCTAAGTTTTGGGATCTATGGTATAGACGTAGCACTAGTACGTAGTTTATATCTGAAAGCTTTTGTACTTAGCCACGGGATATGTGGCATAAATGTGACGCTTGTATTTTGTTATATATAACAAATTAACAAGTTATTTATGACTATATATGGTTAAGATATTTTGCTGTGTATGATATAAATTGATATGGTCCAGTGCCGATCATTTTATATACATGTACGATATTTGGACATGCTGTGACCTTATCATGGGTTTTTCCATTGTTAATGGTCACTATGCAAAGATCTAAACATGTGTTTTCTTGTGGTGTTAATAGAAATATGTCTCGTAAATCCCCAGAACCAGCCATGTCCCAAGCTGCTATCCAAAAACTTGTTGCAGACAGTGTTGCTGCAGCACTTGAGACACAAGCAGTGGAATTGGCTCGTACTGGATGCACTAGTAGACCCAATGGAGAAAGCGAGCCGGTAAATGCTCGCAAGTGCACTTATAAAGACTTCATAAACTGCCAACCAACTTTCTTTAAGGGAACAAAAGGAGCTTCTGAATTAGCTCATTGGTTTGAACGTACGGAAGTAGTCTTTGTAAGGAGCGGGTGTACCGATGACTGCAAAGTTGTTTTTGCTACAGGGACTTTATTAGATGATGCCCTGTCTTGGTGGTCTACTACTTCCCAAACCATGGGTGTGGAAGCAGCTCATCAACTCACTTGGGATGATCTTAAAAAGAAAATGCTGAAAAAGTATTGTCCCCGTACCGAAATCAAAAAGCTGGAAGATGAATTTCACCAGCTAGTGGTGAAACGAATGGAACTTAAGGCATACAATAGAAGGTTTCAGGAACTGACTCTCCTATGTCCAACTATTGTGCCTGATCTGGAGAAGGTGTTGGAAAAATATACTGAAGGATTACCTCGAAGCATCGAGGGGAATGTTACTACTTCAAAGCCTCAGTCGCTAGAAGAAGCAATATCCATAGCCCAGAAGCTGATGGATCGGGAAATCAAGCGCAATTCTACTCAGGGAAACAGTGATCACAAACAGAAGTTTGATGATAGAAGAAATACCCATCATTACGATAACTGTCTCAACAACCACAACTACCACAACAACAACAACCGCAACAATCAAAACAATTACCACCAAAACCGTAACCAATACCATCACCAACAGAACCGTCGGCAGGAAACTGCCAAATCCTATGCTGCCACTCCTGCTGAGAAGAGTGGTTATGTCCGAACGAAGCCATATTGCAATCGATGCTTGTTGCACAACTATGGTCCATGCACTGTTAAGTGCGTGAAGTGTCAGATGGTTGGACATCAGACCAAAGACTGGAAAGCAACTGGAGCAAATTTGCAGCCGATAATCGTGACTTGCCACGGATGTGGTGAGAAGGGGCATTGTAGGAACCAGTGTCCGAAGCTTAATGCTGACCCGAAAAATGGTGCCCGCGGATGAGTATATGTGTTAGGAGATGGTAATGCGCAGCAGAACCCGGACATAGTCACGGGTACGTTTCCTCTTAACCAACATCTAGCTAGAGTATTATTTGATACTGGAGCCGATAAAAGCTTTATATCTCTTACTTTCGCTACTTTACTTAAACTTACCCCCACTTCCTTAAACAATACGTATAAAATCGAACTAGCTAATGGAAAATTAGTAGGCACTAACTCTATAATCCGAGGTTGTACCGTAACCCTATTAAATCAACCTTTCGACATCGACCTCATGCCCATCGAACTCGGAAGCTTCGACGTAATCATTGGTATGGATTGGCTATCCAAATACCCTGCAAAGATTTTATGCGACGAGAAAGTGGTTCACATCCCTTTTGAGGGTAAGACTTTGATTATTCGGGGTAATCAAAGCAAAACCAGACTAAGCATAATATCCTGCATCAAAACCATGAAGTACATCAATAGAGGATGTCAAGCGTTTGTAGCTCATGTAACTGAGAAAAAGACGGATGAAAAACGACTGGAAGATGTGCCCGCAACACGAGATTTTCTGGAAGTTTTTCCTGAAGAGTTACCTGGACTACCACCTGTTCGTCAGGTAGAGTTTCAGATTGACTTGGTGCCAGGAGCAGCGCCAGTAGCATGAGCACCTTACCGTATAGCGCCATCGGAGATGCAAGAACTATCCAATCAACTGCAAGAGTTATTGGATAAAGGTTTTATACGACCAAGCTCATCGCCTTGGGGAGCACCTGTCCTATTCGTCAAAAAGAAGGACGGATCTCTTAGGATGTGTATCGATTACCGGGAGATGAATAAACTTACGGTGAAAAATCGATATCCATTGCCAAGGATCGATGATTTGTTCGACCAACTGCAAGGATCGAGCGTGTACTCGAAAATCGATTTAAGATCAGGTTATCATCAGCTGCGTGTTAGGGAAGAAGATATTCCTAAAACAGCTTTCCGAACGAGATACGGTCACTATGAATTTCAAGTAATGCCATTTGGGTTAACCAATGCACCGGCTGTGTTTATGGATCTCGTGAATCGTGTGTGCAAACCCTATTTGGACAAATTCATGATTGTGTTGATTGATGATATTCTCATCTATTCCCGGAGTGAAGAAGAACATGTGGAGCATTTATAGATTATTTTGGAACTACTCAAGAGAGAACAGCCGCACGCCAAATTTTCCAAGTGTGATTTCTGGATTCACACTGTGCAATTTCTTGGACACGTGATTGATCGCCATGGTATTCACGTGGATCCTTCCAAAATAGAAGCAGTCAAAAATTGGCCGACACCTACGACTCCCACGGAGGTGCGTCAATTTTTAGGACTTGCTGGCTATTATCGGAGATTCATTGAGGGATTTTCGAAGATTGCCAAATCTTTAACGAAATTGACTCAGAAGAACAAGAGGTACGTTTAGGGAGAAGATCAAGAAAAAGCTTTCCAGCTATTAAAGCAAAAGCTATGCGAAGCTCCAATTCTAGCATTACCAGAAGGAAGTGGTAATTTCATTGTTTATTGCGACGCGTCACACCAGGGTTTAGGCGCGGTGTTGATGCAAAGAAATAAAGTTATTGCTTATGCCCCCCGACAGCTTAAGCCTCATGAGGAGAATTATACGACTCATGATCTTGAGCTAGGAGCAGTTGTATTTGCTCATAAAATCTGGTGACATTATCTTTATGGCACAAAGTGCGTTGTGTTTACAGATCATAAGAGCCTTCAGCATATTCTTGACCAAAAAGAATTAAATATGAGACAACGCCGATGGTTAGAGTTACTGAGTGACTACGACTGTGAAATTCGTTACCACCCTGGAAAAGCAAATGTTGTAGCAGATGCTTTAAGCAGGAAGGAACGAATTAAGCCTATTCGAGTCAGAGCCTTAGTCATGACCATTAATTTAGACTTGCCATCCCAAATTCTCAATGCACAAACTGAAGCAGCGAAGGAAGAAAATATTCAGGCTGAGAATTTAAGGGGTATGGACAAGGCGTTTGAACTTCGTTCTAATGGGACTCGTTGTATAAAGAACCGGAGCCGGTTACCGCTCTTTGGTGACTTAAGAAATGTGATTATGCATGAATCACATAAGTCCAAGTATTCTATCCACCCATGATCTAAAAAGATGTACCAGGATCTCAAAAAGCTTTACTGGTGGCCGAACATGAAAGCTGACATCGCTGAGTATGTCAGTAAATGTTTGACGTGTGCACGAGTTAAAGCTGAACATCAAAGGCCATCTGGCTTATTGACACAACCAGAGATTCCTGAATGGAAATGGGAAAGGATAACTATGGACTTCATAACCAAGTTACCTAGAACGTCAAGCGGATATGACACTATTTGGGTCATCGTTGATCGTCTTACGAAATCAGCTCACTTTTTGCCGATCAAGGAGACTGATGAAGTAATGGATTTAGCTCAATTATATCTGAAAGAGATAGTCTCACGACATGGAGTACCAATTTTCATTATCTTAGATCGTGATTCTCGTTTCACGTCTCGATTTTGGGAAAAGCTTCAGAAAGCTTTGGGTACTAACTTGGATATGAGCACTGCTTATCATCCCCAAACCGACGGACAAAGCGAAAGAACTATTCAAACGTTGGAAGATATGCTCAGGGCATGCGTAATAGATTTTGGTAAAGGATGGGATAAGCATCTGCCTTTGGCAGAATTCTCATACAACAATAGTTACCATGCCAGCATCAAAGCATCACCGTTTGAAGCACTTTATGGACGAAAGTGCCGATCACCTGTTTGCTGGGCGGAAGTCGGAGAATCCCAACTTACCGGACTAGAAATAATTCAAGAAACCACCGATAAAATAGTACAAATCCGATAACATTTGCAAGCTGCCCGAGATAGGCAAAAGAGCTATGCAGATGTAAGACGGAAGCCTATGGAGTTTGAAGTTGGAGATAGAGTAATGTTAAAAGTGTCACCATGGAAAGGCATGGTCAGATTCGGAAAGCGAGGAAAGTTAAATCCCGGATACATCGGACCATTTAAGATTCTAGAGAGAATCGGTCCGGTAGCCTATAGATTAGAACTTCTGGTAGAGCTCAGTAAAATACATCCTATCTTCCGCGTCTCTAATCTAAAGAAATGTCTATCAGATGAAACACTTGTGATTCCCATGAAAGAGCTTCGTCTCAATGACAAGCTCAATTTTGTGGAAGAACCTGTGGAAATCATGGACAGAGAAATCAAACAGCTAAAGCGAAGCCGTGTTCCCATCGTTAAGGTTAGATCAAACTCCAAAAGAGGACCAGAATTTACCTGGGAACTAGAAGATCAAATCCGGGCAAAGTACCCACATCTTTTTCCTAACTCACCGACCAACGTAGACTGAATCTCGGTACGAAATTCCTTTCAACGGGGGGATACTGTAACCACTGTAAGAATTCCACTACATAATAAACTATCTTATATTCTAATAAAGAATATTATCCTTTTTCTACGTACAATTTTTTTTTATCTGATCATAACTATCATCTAATATGACGTAGCTCACATCCTCGATAAACTTGCTCACACGCAACCCAACCTAAACATATTTAATGTTTATTCATATAAACATTTTTTGTCTAAAACTTTATGATATCTCATTTACCACTTTACGTTAATTCGTTAGCTTACGTTTAAACTAAACGTTTCTTAATAAATAAAGTTACCAAGAAACCCTAAATAATTATAATAACATATATGAATAACAAAACCCTAGAAATACTGAAATACAACTTATTTGAGTAATGTACAAGTCCCTAAAGCACACAAACCCTAATTCCACTTTAACTCCCGATATAAACCCTAATTCATGATTTTATGTTATAAAATCACAAACCCTAATTTATTTATATGAGATTTTTACAAAATATAAATGTACAAGTCTTCTAAGACAATGTACAAGTCATTTATGCATAAAAACTATATATTAATAAAAATCCTATTAAAACCCTAAATATATTTATTTTAAAGCACAAATTACAAGTCTGTCATACACAAGTCTTAAAAAAAAAATCCTAAACTCACTAATTTTAAGTACAAGCCTCTAAACCTAATGTACAAGTGCCTAATGCGTAAAAACTAAAAATTACATTTATATATATTTAACCTAAAAATCAACAAATAATTAATATAATTTAACCAAACCCTAAAAATATATTTTTCCTATTTCTTAAATCTTAGTACCACTTTATTAAGCTCATGGTACAACTCCCTTAAGCACAAACAAATTTCTTTCTCTTTTATTTAAAATTCGACATGTATACATATATATATAAAACCCTAACTATTTTCCTACTTAATAAATACATACTCTAAGCCCTAAAACTAACTAGTTGCCTAGAGTACAATAACCTATAGCACAAAGTATCACCTCCTTAAGCCTATTCGGTCCTAATCCTAAAACCCTAGTTTGAATCTAACAAAAACCAAACCAAACCAATTTCTTTTCAAACCCTAAGTAAACTACACCCCAAATGCCTCCCCTAGTCCCTCCAACATCCACATCATCAAGCCTCAAAATATCTAACCAAGGTAGGCAACTTGTATGGAGAGGGAATTTCCACATCACCTTCCCTCCCCCTCCTTCCATGTGGCATCAAAGGATTAAACCACATAACCTTGTCTCTCTGACACCTCACAAGAAACCCTAGGAAACCCAAGAAAACCCTAATCTTCTTTGCCTATAAATAAATTGACCCATGCATCTTCATTTCTCATCACCACTACTAGACATAACTCAAACAGCCCACAAACTCACTCACTACTGATCCCACAGCTCTCATAGAAGCCTAAGAAAACCTAAGAAGCCTAGGAGGAAGGAGGAACACTTGTGTCTAAATTCCAAGTCCATATCGCCACAAAATTTCCTATTCGACTACTATAACTAAGTAAGTATTCCAATCCTATTTCATTACTTTTTATATACTTATGATACTCTTAAAACACTAATAAACAATCTCTAATAAAAATCTAGGCCAAGAACTAAATAATACTTTTCCTTTTCCTTTTGTCGAACCAAACCGAGAACACCCCTAAGCCATTTATTTATTTTTACTAAATTGGAAAATATTAGAACATGTTAAAAGAGTAGATTAGAAATGCTAATAATCATGTGATCATATACTAAAAATAATATTAGTAACTTAAGAACTAAAAACCAATGTTTCCTTTTCTTTTCTTTTCTTTTGTATCGTGCACAACCAAACACACCCTTAATATAAATATTTAAGCATTACTAATCAAGGAACATTAGAAACATGTTAAAGACAACTAGGGGTGGAAACGAGCCGAGCCGAGCTCGAGCCTCCAAGAGGTCGAGCTTGGCTCGTTTATATTTTTGAAAGCTCGAGGTCGAGCTCGAGCTCGGCTCGGTACGAGCCTTGTGATTTGAGCTCGAGCTCGGCTCGTGGTGTTTATATAAAGCTCGAGCTCGGCTTGGGCTCGGCTCATTTAAATGATGGCCTACAAAATATAAAGCTCGGCTCAAGCACGTTTATCTATTTTAAGCTCGTTAATGAGCTCGTCAGTCATTTTAGACTATGTGTGCAAAAGGAAAAAAAAAGGCACTTATTCATTCAAACAATATGTAATGTAAATAGTGGCTAACCCAAATTCAAAACTACAAGTAAAGAACCATAGGAGCACAACAAACTTTAAATCTGAGTAAACCCTCCATACAAAATATGGCATCCATTGATGATTAACAAAACGATGTCAGGTATCACATGAAACAAAATATCTAGCAAAAGTTCTAGAAAAGTAACAAAATATTATTGTGATCGCATGAGACATCTCCATCAGATTTATTTTTTACTACAAGGCTACGATACGACAAAAGAACCCGACCATGGAACTGTTAATGGAACATATGCAGCCACCCTGTAAGATGAAATATAAAACTATTAGTGAGGTACAAATGGTTTAGTCGCAAGTCATAACATACAGAAACATGAACTGTAACAATAAACCTATCTCATTGATCCAGATTCCCTTTATTTAGCATGTCTACTGAGTTGCCAATCACTCAAGTACCATTACTACTAATTTAGCAACACAATCCATGAAATAAAAAAGAATCCAACAAAACAGTATCTCTTTCACCTGGATCTTCATTAGTATCTTGAGTGTAAACAGTCTCGTCACCAAGATTAATGTACTCATGTTCAGATTGTGATGATTGACCATCAACTTCAACGCAATTTTCTCCTCCCGATTGCATTGTATTCGAAGTAGAACCATGCATTAGACTAACTGGATTTGTTGCACCTCTGTCTTGCATTAGTATGTTTTTTTAAAACCAAAATGTACCTAAAAAAAAGTGATGTGGTAGAATTAGAGACTCAATAATCAAATGAAAGCACATTTACGCTTCATCAAATGTGCTTGGATTATAATCGATATATTATTGTTGAATTAAGCTAAGTAGTAAATGCAACGCAATTTTCCTCTGGTTGCCTCAAATAACTACACTAAAAAACTATATTACTTGTTTAGTCTAATAATTTAATGTCGGGTGCACTAGTTTTCTTGGCTTAGTTTTATTAGAAGACACTCAATCCTCAATTCAATATTCTTACTAATCTGAATCAGGCGTTGTAAAGACTAGAAAGATGACGAGTTCAATTTGGTATCTCAAATGCACATGACAATAGGAATAAACAAAACTAAACATGGTGAACGTCAATAAACAACTTATGAACAAAATAAACAAATGCAATGATATAGATTTTTTTGTAAGCAAAATAAAAAAGTTACCTAATGGAATGATGAATGATCTATTAGAAGTCAATAGGAAGAACCAAAGAAAGGGTTGTGTTATTCTAACACCCCTTATGCATGGGACCCACGTATTTTTTTGTGGAATGTACAATCCGACAAAGCAGACAGTACAAGTGGCGGCAGCGGTACAAAGTCAACACACCCCCTACAGGGGGTGTCTGACTAACCTGTCCCCCAAAGAAAATGATAGTGATGGGTGGATGAAAAGTCATCAGTGAAAATATGAGAGTGAGTAGGTGGATGAGATAATCCTTATTTAGTTATTTTAATAATTATTAGGATTAAACATGTGGTTCTAGGAAATTAGGAAAAAGGGGAATAGGAAATGACACATTAAATTTTGTTAAGGCGGGAGGCTCGAGCTAGTTTTGTGTAAAAAGTTAAATTTTTTGAATTTTAAACTTAACATACATGTACATATATGTATACCTACACAAAATATACTAGAGCTCGTTTAGGCTCGCGAGCCTAATCGAGCTTTATATATAAGGCTCGGGCTCGGGCTCGATTATTAAATGAGCTCTAGTTTGGGCTCGAGCTCGGGCTCAAGCTCGTTTAGGCTCGGCTCGCTCAAGCTTTTTACCGATCCGATCCCGAGCTTTTCACAAGCTGCTCGGCTCGTTTCCACCCCTAAAGACAACATAAATATGTTAAGCATAATGTAAATAAACTAAATATACTAGTCCCTAAACTCAGAAACCAAAACCGAACTCTTTTTCCTCATTTTCTTTCTGTCGCTAATCAGCACAGAACACCCAACTTTGGACCTAGTTTTCGACCCCTAAATGATCATTAAAAATTATGAATTTTGGCCACAACAAAGACCACCTAGCTGGCTAATTTTAGGAAAAAGAACGTCGTAAAAAGGTTGATTTTTCACATAGTTATTCACGTCCAAAATCTGTCTCTCGAACACTGTTTAGTCGCACTCTTTTATAAATTATTTCGATCTTTATAAGCTCGAAATATAAGCTGATAAGCATGAATAACAAGGTTTTCAAAAACGGGATCCTACTTAGGATCGATTTTGTCTTTGTAAGATCGAGCTTGTAAGATCGGATCGGGATCTTAAGATCCTACTATAATGTCATTTTGTTAATAGTTTTTCTAATATTATACAAATCTATAAATTAATATATATCATAAACACAAATTATGTAAATATTTCATAGAATTGTTGTCCTAAATTATGATTATGAAATTTTTAAGAGTATTAACATGTTGTTTTTTTTTAAAAAAAAATCTACAAAATACATTCCATACTTTTTTAGTTTGTGGTTCGAGAAAAGTAAGATCGGATCATATTAGTTCTTAAGATCCTATGGTAAAAATCGGGATCCTATAAGATCTTAAGCTTTCAAAGATCCTTTGTAAGATCCGGATCGTTTTTGCTTTCTAGTATCGTAAAATCGTATGATCCTAAGATCAGGATCGGGATCCTGACAACCATGATGAATAAGATGTTCATTTACTTCATAAAACATGTATAAAAGAGTCATAACAGTTCGTGTCTTTTTCTTAAATGTAAAACGTGTTTTAGCAAGAAAAGGATGTCAAGTGAATAGAGTAAATTGCTTGGAGGGTAGTTTTTGCCAAAACTCTACCTAGTTTTATAAATTGGACTTAAAATGAAATCGACATGCAGTTAAAGGGTAATTAGTGTCGAGTTTGAAAAATGGAGTTTTATTGGGCTAAAAACGTAAATATTGCAAAGTTATTAAACCAAGGACCAAATTTGCCAACGATACAAAGATAAGGGTGTAAAGTGTCATTATCAAAAGTACAAGGGTAAAAACTATCATTTCACCAAAGTTGAGGGGTAAAATTTGTAATTTTATAAAAGTTCAGGGGTAAAAATTGTCATTTTACGAAAGTTCAGGGGTATAAACTGTCAATATATTAAACTATAGGGTGAAAAGCATAACTTATATATAATTATTATTATTATTATATTTTAAATATATTTATAATAAAAAAAATTAATAAAAATTAACATACGATTATCTCGATAACGAACGAACGGAAACATAAAAATGAACAATAAAGATAAAATCTTATCCAACTTTTGAAGAGACTTCATGTTGTCTCATTTTAAACATTTAACTATCAACCAGAACGTTACGAAATGAATATTAAAACTTATTCAGAAACGATTACAGAAACTTGACATAACGAACCAGGTTGCGTGCCGGAGACGTTTATCAACTCTGTTTAACTTTGTTTTTTTCCATCCAGACTATCAAGGTGAGTTCGTAGTCCCACTTTTTATTACGTTTTTTCAAACTTGTGGGGAGATACATGCTTCTAAACCGAACACAAGTATTTCCTGATTGTTATTGCACTAAGTTAACTGTTGCCTATTTATATTTATATTTAAAAAGTCTCTTATATCATGCACTATTAGTCACCTGCTGGGTGAGCGCAAATATATTGAATAGATCTATTGGCCTGACGACCCATTTGTACTAGTCGGATGGATATCTTTGTGATAGCCGGTTATACAAATGCATTATATTTGAAATCTATGAGGAGTTTTTGGCAAACTCTAACTTGGGGGCAAACCACTTTCATTTTTATTATGTTAGTGAGACTAGAAACTGTCAACGCATTGCGTGTCATGAGGTTTAGTGCAATATACCGAACTGTGATATAACTGATTTCTCTTTATTTAGCTTGTGTTCAACTGATTATAACTTTAAACGCTATGAAATCACTCAACCTTTGTGTTGACTTTTTAACATATTTATCTCAGGTAATTAAAAGACTGAACTTGGCACGGAGTGGCTGTGGACTTTCTTCTTATAAAAAGAGTGTCCATTTTTTTATCATTCAAATGAATAATGTAACTTTTATAACGTATTTCTGAACTTCCCTCTAGGACCTATATTATGTACTCTGATTTAAATAAATGAATGATAACAATTTATTTAAAACGTCTCTTTTCGAGTCGTTTTCTATCTTCATGACTGTGATACTTGAAGTAACACCCCAACTTATAATTCCGCAGTGATTATCGAAAACGGGGGTATTACAACGGCTATTGAAGAATCCAAGGATCTTTCAAGCATGACACTTGACGAGCTCATTGGAAAACTCAAAGTTCACGAGATGCTGATGGAAAAAGACTCAGAAATAGTTAAAGGCAAAAAGGAGATGATGAAGTCCATTGCCTTAAAAGCTAGGGTAGAGTCAAGTGATGATGAAGAGTCTAGTTCGAGTAGCGAAGACGAAGAGTATGCCATGGCCGTTAGAGATTTCAAAAAGTTCTTTAGGAGACGAGGAAAGTTCGTAAGACAACCTCGTGAAGAAAAGAAATCCTTCCGGAAAGACCGTGATGATAGGAAAGGAAAAGTAGATAGGAAATGTTTTAGGTGCGGGGATTCTAGTCATCTAATAGGAGAATGTCCAAAGCTTCCAAAGAACAAGTCTCAAAGAGCGTTTGTTAGTGGAGCCTGGAGTGACAGTGAAAGTGATGACGACGAGCCTAAGAACAACGAAGTTGCTCTCATGGCTCATGACACAGAAGAGGTACATTCTGACTCGTCATACTCCTCTATTGATGATGGAACTTTAGAAGTAGAATTTAACAAACTGTGTGATATTACTCTAAAAATCATAAACAAAAATAAATTCTTAAAAACCAAAACGACACTTTTAGAAAACGAAGTCTATTGGTTAAAAGAAAAAGAGACACGATTAGAAAAGGGTAAAGGTGTTAGAGAAACATGTGTCTCATGTCAGGAACTTAAACTAGAATTAGAAACACTTAAGACCACACAGGAAGATCTTATCAAACAAAACTCTAAGTTTAAAAGGTTTGATAAAAACATAAGTTGTGCAGATGAGATAATGAGAATACAAAAATTACCTCATGATAAAACCGTACTAGGTTTTATGAAACTAGGAAACTTAAGTGACTTTCAGAAACAAACTGTGAAAGTGAAAGAAACTGTTCCAACAAGATCAGACACCCACGGATCTGGCGGATCCAAAAATTTGGTTCTGCCAGTTATGGCCAAAGGTTCCGCGGGTACTGTTGATGAACAGAAGGCTTGTACTTCGGATTGTACTGAGTTTGTTAAAGTCACAAGAAAACCTAGCACTAGTACAACTGTTAACAAACAAAAACCAACAGTTACTATAGGAAAAGGACAAGTTAAAAATGAGTTTAGGACTAAAATAGTTCAACAAAGACCTGGAACTAGTTTTCCCAAACACCCATTTCCAAAGAGTAACTTTAACTCACAGCATCATCATCAAAATAGTTGGAACTAAAACATGTCTAGGAACTATCAAGGTCCCAACTACATGCCATGAAAGACTTATCCACCATTTCCATGCATGAACCATGATAATGTAATGTTTAACCCAAATGGACCCATGAGATATTGGGAACCAAACGCTTGTGTTTTTCTTGAACTTAGGTGTGCTTGAAAGTTGGGTTAGAACCAGATGAGTGGATAAAAGACAGCGGGTGTTCAAGGCACATGACGGGAAACAATAGCCTTTTCTTAACCTACCAACCTTACGACGGAGGTAACGTTACGTTTGGTAGCAAGCTTAAAAATAAAATCATTGGAAAAGGTACAATTTCTCATGACTCTCTTTCTATTGATGATGTTGCTCATGTAGATAACTTAGGTTTCAACTTACTTAGTATTAGTCAATTAGGCCGTAAAAAGTATAACGTCCTTTTCAATGAAAATGGAAGTAAAATACTTAAAGACGGTATAACCGTAGGAAAAGGTGTTTTAAAGAATAACGTATACGTTATGAAATTAGACAAAACACCTAAAGACAAACTTTGTCTCACTTCTTTGGACGAAAACTCAACTCTATGGCATAGACGCTTAGGTCACGCCAATATGAGGTTAATCCAATCCTTATCATCTAAGGAACTCGTTAGGAACCTACCCAAGTTGAAATACGACCAACTCTAAACAAGTCCATAATAGCCATAAGGCTAAAAATATGGTGTCCACATCTAGGTGTCTAGAATTATTACATATGGATTTGTTTGGTCCATCCGCTATACAAAGTTATGGAGGAAACTTCTATACTTTGGTAATAGTCGATGATTACTCTAGGTATACTTGGACTAAGTTTTTGAAAACTAAAAACGAGGCATTTGATAAATTTGAAATTCTAAGTAAGAAAATTCAAAATCAAATAGGAAATAACATTGTGTCAATTAGAACCGACCACGGTCGTAAATTTGATAACGAAACCCAATTCGGAGCTTTTTGTGATGCTAATGGCATAACACATAATTTCTCGGCTCCTCAAACTCCTCAATCTAATGGTGTAGTAGAACGTAAGAATAGAACACTTCAAGAAATGAGTCGAACAGTGTTAAATGAGAAAAATATACCCCAAAAGTTTTGGTGTAATGCCGTTGACACATCCACATACATTCTAAATAGAGTCTTAATTAGACCATTCTTGAATAAAACACCATATGAGCTTTATAGAGGCAAAAAGCCTACACTAGGATCTTTTGGAAGCAAGTGCTTCATTTTAAACACTAAGGATTACCTCACCAAGTTTGACCCAAAGTATTATGAAGGTGTATTCCTAGGATACTCACAAAATAGTAAAGCCTACATAGTCTTGAACAAAGAAACCTCAAGAGTCGAGGAATCGTTGAACGTAACATTCGACGAAAGTCCACCTCCCTCGAAGACATCACCTTTGGTAGATGATGACTTAGTTGAAAGTCAAATAGTTGAAAACCAAGAAAACGTAGAAAATGACAAAGAAGACGAACCGGTAAATAGAGAAATAGTCAACGTTAAAGATTCTAAAAGTCATCAATTAGATAACGTCATTGGTAAAATTAATGAAAGAACATTAAGATCAAAAGTCCAAAACCAAAGTAATTTCTTTTGTTCTGTTTCAACTATTGAGCCTAAAAATATAAATGAGGCCATAAAAGATGAATCTTGGGTCATAGCGATGCAAAAAGAATTAAATCAGCTTGTTGGAAATGAAGTTTGGACATTGGTCCCTCAACCTAAAAATCAAACCATAATCGGTACAAAATGGGTTTTTAGGAATAAAATGGATGAAAATGGAGTAGTGTCTAGAAACAAAGCTAGGCTAGTAGCACAAGGCTATAATCAACAAGAAGGTATAGATTACGACGAAACATTTGCACCCGTCGCTAGGCTAGAGTCAATTAGAATACTACTTGCATATGCATGTGCATACGACTTTAAACTATTCCAAATGGATGTTAAAAGTGCTTTTCTAAATGGTTTCATAAATGAGGAAGTGTATGTTGCACAACCTCCCGGCTTTGCCGATTTTGAAGAACAAAATTATGTCTAAAAACTTAAGAAAGCTTTGTACGGACTTAAGCAAGCACCAAAAGCTTGGTACGATCGATTTAAGACTTTCCTAGTTGACCATAAGTATACCATGGGCCTAGTAGACAACACTCTTTTCACCAAGAAAAAGGGATCATATATTATCATAGTCCAGATATATATGGATGACATTATATTCGGTTCAACTTGTCAAGAGTTATTCGACGATTTCTCAAAAATCATGCATGACGAGTTTGAAATGAGTATGATGGGGGAACTAAACTTTTTCTTAGGTCTCCAAATTAAACAATTAGAAGATGGATATTCTTCAACCGATCTAAATATCAAGGATATGCTTAAGAAATTTGGTCTTGAAGACTCTAAACCTATGAAAACACCAATGTCTTCCGAAACCAAACTCACTAAGGATGACGAAAGTGAATCCGTAGATAGCACTAAATATAGATGAATGATTGGTAGTTTACTCTACCTCACTGCTAGTAGACCGGACATTATGTTTAGTGTTTGTCTATGTGCACGCTTTCAAGAAGATCCCAAAATATCCAATCTTGAAGTCGTCAAACGGATCTTTAGGTATATTAAAGGTACTACACATTTAGGAATATGGTATCCCAAAGGAACGGGAGTAGAAACCATAGTGTATGCCGACTCAGACCATGCCGGTGACTATGTCGATAGAAAAAGTACAAGTGGTATTTGAACTTTTGTTGGGCATTGTCTCACCTCATGGTTTGCCAAGAAACAAACGGCCCTAGCGATATCAACAACTGAAGCCGTGTACGTGTCTCCAGGAAAGGCATGTCAACAAGCACTGTGGATGAAACAAGCTCTCATCGACTATGGAATTGAACTCAACAACATTCCCATTCTTTGCGACAACAAATGAGCTATCGACCTTAGCAAAAATCCAGTCCAACAACCAAACACATGGAGATACGTCACCATTTCCTACACGACAATGTTCAGAAGAGAAACATCTCAATCGAGAAAGTATCCTCAGAGGACAACATTGCCGACATTCTCACTAAACCTCTTAAGAGAGCACCCTTTAACTTCATTAGACTTGGTTTAGGATTAATGGAACCAAATGTGTAGTTAGAACCTTAGCTTGAACCTTAGATTAACCAAACACAACAATAACCAAAAATTGAGTCTGATCCTGCGGAACCAAACGACAACAAGGACGGACCCCTTGTTTTGGTTTTGCCAGATTCGTGAATCTCCAGGCTAGTTTTTTTAGTATATTAAACAAACACCCTGTACTGTGCATCACATTCCCCAAAAACATATCACCTATTGGAACTCGACTCAAAATCAACCAAACTCACAATTTAGGTCATCCCCCTCAAACAATTTATGCTCAAATCATCTCTGTAAGTATCCTAATCACATCTACATTCCTGATCTGAGTCTAGGATTTCTATTTCATGCACAAAATCAAAACTTGGGGTTTATGCATATTTCTTGTAAAATCATGAAGCATATTTACTAAATTGCATAACAAATCATGTTTTCCTTAGTTAGGAATTGCATATCATAAGGCATTATCATAATTTAATCAAAAACCCCATGAGAAATTTTTATAAAAATCTTCTCACGACTAGGAAAAACGGTTTTTGTACATTGTTCATACAAATACGAAACATTATGTTTTAGACATCACTTGCATAATATCTCTTGAATGCTAAAGGGAATACATAATTAATATGTATTTTCGGGTACATTCAATCGTAGATACATTGAACTAGGAGCGTTTGGGTTATCTCTTGTTTTATCATAAAACTTGCATAAACAAAATTTTCTTGCATCAAAAGGAGTCGAGATAACCGCACCTCCACATTGTCCCCATATAGGCACACACTAGAAATCTATATACGTATTTTCGATAGTTTTAACTAAATTATGTAATTTTCATGTCTAGGATAATCATGCCTCCCGTGACATATTATGATCACAAAGAAACCATCAAATACCTACCTCCAAACCATAAAACCAAAGGACTCACTGAGGACCAAGTCAAAATCTTTAAAGCCTTAGAAAAACGCTATGTACATGAGGGTAGAACCGTAGACCCCTCATTCTTAGAAGGAACCATTCTTAGAGAACAACTAGCCGCCATTCAATTCGATTGTCTCTTTGATATCGATGAACCCATAATCCCTAGATTCATACTAGAATTCTATGCGAGTGTAGGTCTTAGCACAAATGACTATGGTTACATGAACGTCCATTTCAAAGTAAACCAACCTCAATTCAACATCCCTTTAGATCAATTTGGGGAAGTCTTAGGTGTTCTGAGTCAAGGAACTTGCTTTTATTCGGACAAATGGTCATTGTCCATCCTCGATTCCAACCTTGATCGTATGCCACCATACGACACACCTTTAACTCCAAAAGAGACTATCCGTGCTCATCTTTTTGTACCTAGGACCTCCCACACTAGGACTAGTCGAGGTAAAGAGGTAGATCGAG
The DNA here is from genome assembly GCA_021014915.2 of Artemisia tridentata subsp. tridentata. Lineage (NCBI taxonomy): Eukaryota > Viridiplantae > Streptophyta > Magnoliopsida > Asterales > Asteraceae > Artemisia > Artemisia tridentata. The sequence goes on along the minus strand of CP139506.1, from coordinate 174,403,430 downwards.
ATCCGTTTGGCATGGAGCTAAACGAACTTAGGCCCCAATTTAAGAAGCTAGAAGAAGTTCTTAGGGCCAACGTCATTAGCACCATAGGAAATAGGGACCATGTCAATGCAAGCCTTTGCTACATGCTCTATTGTGCGTCAAACCACCAACCATTCAACCTCGCCTATTATATCGCCAAAAGAATGGCCGACATTCCGGGTATAGGTACCACCGCCATACCCTACGAGATGCTTCTTACCCGTCTTTATAGAGCTTTTGCACCCATTCCTCGAAACGCTAAAGGTTTCGTTCCCGACTACATCGAGATTGAACACACCTTTGTACCACTTAGTGATCATAGGGTAGCCGTAGCAAGAGGAAAACGAGCTCATCCTCCCACCTCATCATCATCATCATCGGTTAGCGAGGATGATGGTATGCCAAATTCTAGGATTCCTCCACCCGAGTACATGAGTCAACTTCCTCCCATCGACAACCAATCTGAGGAGTTTCGTCAAACTCGAGGAATGATGAAGAACATTGGACGGTGGATCATAAAGCTCAACAAAAAGCTCAACAAGAAGTGAGGGTTAGGGAATGTTTGGTATAAGACAATCTCAAAACAATGATGTGTTGAATTGTTGTGTTCTTAGAATATTATGTTGGTGTGATACATCTATGTGAACTAACATAACTTTGCAGGACGATAACACGTGATATTATCGATTTTTCATGCTTAAGCCACCGTTTGGCTTAACCCTCTTTTATGGTAAGTTTAATACCATCGGATTGATTTCTATATTCACATGTGTTAGAACCTGTGCTTTTGTGTTTAATCAATCATAACTAATTAGTTACATAAGATTTAGGAAAATTTTCGAGAATTCAACGGGTTTCGGGTAGTTTCGTAAGCCCTCTGTTAAGAAATTTGGATCGGCGGATATGGCGGAACCAATTTCTGGGTTCCGTATTTGTTATCGATTGGATCCGTATTCCAACAGTAACTTTTTCAAATTTCCAGTCTAATCCCGATTCTTAGATTATTGATTCTAGTTCTTAGGACTCTTCTACTGATCATTAGGAACATTAGGATGATTTAGGAACACTTAGAATCATAAGAAATCTATTTCCCACCAAAATTTGAAAATTCAAATTTCCATCCAAGTTACCTTTCTGTAACAAGCAAGGAACCCTCAATTTGGTTCCTTGCAATCTGTGGAAACATCAAATCAATAGATTTCCCACTCAAACCTTGCATTAACTGCATATCTTCAACCTTTTACTCAACTCCATCTCTATGGGTTGACTTAGATGATGTGACTAGCTCAATTTTTTGTTCCCAATCATTAGGAACCTCAATCCTTCTATGGATCAACATCAAATCCAAACACCAATTTCCATAAACCTTACTGCCCATAAATTGGAACCTTTAGTTGATCAAAACTCACACCTTCACCATCAACTCTAAGCATCATTGCTGTACTTCTTAGCAAACCTTCTTATTTCAACCATGTCAAAATCAACAACTCTTCCACCAACAGACCACTACGCAGGACTGCTCGTATAAGTGTCAGACAGTGTTGTTTTGTGAACTTAGCATCTTTATCAGAGGAGTCATCACCTCTCAACATCTCCTCACCCATAGCCAATGAGAACTTTCTCTCCCTCTCCACTCCAACACCACCAAATGTAGTCATCCATATTCCACCACCAACAATCACTCCAGTGGCTACCACACCACCACCCGCTCCATCACAACCTGCTAGATCAACATCACCTCCACACTCACCCAAACTACAACCAATGGAGTTATTTGCTACTCCTCCAACCTCACCACACCCATATCTTAAAACTTTGGAAGACCTTCCACCAAGGACTATCAATCCTCCTCCTATGACCTTTGAAGGTCAAGAACCGCTCCTCTTCCATCCCATTTATCGGGATATCCACGGTCCTCTCTACCGTAACCAAGAGCCACCACAACCGCAACCTCAACAACTCTCACCAAGGTCCACCCTCAATGTCATCGATGAGGAAATGTGGATCAACCAACCCCAATCCCAACAAGAGATCAATGAAGAGCTTAATCGCCTTTATGCATTCTCAAATATGGTGGATTCCCACCTTAGTGAATCCATGGATCTTCAATCCATCTTGCTTGCCTCCATCACAACTCTACAAACAACCACCAACCAACAATCAGCCTATGTACAACCACCTCCACCACCACCACCACCAACTCATGAACAAACCCTTCCACCACCTAGACATGGTTTTATCATGTGCGAGAGGACCGCCCACCTAACTCAATGGACCAACGTATTGGTTCATGAGTTACAAAATGAAATGAGGTTCATTTTGAACCACATTCTCGACCGCCTTAATGCGCTTTCCCATCCTCCACAATAGATGCTAGGATCCTCTCCTTTGCCTCCTTTTATAGGATTTCTTAGGATTGTTTTAGGACTTTTCTATTTCTACGTTGTTTTTATTGTTGTAACACCTTGCCTTATGACTTTGATCATAGACAATTTTCAAACGAAAGGATGTTATACTTATGCTTGTAGGTGATCACTACATATGCATTATATTTTTGGTTGGTTTGGTTTACTAACATTTGCATCATTATATGGTTGGTTATACTATTAACTTTGTTTGAACTTTGTGATTGGTTTGAACAACTTTAGTTGGTTGACTTTTTTAGTCAAACGGGTCAAACTACATTGCTTTGTTGAACCTTTACTGTTGGGAATTATAATTTGAGTTGATATTGACAAAAGATGAAAGATGAAGGAGACTTATCAAGACAAAGATGAAGGACCTAATATGTATTATTTAAATGTCTTTGTAACCCTAATCTCTAGTTTATAAAGAGGATAGGGGCGTCTATTGTTTGTAACACAGGAGTCAAGATGTAACTCCAAGAAAAGGTGTGTGTGTCTAGGCGTTAAGTCTTAGTGTAGACGCTTAGGTTTTGTATTGTTAGTGTTAGGAGATGATGACGAAAAACCTTGTAGCAATAACATTCATGTTCTATTTATTCCGCTGTGCATTTAATGTTTGTTATTGTTAATCCCTAGATGAGGTCTAAACAACCTCGAGCTATAAACGATCTTAACAAGTGATATCAGAGCCTAGGGGCTTGTGATCGTGGGATTCACAAGGTTTCGTTGGTCGAAGATTGAAGAAAACAAGTAAAAATTTGTAACTGGTTCGTATTTTCAAACCCACTGCAGACCTGTTTTTGAACGACGATAACTTTTTCGTTAACCGTTGGATCGGGCTAAAATTTTTACTGGAGATTCTTCATACATCAAAGAAGCTTTTCACTGGAGGGATCTTCGATCTGAGATCTAGATCGTCAGGTATAAATTTTTGAAAACTGCTGCAAAGGTGTTCATAATTTTCGAATTTTTAGGGTTTTTGGCATATTGAACTTCCAAATTTCGTGCTTTATTGTATTGAATCATTGTGGAAGTTGGTTTATCTGTTAGTTGGTGTTTCTTATACACGATTAAAAGCAGCACTGGTGTACTTTTTATCTGGTCGCATTCTTTTTAGGGTTTCATGGGTTAAAGATGAAACCTATTGCTGCTAATCAGTTTCTTATTATGACGGAGATTCTCTTAGGGTTTCACGATTTCTAATGATCAGATGCTATTGTTGATTATTCAAAGGCTGCTATTGTTCCCCTAAAACCTGAAACTTTAAGTGGGTACGCCATTGTTCTTGAAGAGTTAGGGTTTTTGTAACCCTAAATTGGAAATATGCGCAAGGTCTACTGGTGGTATCTATCTTTAATCCTTTGAGCTTGTACTGCTGTTCACCTTTCGAAGTGTACAAGGGGTGTTCATACTGTTGGTTGACGTTTGTTTGTACCTGCCAACACATGTTCGATAGTACTGCTGGTGTTATCGAACTTAGTACTGCTCGAGAAAAGAAGGAGTTTGTATTGCCAAGCGATGATTCATACTGCTCGAGTTTATCAGTACTGCTCGCAAGTGAGTTTGTACTGTTGGCGAGGTTTCGAGTTTGTATTGCTAGCTTCGGTTTTAATTTGTACTGCTCTCGACCAAAGGTTTGTACTGCTCACATTTGTTTTTAGTACTGGACGGTGAACATTTATACATGAAGATATTATACGTGAAGCTATTATGCATGGTTGGAGTTATATGTGAGGGTTTGATGCATACATGTTCGATATCAGATTGCTTAAAGAATTCTTATTGTTGATTCTTCTTCTCATTGGACGGTTTGCATGCGTTATATAAGCATGGAAGAAATTATAAGTGACACTTATTCTATTACTTTTCCCTACATGAAGAGATATCTCTTTTATTTATCACATGGGTTGGTGATTAATCTATTATGGGCTAGTGAAACGCTTTCATCCAAGCAGATTGGTTATTCATATACCTCGCATGTGCTAAGTTCTTTTATTTATTGTTATTCCATCATGCGACATGAGATTAAAGAAGTGAGGGGAAGTATATGTTGATTGGCGATTGGGAACACGATTGGTTCCAACACACACAGAGGAGATTTGATTTTTGGATTTGATTTTTGGTTTTGGTTTCGGTTCTTAAAGATTTATGGCTCGAATTTATTTGTTCTAATTGGCGACGAGGATTATTTGTTGCTTATTTGATGATGCAGTGGAATTTTTCAAGGTTGTGTTTTATCATACCTTTTAGCAAGAGGTAACTTGTTCGTTCGTTCAAGTGACTACGAATTGACAAACACTTGAATGAGTTACGTTATTGTGCTCAGTGATTATTGTCAAGGGGTTGCGATCTCCTTATACGTTAAGTATACGTTCGAAGTCGTATTTAGTACAAGATATAGGATACAAGGTTGGTTTATTCTACTTCAGCATCGAATTGGTAATGGTTAGTTTTCTACTTCAATATATACAGTCTACAGAATTGGAGATTCGAATGGTTAACATATGGGTTTCAGGGGAAGCTTCAGTGTTCAAATGATTAACCATTTATGTGCTACATCGAGGTGAAGGTTTTTATGATTGCTCGTTGGTATTTTTACTGAAGATTTGGGATTTTTCTGTCTTAAGTTCATTTATAAATGAAAACGTTTTTGTGTTCGTTCATGGAGGGCGATTCAAGACATTAGAAGACTAGATTGGAAGTATGGTGCTGATTCGTGATTATGAAGATCAAGGTTGCATACTTTTTGTTCCCTATTTGATGATGACAAAAAGGGGAAGAAGAATATTTTGAAGATTGCAGCTTGAAGATCCTTGATGATATGCGTGGCTTAAGGGGAAGACGACATCTTTCATACATGGTTTTGTCATATCAACTAGGGGAAGATTGTTGGGAATTATAATTTGAGTTAATATTGACAAAAGATGAAAGATGAAGGAGACTTATGAAGACAAAGATGAAGGACCTAATATGTATTATTTAAATGTCTTTGTAACCCTAATCTCTAGTTTATAAAGAGGATAGGGGCGTCTATTGTTTGTAACACAGGAGTCAAGATGTAACTCCAGGAAAAGGTGTGTCTGTGTCTAGGCGTTAAGTCTTAGTGTAGACGCCTAGGTTTTGTATTGTTATTGTTAGGAGATGATGACGAAGAACCTTGTAGCGATAGCATTTATGTTCTATTTATTCCGCTGTGCATTTAATCTTTGTTATTGTTAATCCCTAGATGAGGTCTAAACAACCTCGAGCTATAAACGATCTTAACATTTACATTTGCATTATGCTACTTGGTTGGATTTATTCATATACAATTAACCTTTGTTTTGTAGAATTTCTCATCCTTGAATCAAATACGTTGGTACCCTAGCAACGGGGAGTATTGATCGAGGGGGAGCATATCATGTACTAACTATAGCTTTTGTAGGTTCATTCATAATCCTTGAATCATACACACTGGTACCCTAGCAACGGGGAGTATTGATCAAGGGGGGGGCATATCATACACTAACTTTTGTTTTGTAGGATCATTTATGCATCATGAACTTGGAACTCCAATTAGGGGGAGTATTATCCAAGGGGGAGCGTTAAGTTCTCAAAATTATTGAATCATTCTTGGCACTCCAAAAATTATGGGGAGTAATCACCAAGAACCGTTCGCCACATTCCGCTATGCATTTCTTCTTTTTGTTTCGACAAAAAAGGGGAGATAGGATTAAGTTCATGCATCACTGTGAACATCACAGTACATATTTTTATGCTTAAAATAGTTTTCACAACTTGCATAAAACTAACTTAATCTATATTTTTAAAAGACTTTCACTTTACTTATTCCATTGCTTAAAAATAAACTTTATGTTTTGTCATCAACAAAAAGGGGGAGATTGTTAATACAAATATCGTCCTAAAAACGTTATTTATATTTTACGATCTTTGCTTTATTTTGTTAATGACAATTATAAGGTTTATCTTTAGCAAAACATAAATATAAGTTAAAGTCTTTTACATTTATAGTAACAAGCTTTTTAAACTCATTTACATATCACATGATCACTAGGAATTACATTGCATACATATATACTTTTACATGTTTATTTTTATTTCTTAAAAATAGAAATATATACATGACATCATGGCATGCATCATTTAGATAGCTTAGTTGACTTTACAATATATTTTGGAAAGATCTTGAAGCAATGTAGTTGACTTTGTAAGATCTTGACAAGACTTGGCAAGATATGGAAAGATTTGTGAAGCTCTTAGCTTGCATGTCCCGTCGGAACCAAACAGGTGTATGGGCGGAACCCGTAATTTGGGTCCGCCAAATCCGCTGCTTGTCTGCTCAGTTTTGCCTATAAATAGCAAGCTGATCATTCAAGCACACTCATCACTCATATAGCATAAATTACATATTCATTCATTTGTACATTACTAACCCATTCATTCATTCATTTCATTCTTAGTGATCTTCCTTTTGTAGCAAAGAGATCAAGCATCAAGGATCAACAAACTGTTGCAATCCTGTTAGTATAGTTACTGTGTGATTTGTTAGTAGTTCACACATCATTGTTATACCATTCATTCAGTAGAGTCTGGTTAGTGCTTTAGTCCTCAAAACACATAGAGTTTCGGGAGTGGTTGAACCCTTGTAAAGAACTCAACATCTAGCTTAGTGTCGGAAATTGTATAGGCGACGTCAGGTTGGTTCTACCTTGAACTAGAACCCGGTATTTAGCTTTGTACCGGAAAAAAGGGTAAGCAACGTGTGTAAAGGTTTTCTCCGCCGAGAAGGGAGCTTGTTTCTTAGTGAAGAAAAACTCTCGAGTTAGAGGCTCGACGAGTGGAGTAGGGCAAGGAAGAGAGTCCTTGTAGCCGAACCACTATAAATCTTCGTGTTGTGGTTTGATTATTCTTTTCCTTACTTGCATTACTTATATTGATTGTTTGTGTGCATTAACTTGAAATTACGTTAAGTCTCAAAGCGAATAAATTTAAAAAGCAGTAAAAACTATTCAACCCCCCTTCTAGTTTTCCACAGGGTCTTTATTACGTCGATATGACCATCTTAACTTCTTGCTCCATTTATATATCATTCGAGGATTTATATTTTGAATCGATTGTTCTATAACGCAATAGGTGTGCCATAGAATCATTAACAATCATTGGTCGTCCAGTTGGGACACAAATATAAGTTGCAGCATTAGCAGCGTATAAAAGATCTAGTTACTCTGTTTAGGTCACCAAATATGTCTGGCAACTTCTAGATCATAAAAATGAATTACACTTTGAACTTCAAATTCATATTCATTAGTGTTGTGAGGATCAACATTTACATTATTTATAATTCATTCCAAATTCTTGCTGCTTATTTTCTTCCCCTAAATGAATTATCATTCTCAATATCTCACATTTTGCGTTGTGGTGGATTCACTATAAGTCACATAATTGCATGACTTTTAGATGGGAGATAGATGGTTCGTGACCGAAAAACTAGTAAATGGGAAGGAATCATTATAAATTTTTGGCATGATGCAAATTAATGTTCTATCATTTAAATAACATGCCCCATAAACCATGAATTTTGCTCTCATAATTATTGGCTTTGTAATACATTGAAAACGTTTATAAACGCTTCAACAAAAGCATTTCGCTTACGAACATGAACTACAAATGTTCAACACTTGTTCCAATAATTACCAAATACTTGGAATTTCTAACCACCATTTCCAAAGATATGATATGGAAAACGTGCTCGCATTCTTATAAGCGGAACCACTAATCACGCTAACTTCATGTTGCGTCTTTCATGATCATTTTGACGATGCATCGATTTTAAAATAAAAATGATCTAAATGGCACTTGTATAGGCCTACGATATATATCTTTTGGATATTTTCCAAAATATAAGGGAATGAGCCCTTACTTTAATTTGATGGTGGTAGGTGAAGTATTAACTTCTATTGAGAGCAATAAAGACAATGAAAAAAAATCATTGAAGAAACTCATGGTTCTTTTATATATTCACATCATCATTGACTCAGGATGTGTCACACCCCAAAAATGGCGCATCGGAATGGCACTTACGGGGTAGGACCTCATTGTCAAGAACACAAAGCGTCACAGTAGAGAAATACCAAATGTAATACATTGATCTGATAATAGTCACAAACTCCCACAATGGGTTAAGTACAAAATACAAAACGAAATGAGTCTCAAAGTTACACAACATCACTAAGCAATATCCAAATGCAGCTTCACGAGTTATAACCCGGAAGGGTATTGTCTTAAGTCTTGCTAAGTCAGATCACTACTCAGCCTTCTATGGTACCTTCATTCTTAACACCTGAAAATGGATACTCGAAAACGTCAACATAATGTTGGTGAGCTCGTAGGTTTAAAAGTAAAACCGCGGAGTTGTGATAGCATAGTGTAGGACAAAAGTGAGCATGATAACCAATTATAAGCACAAGTCAAAACAAAATAGTGTCGCGCCAACTGAACCTGCCACGTTGGTTGCACACATAATCATACGCTGGTTGCACACATAATCATACACTGTGGGGAGCTACCCCGATAGATCAATCATATTGCTTCGGCTCTCAAAAGAGTTAACAGTTGCGCAGTCATGGTCGCACAAAACAAAACATGTCACAGCATATAATCGCATCAACACACATAATGTTCAAAAACATGAAAACAGTATAATCAAAGCATGAAAACATTTAAAATATCATTTGAGTACCATTTTCCCCCAAGGAAAAACATAATGAAAAAGGGGCTACGAGAACTCACCTTAGCAAAAGTAAATCCTGGTTGGTAAATTGGCAAATGGTAAATTAGGTCCGATAACTCTAATCGCGACCTAAATAATACATATGTCTTAGGTTCGAAAACAAGGTCATGCACGCAAGTTCATACTCTACATTACCACTTGTACATGTTTTTGTAATATTTGTTGTCAAAACATGGTTGCGTCAATTTGATCATTTATTTAGAAATCACCCTTTTTGGAAAAACATAACTTGTTTATCTCATGATCAAGTTTTTGTCGTCATGTTAATAGTTATTTTGAAAATCTATAACGCGCCTATAAGTGTATATAATGTTTCTACCATTTTCGCTTACGTCATTTTAGCCAAAATGTACTCCAAAAATTCCAAAAATCCAATCCAATTAATCCTAACAGCTTTCTAATAGTAAAAATAGAAGTTGTCAACGTATATGTCGACGTAAATCTTTATTAGGCCATAACTTTTGCGTCGTAGCTTCGTTTCTTAAGTTTTACCTATCCCCGCAAAGTTATTTAAGTATACTATCGGCTTTTTAAGGTCTCTGCTAGTCTAGATATCATTTATCATCAGTTTTTACCTCTCCAAATTCCTAACAGATTTGACAATTTTCTGAAAAAGTAGTTTTTGTCGTAAAAATTGAAAATAGCATATCTTTTTCGTTACAAGCCCGTTTTAACTCATTCAAGCGGCTATGTTTTCGTTTTCAAGTCTATTTTCTATATTTCTAGCCTAAAATGGTTACCAAGTTACTGAGTTTTTTGTATTTATCAAAACGGGACAAAACCTCTTTTAAAGTGTCAAATTAGTTTTCCTAGTCTTCTAGTCATTTTAACCTCTAAACAACAACTCCATATCTAGTCCTAGTTCATCCATCAACTCCTCAGCATAACAATAGTGATCTAACCATAACTTAACAATATTCAAAGGTCCATGTCAATGTTCATCAAGAATGTTTAAATCTAAAAGTTTAATAACATACATGTATATATAAGGTTTATTATTACTTTCTTGTGAAGATTTTTACTAACTAGTTTTCTTGTAGTAAAAACTTGTTTAGAACATAGACTTTTGTTAAAAGATCATGGTGAATGTATAAATTTATCAACATGTACCAAGTGATAACTAAGTATAGATACTTGACAAGCATTAGGACATGAAAAACATGAAATTTTAGTAGTGTAAGATTTACTTACAAAAGAGATTAGTGATATGAGAGTTGTAAAAAACTTGTTTAACCTCAAGACTAATGCTCCAAACCCTTACTAATGTGCCCTAAATATACTTGATCTTAACCAAAAATCAAGATATTTCCTTCTTGTTCCTCTTTGTGTGTCGACTTAGAGTATATATATGGGAAGTGATTTTATTTTTTTCTTTACTTGAACTAATAGGAGTAAAATGAGCTAACCTTGTATGTATATATACTTGAAGAATTCAAAGTTTCAATAGTAAGTCAATGGTTATCATTTGATTAGCTAGGAAAGGGGGGCGAATGGTGTTAGGGGGGGACAAATGGGAGGCTAAGCCTCCAATTTGAATTGTTGACTCCATGTTTTGTGCTAAAATGTTGGCAAATAAATTTTGTGTACATCTTGTCTAACAAATGTTTGTAGAATAAAAGGGAGGGGCGGCAAAGGGGTAAATATAGGAGTAGAAGATTTTTATTTTGTACAAGAGTGTATATGTTGTATGTATTGGGTGTTAAAAATAAGTATTGGTTGTTTATTTGGTGATTAACGAAAGTTATACGTAATTAAACGTAAGATATACATAAATTAATTTAGGTGTCAGGAAATATTTTTGGAACTTTGGTAATAATTTTGGAAGTATAAAAATACTTTAGATACAATCGTTGGGAGAATTGGGTATATCGGGTGTTAAATCTTAAATAGCGAATAGCGTTTGTTGAATTGACAACCGTAAGTATTTACAGAATAGGAAATTGTTTTATGGCTTAAAATTGTGAACCGGAGTAGGAGCAAGGTACTGGAGCATTGTGGACTAAATATAGCCTAAGTTCTAGTGATAAAATATTTATTCTAAGTTTCACGTTTGTTCAGGTAAAAAGTTTATGTAAAAATGGTTCTCAAATAAATGTCAAGAAAATAAATTCGAGTTTGTTGAATAGAATTGTCCTGTAAATTAGCGGGTTGTTATAGTCTACCCCCGTTAATAGAATTTTGTCCTCAAAATTCAGTTGACTAAAGGTCTGAGCTTGATCGGACAATATTCACGCTTCGGTTTGGTTGCACACAGAAGGTAAGGGTGTGGGTGTCAATCCAAATAGTACCGGGTGCTACTCCCTAATTGGTACTATCAATACTTCATAACCTCCAGAAATCACACAAATGAAACCACATAATAATCACACAGTAAGGCAAGCTTTCCCTTCCTTGAGTAAAGCTGTCAAAAACCTTAGGCATCTTTTCGGTAGTTTAAGTTGAGCCTCAACTGAAATCTAGCTTAACCCCACAACTCATCAAACAAGAACTGTCATGAGATTAAGCTAACCCATAAGTTTAAGCCCAGTAACAACTTGTTTTCAGCTTAATCTCACAACTCATCAAACAAGAGCTGTCATGAGATTAAGCTAAGCAACAAGTTGGACCTATCCTTAAACTACGTAACAACTTGAATCTAACTTAACTTCACAACTCATCAAACAAGAACTGTCATGAAATCAAGTTAAATGTCAAGTTGTAAGAAAAGAACTCAACATTTTTTAAGGATTGGCTCAATTTTTGGATCGCTTTCAAATAAACAACTAGTAGATATCCAAAGAGAAGATTCATCTATGAGTGATATGCATTCCTGTTTCCTCCAAAATCAATAGTGCGTGCCCTAAGTATATCTCCTAATGTCAGATAGTGTGCTCACCCCGACCATCGGTCTAGGAATGGTAGGTCGTACTCCAATCTAACTGTGTTCATAATGCGTCCTATAGTGTCTACCAAAATTGCGATGTGGATTGTCTGTCACGATTCGATAAAATAGGTAAGGCGCTCCTCATGTATGTCGCTCTAATTGGATTTATTATCTTTGAATACTACGGAGGCATCGATCAAACCAAAGGACTTATCCTGAAAACTCGAATTGCCTGTATATCGTTCTTAACGCGTGTTTTAGGGTTGTCAGTCTTGTGTACTCTTAACTAATGATATTCGGGTTCAGAATCTTTCTTCGAGAAGTATCGCGTATCATGAAGTTTGTGTCGCTCCGGGAGTTAAGTTGATGAGTATCTCAATTTTTCAAGGAGGGGTAAATTCTGTTAGGTCTTTACGAAGTACTCCAGGGAAGTCTTAAGCACGCGAGGTATCTTTGGGTTTCTGCTCGTCCTACTAAGCGCACTGAAATAAGCGGTTTTATAGTAACTATCGAGTGATTAGGCCTCATGAAATGCCTCGTCCATTCTTGAGCAAAATCATTTAAAAATTTTAAGCTAAGTAGCAACTTTAAACTTAATCTCACATCTCATCAAACAAGAACTGACATGAAATTAAGTTAAAAGTTGTTAAAAAGCTTACTTTTTTTTTTTTTTTTTTTTTTTGGAAGAAAAAGAAAATTTTCAGTTAAAGTTTAGGGTTGCTCAAAAATGAACGGGTGGCATTTTAGTACCGAGCGATCTTGTTACCAGGTGGTGGAGATTTGAACCATCTTATCGGTTTCTACCTTTTTGGTCATACATTATATCAATCTCATAACTAAGAGCTAGAACACTAGGCTTCGCCTTTAACAGAGGCATGAACTAAGTGGAAACAAATCTATAATCAACGTCGGAGTCAAACAGTATGATAGTCTAATATCCGTTTAAGGAGAACATACCCGTCACGAGGTTCGGGTCCTGGCATCCTTCTTCAACGTTCATCACGAATACCCGCCCACGAGCTGGGTTGCCATTGTTTCCAGTGTTTCCATTAGTCACTAAGGCCTGATTCTGATTATTCTGCACTTGCCCCTGCGCCCTATTCAGCTTAGGACACGTGTTTCGGAAATGATCCGGGCTCCCGCACTCAAAGCATGTCCTTGGGTAAATGACATTAACTGGAGTCGCCTGCATGATTACTGCTCGACAATCCCTTGCAATGTGACCAGTCTTATTGCAGCTGAAACACACTTGGCAGGGTTTAGTCTCCGGGTGGTGGTAGTTACATTTGGCACACTTAGGGTGAGGACCTTCATATCCCTTACGGCCCGAGCTCGTTGCCACAAATCATTTTCCCCATTTCGCTTTCTTATTGTCACCATTTGCATCTCCTTGCTTACTTGGCTCACTCACGGTCTTCCTCTTATCACCACTCTTGGACAATGTCCCATTCCTAACCATTTCATCTGTTAAGGTTGCAGATTTCAGTATCGCGCTCTGAAGGGTAGGGGGCTGAGTCGCTTTCACCATCCCGCGAATCTCAGGGACTAAACCATAGATGTACCTCTCAATTCTCTTGGATTCAGGAGTGACCATGTGAGGTACCAGTCTAGCAAGCTCATGGAATCAATCTGTATAAGTCGTATGATCAGCTCCTACCATGGTATGGTGGTAGAACTCACGTTCCAGTTTATGCATCTCATTGTCTGGACAATACTCCTCTTTTAACAACGCCTTAAATTCATCCCAACTCATCCCTATGCAGCTTCTCTGCCCTTAGCCTGACTTTGCGCATTCCACCAAGTCAATGCTTTTTCAATCAATGAACAGGCAGCATACTTCACCTTCTGTTGGCTCGAACACTCACTTATGTCAATCACTGAATCCATCTTCTCGACCCATCGAGTATAAGCTATCGCACCTCCATTGCCATCAAAGTCCATCGGTTTGCACGCGGTAAATTCCTTGTAAGTACATCCCTTGTTGTCGTTGTTATGGTTCCCATTATTGACGTGATCACTTCCACCGTCATTGTTCGCTTGATCATTCCCACTCACGTTGTTCCATTGGTTGCTGATATGGTCGCCAACTTGGGTGACGATAGCGGGTAACAGTTCTCGTAGTTGTTGGGCGATAATAGTAGCAACATCAGGAGTCTCATTGCCGATATCGTCGCTTCTCGTGCCGCGACCTCCTGCCCCACCTCCTCGTCCACCAGTCCTTCCACCCCTCGGTGGTGGAATACCTCGGTTAACTCGAGTCGACTTTCTTGGAGGCATGATTCTACAAGGTAGGACATTGATAGACGTTAGATAGAAGATAGGTAGGATAGGTCGGCATACGTGTCGTACTACTACACTCAACTTCCTATCTGAAAATCCATGAATTTGATAAGTCCATGTCGCATCATGTTATCGTAAAAACTTTGGCCAGGCGTTTTTAAGATAGCATCATGCTGCAATTACTTATCATCATCACTTCGTGTCATACTAAACACATAATCGCACACGCAATTCCTATAATGCAAACTATATGAGGATTCTTAGGTTATAGTCTAGGTTAAACCACCTAATTCTCTATAACCTTGGCTCTGGTACCAATCTGTCACACCCCAAAAATGGCGCAGCGGAATGGCATTTACGAGGTATGACCTTATTGTCAAGAACACAAGGCGTCACAGTAGAGAAATACTAAATGTAATACATTGATCTGATAATAGTCACAAACTCCCACAACGGGTTAAGTACAAAATACAAAACGACATGAGTCTCAAAGTTACACAACATCACTAAGCAATATCCAAATGCAGTTTCACGAGTTATAACCCGGAAGGGTCTTGTCTTAAGTCTTGCTAAGTCAGATCACTACTCAACCTTCTATGGTACCTTCATTCTTAACACCTGAAAATGGATACTCGAAAACGTCAACATAATGTTGGTGAGCTCGTAGGTTTAAAAGTAAAACCGCGGAGCTGTGATAGCATAGTGTAGGACAAAAATGCGCATGATAACCAATTAGTGTCGCGCCAACTGAACCTGCCACGTTGGTTGCACACATAATCATACGCTGGTTGCACACATAATCATACACTGTGGGGAGCTACCCCGATAGATCAATCATATTGCTTCGGCTCTCAAAAGAGTTAACAGTTGCGCAGTCATGGTCGCACAAAACAAAACATGTCACAGCATATAATCGCATCAACATACATAATGTTCAAAAACATGAAAACATTATAATCACAGCATGAAAACATTTAAAATATCATTTGAGTACCATTTTCCCCCAAGGAAAAACATAATGAAAAAGGGGCTACGTGAACTCACCTTAGCAAAAGTAAATCCCGATTGGCAAATTGGCAAATGGTAAATTAGGTCCGATAACTCTAATCGCAACCTAAATAATACATATGTCTTAGGTTCGAAAACAAGGTCATGCACGCAAGTTCATACTCTACATTACCACTTGTACATGTTGTTATCATTTGATTAGCTAGGAAGGAAGGGGGGAGAAATAGGAGGCTAAGCCTCCAATTTGAATTGTTGACTCCATGTTTTGTGCTAAAATGTTGGCAAATAAATTTTGTGTACATCTTGTCTAACAAATGATTGTAGAATAAAAGGAAGGGCGGCAAAGGGGTAAATATAAGAGTAGAAGATTTTTATTTTGTACAAGAGTGTATATGTTGTATGTATTGGGTGTTAAAAATGGGTATTGGTTGTTGATTTGGTGATTAACGAAAGTTATACGTAATTAAACGTAAGATATAAAGAAATTACTTTAGGCGTCATGAAATATTTTTGGAACTTTGGTAATAATTTTAGAAGTATAAAAATACTTTAGATACAATCGTTGGGAGAATTGGGTATATCGGGTGTTAAATCTTAAATAGCGAATAGCGTTTGTTGAATTGACAACCGTAAGTATTTAAAGAATAGGAAATTGTTTTATGGCTTAAAATTGTGAACCGGAGTAGGAGCAAGGTACTGGAGCATTGTGGACTAAATATAGCCTAAGTTCTAGTGATATAATATTTATTCTAAGTTTCACGTTTGTTCAGGTAAAAGGTATATGTAAAAATGGTTCTCAAATAAATGTTAAGAAAATAAATTCGAGTTTGTTGAATAGAATTGTCCTGTAAATTAGCAGGTTGTTATAGGATGGTCCAACCGGTCATGCCTCATAATAATATAATTTTGGCACATAAACTTATGTTATGGCTTTTCGAGGAAAATGCAATAGAATATAATGCATCATTAATATGAAATTTCATTCCTCATAACAAGTTTATATTTTCTTTTACGGAGCAAAATTGTGTTTGCATAGATTCTTACATCTATGAATATAGTGTGTAATATCTTTGACACACTTGTATTATGCATACATCACATTGCATTTTACATGAATCATATTTTCGTTTGCTCCTTTCTTATTTTGCCACTACTAGTGGTTTATCAATTTCATATTACTTTGACCATATCCTTTACCATGATAAATGATCTTTAGACATTTATCATTATATTTTCACATTCACTTGAGGGAATGGAGATCTTACATTGATCATTTTATCACATTCACTTGAGTGAATGGAACAAATTTATTGAACGGGTTTATGGTGTTTGTTCAAATACTCATTGCTTTGTTTGGCACAAGAAGAGCTTGTATCAAAGCATCGTTCTTGATATATGAGCATATCGAGGCATCAACCATCTCATCGCATATTTTCGTATCATTTAGATGTAATATTGAATATTGCGAAATTGTGCTCGCGAACACTTTTCATGTTTTACAACACAAAGTGCATCAATTATAGCGCGCACTTACAAGAATTTGTTTCACTTGATGGTCAAATAATTCTTTAAGACATGCCTAATGGCACACAATATTTTCGTAAAGGCATGCACTACTCCTTTTTTTACAACAGCAACAACGAGTGCAACAATAAAAACCACTCCAGCTAATGTCATCCACCCAACTATTGTTTTTAATCATGGCAATTTAAGACCCAAAAACCATTGCCATTAATTTGGAGTGTACCTGACTAAATCTGTATGATCAACAATTTTAAATATTTTCAAGTTGGTTCTTGGTTTTGATGGTGATGCTTAGAATTGTTTCGAGATCTAAAATTTTCATGTTACCAGAATCTTGTATACAAAACGTAGTATGAGCTAATGAAGTTTACATATAAAATTTTAAACTCGAAGTAAACTTAAATCACCATATGAGGTAGAAGTTTGGTTGTGGAATATTGTCCAACTAATAATCGTATCAAACTCTTAAAATGAACAAAGTAGCTTTAAATTATGCACTAATACATCATATATTCATTGTTAGTTAACAATATGTGTCACATTGGCCGTCAATAATTACACCAGATAATCAGTATTTTAAATAAATAAGTTAGTGTATTAATGTAGAGAGTTATGTTCATTATGCACAAAATAATATTCGACGCATAAATTAATTTTTTTTTTTAATTTAACTATATAGCACTATTCAGTCTTAACATATGAAGTTTTACATCAGCTATAGATAATAGAATCAATCACCTTGGATGAGATGCGAAGTCAGTTTAGATGTAACTACAATTAAACATCAAATTTTCGCTATGCATATGTAAACTCACCTTCACATAAACTAATTGAGAAGTAATTACGTGGCTGACTCATTCACAAGTCTAAAAAAAAAATCTTACACCCGTAGATGAATTATATATGACGAGCTTTATCACAACCTTTAGCGTTACTTGTTTGCCTTATGTTGTTCTAATTACATAATTAACCCGATCATTGTTTCACGGCCTATGCCGTATTATTTAATTTATGAATTCTTGACAACAACAGCAAAAAAAACGAACCTCACCAATTTACCATAAAATCTTAATTTTGACTTTTGTATTATACAAGTGAAGCCATATAAACAAATGAACCGTAATAGCAATTCAAAAATCAAAAGTCAATTAGCAACCAATAAGTTATATTATATCATTAGCTAGATAAGAATCTCACGTAGAATAAACAGTTTAAAATAAAACTAAATCGCAACAAATAACATTAAGGAATTAATACATAGATCATACCTTTAATGTATGTCAATATAAAACATTGTATATATTAAAACATGCAATCTCAATATCACAAAAATAATTAATACGGAGTATTCAAGTTCATACGAATTATTTAAGATTTTCTTTTATAATGATCGGCCAAATCATACTATATGCAGAAGAATACACATTACGTAGATGATGACATAAACTATTAGAAAAATCAATTATATATTTTATAAACTACACACATTACGCTAGACATTCAATATAATTTTATATTATACTTATTGTTTATCAGTCGGATGAGTCATTGAACCACTGCCATATATATGTTTTGTTGTATGTTTAAGAGATAAAAATTCAATAACGAAATAAATTCGTAATCAAAGATTGCATGCATGTATCATATAATAATCACAGTAGCAAACAAAACTATTGATGGTTTAACAAGATACGAAGAATGGTTCAAAACTTACCTCGATCGAAAATCATCTTAAGAGCGTGTTGATAACGTGTTGTGAATAATCATGAACAAAAAAGAGAGATGTAAAGAGAATAGATAATTCTTATTGATTAATCATCCCAAGAGGTTACAAGTAGGATTTATTTATAAGGTTAATAGTCTAAACCTAACTTGCTACTAAAGATTAGATGAATAGACATAAGCCCATAAGCCCATAAGTAATATTTTACAACAGAAACATTAATGTCGTTTTTGCAACAAAATTTCTCTCGATGTGATCATTGCGCATTTGGGCTACTTTAGGGATATTTTTGCAATTTACCCTATTTATTATTTCATCAATAGGTAAATTATGTAACTCAATTAGTTTAGCAAAAATTGTATTTTCTTCTTAACTTTTTTCCTTGTACTACATCGAACTGCTTTTCATAGGGCAAAGGACAGTTCTCTTAACTTTCATCAAGTATCTGAATGTTCATTGTTATAATGTCGTTATCGGGAGTATTGTATGGATAAAACGGGATGATACATGTAACACTTAAATCAATTCATAATTGTTTTTTCCAGCTTTATATATATTTTTGTATAAAACGGGTTGTTGCTTGTTTTGTAAAAATAGTATTCCGTAGTCTACCAAATCGAATGAAAGCATTGTTGTGGGGGTCTAAACAGTCAAAGATCCCCCACATGACAACTGGTTCATACAATAATTCATAGTTTCATACTAGTATATTTTTTGTATTTAAGTTTTCCCTTTTCAAATATTCTAGAATCTAAGACCTATTTTAACATAACAAAGTAGGGGTGACCAAACTCGATCGAGTACCGACAACCGATCCCAACTGATCCCGACCGACCTCGACCGACACAAACCGAACTCAACTCGGGTCGGGATTCGGGCTGAAGTTTCCGGCTATTCAGGACTCGGGTCGGGTCGGGATTCGGTTTTGTTCAAGCCCGACCAAGAAATTACAAAAGAACCGATGCTATTCGGGACTATTCGGTATCGGGTCGGGACGGGTCGGTTCCGGCCCGATGCTCACCCATTAGTTTACTTTCAACGTATTTATATTCAGTAATACAATTTTAATGATTTTCTTCTTGGTTTAAGAAGACAACTCCTACACCACAGGTCCACAGCTATGCAAATATACAATACTACACAACTATATGTAATTACTAATCTTATGCAATTTTAACTTTTATACTAGTATTTAGCTTGAACTTACAATAATTACTCATCTTACGCTAATAAAGGAATGTTCTGTTAAGTGAACAATGACTATTTTTGGTAAATGATTTTTTTGACTACTTCTTGAACTAACTTTACAAAAAATGACCACTTTTAGAATTTGCACTAAAACTAAAGACAAGGTCAATGAGTAAAAAAAAATATATATATATAACATTTTATCTTAAATATCTTGGTTGCTAAACATTTTGTTGTTGTAACGCAGTATTACAATGAAAAGTAGGGGTGCAAACGAGCCGAGCTACTCGCGAGCTACTCGAGCTCGACTCGATAAAAAGCTCGAAACGAGCCGAGTCTTGTCGAGCTCGAGCCGAGCTCGAGCCTGAAAATCAGCTCGTTTACTTATCGAGCCCGAGCTCGAGCTTCGCTTATCGAGCTCGAGTAGGCTCGTCGAGCCTTATCGAGCCTTAGATTTTTGCATATTTGTCATATATTTAGATTCAGTCCCTGAGGGACATTAGGCATTCAAATCTAGTCCCTTGCCTGCCTAGCCTATATAAGGAAAATTTATAACCCATCTAGGGTTATTTCACTCCCTTCCACACATAAGCAGCCGACACCCCAACCCTCTTTCCCTCTCTTCTTCTCCGGCCAAACTCCGGCCACCACCACACACTACCACCGCTCCTCCTCTTTCTACACCGCCACCACCAAACGCCATCTCTTTCACCCCTTATTCCTTTTCCCTACTGTACGCGCTCTAAACCCACCTCCCACCATCATCACGCGCCACCTCGCATCATTCCGACCAAGATCTATACACATCCAAGGGTGTTAAAGGTAGGAAACACCGGGTCACGTTTTTTTTTTTTTTATATAACTAAAAATAACTTTGGAGGTTTGGTATCGCTTTCTTGTAGTATGGTTGTGTCGTACGAGGTCAGGTCGTGGTTATGCCGTGAGCTTTAGCTCACAGCCGAGTTCTATTGATTATATTTGAGGTTGAGTTGAGTCACCTTGGTCACGTATATCATTCTTATTTAAGTGTATGGCTGTTGAAGATCTATATTGGATTGATTACTGTTTTAATTATGTTGGTGAAATATGGTCTGTGGCTGTTGAATATCTATATTGGTTGGAATTTGGATTTGGATTAGTTAAAGAATTCTTCATAAAGATATTGGTGTTGTGGCTGTTGAAAGTGGATGGTGAAGCAGATATAGCGAGCTCGATCAGGCTCGTTTAAGCGAGCCGAGCTTTGTGAAAAGCTTACGAGCCGAGCTCGAGCTCAAAAATAAAGGCTCGGATCGAGCCGAGCTCGAGCTCGAGCTCGTTAAAAAAACTGTCGAGCCAGCTCGATTATAGTCAAGCTCGGGCTCGGCTCGGCTCGGCTCGTTTGCACCCCTATTACAATGAAAAGACAGGCTTAAACATTTTATAGTTATCTACTTATCTTTGTTAAATTTGTTAAGTCGTAGGATTGTCTTTTTCTTCAAATATTGGAAACTTAAACCAGTAAAACATAGACCACTAAAATACAAGATTTCAATTTGGGATGTACAAGAAAATTAACCGGGAACAGCTGTAGCGGTGTATAGTATCATTAATTTCTGTGTATTTCTATTTGTGTATATATAAGTGTGAGTAATCTGAAAAAAAAAAAAAAAAAAATGATTTAAATTGGGGGTTGTTACATACACTGATACACCAATGCTTTTGATGCACACGCCATATTTTGTGCATTCTAGTACTGTACAGTGTGATATATAACTTGTATAGGATGGTTTATTTATCAAATAAAGTGGTGTGCGTATCAACACCTTTTAAATTGTAATTAATTATTATATATTTAATAGATTGCGTTAACTTTAAAAGTATGTTTACTTTATTTTAACAACCTTACTTTTTACATGTAGTATAGATATCGTTAATTCAAATTAATATCCCCCAAAAAAATTTAAAAATATAAAACAACGTGTCAACATTTCAGAAATGGTTTAAGAGCAATAGGTGTCGTAGGCAACAAAATCTTCTCATTCGGACCTCACGGGGTGCCACGTCGTCATGACATACCTCCCTTTTACAACCTCCTTCCCATAACATACCACAACTTACTCATTTGGTCCCCACAACTATCTATTTTTATTTTTTTTATTCAAATACCCGTTTGGTAACAGGGCCGGCCTAGACATGGGACGAAGTGGGCGACCGGCCGAAGCCCGATTTTTTAGGGGGCCCGATTTTTAATTTCTTTTTAATGAATATATATAAAAATTGTATATGTAATTAACTAAACCCATTGCAAATCTTAACAATCATCCAAAAATTAAACCATATAACTTAACCCACATAAAAAACCCACTTACATATCTTTTAGGGGCCCCAATTTTTAATTTTTTTAATTTGTTGCACCTAGCCTCCGGGCCTTTTTTTTTTGCTCGGCCTAGGTCTATAAATCCTCAGAGACGGCCCTATTTGGTAACGTTTATATTTGCTACGATCTGACAAAAAAGACAAGTTTAAAGCTCGCCGTGCAGACGAGGAGGTGTCTCACGGCGAGCCATGGCGAGGCAGGGCGGTGTAACAGCGAGCCATGACGAGCTGTCCAGCTCAGCACGGCGAGGCATGATTCTCCCCACACTGATTGCTCTAAGTGATTACTCCTATAGTCCACAATAACAACGTACCATTCATAAACAGAACTTCACTGCAGATTGTTTGGTTAGACAACATAAAATGAATATGTGAAACTAAACTATAAATGGTTTTCGATAGAAATAAGAACAATATATTGTAGTATAAAAGTTGTTGTCACATTAATTTGGGACCATAAATATGTTGGCGAGCATGACATAAGTTGGTGGTTACAATGTTAACGTAATGCAACGTATTCTAAATGGTTACTATTTTGAAGAAAAAAAAAATAAGCTAGTGTCTCGTTTGTTCAACGCAACTTTAATTCCGTGGTTTCTATTTTGTCTCACATATTTAGTTGTCCTTACATAAATATATTTGTATAGGACCTACAAAATTAAAATAATAACAAGTAGGGTTGGATCAGTGGAAAACCTCTTACCTCTCAACCGAGAGGTTAGGGGTTCGATCCTCACTCTTTACAAAAGGTCGGAGGTCTTTTTCTACCTTTGGTAAAACGGAAGCAGCCTCTCTACCTTAGGTAGGGGTAAGGCCGTCTACGTCTCAACCTCCCCCATACACCGTAATGATATTTGGACCCATAACCCGTGAAAGACGGGAGTTACTTTACTTTACTTTTTTACCTACAAAATTAAAATAATGAATGACGAATCATATAAAGATTTAATCCAACAAAGGTGAAAATGATAGATCAAGAACCATAAAGAATGTGGATCCGATATGTAATAGACTTTTTTTACCATGATGTCGACAATTTAACTTTAACAAAACTTTATCTCATGAGAGGCAAAGAGAGCGTCAAGTAGCCAAGATGAATGATATCAAATCTACTGTGCTACTCATGAATTACGAAGCCTCTAATGTAGAATCTAGCAATAAGGGTTGAGGCAAGGTTTTCAAGACCGGATACTGCTCAAGATCGTTTTCGCTTTTGTAAAATTGAAATCATAAGATTGAATCAGTATTCTAAGATTCTAATATAATGCCATTTTCTTGATATTCTTTATAATATTATTTATATTTACAAATTATTATATATCATAAACGTAAAATTATATAAATATTCATAGAAATCTTGTCAAAGAATATGGAATATTTAACAAGATTAATTTTGTTTTTTAAATTCTATAAAACATAATTCATAACTTTATAGTTTTTTAGTTTTCGGTTCGAGAAAAGTATGATCGGATCGAATTAGATCTTAAGACATTATGATCAAAATCGGGATCTTATAAAATCTTAACCTTGCTAAGATCCTACGTAAGATCCGAATCATTTTTGCTTTGTAGTACTGTCAAAATCGTAAGATCCTAAGATAAGGATCGAAATCTTAACAACTATTAGCTGAGGTATGAAAGCCCTTTTCCATATTTGTGAGGATTACACTTTAGGTTCGTGTTAGTTTTATCTTTGTATGCTAAATAATTTGCACCATCTTGATTATCTCTTTCCATTTTGATTATCTCTTATCTCTTTTAACTCTTTGTATTTAAAAATATCCCTAAAATACACATAACTTACAGAAAACAATGAAACTTTACCAAAAAAAATAAATGGAATAAAAGAAGTTATTTTTTTTCCGCAAGCAAGAACAATTAGTGGCAAAGCTAAGATGACGGTGTTTCCTTGTTTGGTGAGGAGTATGATCAAATAGAAAGTAGGTTGCCTTCTAAACAATCTAAAAAGCCATTAAGTGTTGACATGTGTCCCTTCTTGTTGTTTTGGGCGGAGTATTGATAAACACCCGGAATGTTGATGAACATTTGGATATTGATAAACAGTTGGTATTGATGAACATTTTCTAATGATGGATAAAATTTCGAATAAAAAGACAAAAGTGTTGGTCAAGTTTTGGGCTCATTTAGGTGAAGTTTGGAATAAAAAGACAAAAGTTCGAAGTTAGGGCCACTTTAGCTGAAGCAGTCACAAAAAGTGCCTAGAAACTGAAGTTTTTGGAGATTTTGTAACCGAGCAGCGCTCCCAGATGTCGTCACCTCCTCAAAATGATGTTGTCACCTCAATGCCTCTGACTACGTCACATCCAAAGCTTAACGCCGTCAGATCTAAGTCGGTGGAAAAAACTATAAATCGATTACGGCGAGCTGAAATCATCAGCCTTAGAATTCTATATATATTCTTTGAAAATTTTCATAATTCGTGTGCAAACTTTGGGAGACCAACCCTAACCGAATCTTATGCTATTTTCGGCCATTTTCTTCATTGTAGTTTATTTTATTTTATTTTTTGGTAAAGGGTTTCCCCGGTTAAATATATTACACCAAAAAATTATTTAAGTACAATCGAATGTGGCTGAAATACCACATTAACCTCAAGTAACCGCTTGAATAACCACTAGATCATTTGTGACATGCCACAAAAAGACCACACTAACTACATACACAAACTAGAACACCAAAACTATCCAACTGCTACATTAGATCAGCATTAACTATCATCACTGTCATGTAGTGAGGAGGTCAAAGTCCATATTCTTACCTGACCAAATAAATTTATTCATGCAAAATACTCTTCCCGTCTTCATTTTAAGTATAACATAAAGATAAGTTTATTAAAGCATTCAATCATGTTTATCATCACTTGCTTTGATTATGACTTTACTTGTTCTTTGTTTGCTATGCTACGCTAGATCACCTAGTGTTTATATAGGATTGCATGAAACTTGTTAGTAATTAGGTATATCTACTGTTTTCTCGATTGGTGATTCTAATAATCTATTGCCCGAGAATTAATTAGGTCTTTAAAGGTAATAACATGTGATAATTATTTATTGTCAGACTAAGAACCAAATAATTCTAAGAATTTGCTTAGGTTATTGGCATTGTTGAGTCGCCTAAGGTTCTTTTCTAGTTTATGTGAATTATGACTGTAGAGTTGTGTTAGCTTGCAAGACGTTAACAAGCTTGATAACTCATGCATAATTATTAGTTATAGGAGTTGAAACAAGACACTAGGCTAGTTATTATATAGTGTAGAAGCTCGGCAAAGGAACTAAACTAATCTAAAAATATCCTGCATAACGACCAGTTAAGGCGTGACAAATTAAATAGATAGAGCATGTTAAGGAGTGACAAATTAAATACGCTTGTCTCATATGTCGTTTTCACAACAATTTAATTTTATTTTTTTTTGCATTTTATTTTGTTATCTTTAGGTTAATATTAGTTTAAATTCAAATCTCTCAAAAATCCGATAATTTACTTGTTTCAACTAAACACTAAAAATACCAAACAAATAATCTTCTATAGTTCTTTAGATCAGTTTGTCATACTCAACGGGCGTACCTCATTATTCTTCTAGATAACGATCAATCCTTCGGAGTTTCTTATACTCTACATCAACTGGTAGTACAATGTCTAGGAGTTGTAAAGCTTGCTTTGCAAACCGCATATTTTAAGAGAATATTAAATGCAAAAAGTTGAAGATACAAGAGATAAGGTGCTTCAAACTTTTTTAGTATAAAAAATCAACTTTTAATTAAATGATAAAGCTTTCAGAAAAATACTTAGTAATCGCACAATTTAATCATTGAATTTTATTAAACTTCCAGATTACAATTTAATTACACTGACTTAGAAGATTTTGTTGATTAATTCTTATATACTTTTGAAAATGTTTAAAAACTTAACTAATGTATCTACTTGTAATTTTATCGTTATAACTACTCATTCAAATGATATATATATATATATATATATATATATATATATATATATATATATATATATATATATATATATATATATATATATAACACTTAACCAAAATATCATGGTAACTATCTGCTGTTATAAGATCATGTTGCTATGCATGGTTACTCGTCTAGTATATAAAATATAGTTAGTATATGTTGGAATATAATTATCATGACATTCATATAATAAACACAAATCACAAACCACGTAGCGGAAGTCATAGATCAAAATATATGTAACTAACTAACCTTAAATTACATTATAAACATACCTTGCAAGCTACCACGCAAATCAAAGATCAACACAATCACAAACCCTAAAACTTAGGGTTTTGGTATTCGACTTTTAATGCAAGTCGAAAAGGTCTCACCAAAAATCCAATAGGGATTTTTCCTATGGTTTTGTACACGCGTATTGTTAGTGATTCAATGTGAATGCTAGTTCAAGGATCACAATAATTAGCCAAATCACTTGGATTTCGTTCAACAGAAATCGCAATTCCTTGTGGAATTGTAGTTCGACATGTGGAGACAAAAGAGGAGAAAACAGAAGAAGAATTAGCTAGTTAGGGTTTTCCAAGAGTACCCAATAATGAATGCAAGGCATTGTATATATAGGTAGATATCTTGGAGTCCAAGTTTGAGTGGTACTCTCCCCTTGGAACCCTTATCGACCGGTCACATAGCCCAAGAGGGATTCTAGATCCTTCTTGGCTATTTTCTCTTTAGTCCTTGTATTTATCATTTAACGACCGTTAGACCAAACACCGTTAAGTCCTAACGACCATTAGATGTTATTGTGAGATAATAATTAAATCATAACATTTATATATTAATTATTATACATTGAATCTCATACGCAATGTGTGCAATCCCATAGTCTCGAGTTCGAACTGGACAAACGGCATATTAAATATTGTCCATAAACTTACAGCTCCAACTTGGACATATCTTAATATACGTAATGACATTGGTTAGCATCTAGCAACACGCCAACGCCTCCTGAACAACTAGAGTGTGGTTTCTTGAAGCACTTTTAATGATTCAGCATTATCTTATCCTTTGTTTCTAATACCGTGTTAAATATGAATATGGATCTTAAGCCATTCCATAATTTAACTACTATTTTTCTCGTTATATCTGATTGATCAATATTAATCATCTGAACGTATTCCATATCGATCTTGGGTATGGCCATACAAACATCTTGTTAATCCTACGAGAGGGCCCTGCAGTATTAAACTTCAAAACAAATTTGAAGGAACAAATTCTCTCTTAACCACAAGCGTAACTCATGAATTTCATAACACTTCTGAAAATAGCCCTAATTGCTACCAGTTTCGAATAGCGTTAGACTGCTTTACAGAAATGGGCTCCACCCACGACCGTTCCAGTTTGCGTCTCAAGTCTAAAGATAAATAAAGTTTATCGTTAACATGAGTTACTTGACGACAAAGATCCATAAAGTACAATCATGTAGTTGGGATAACTTCCGATATGCAATCCTTTGGATATCATGTGAGTTTGGCAGGACCTTCCTCAATATACATAGTATATTATTACCAATCCCTCAGATTTGTCTTAATTCAATCATATTCCTATATGATTGATCGACAATGGACAATTTAGAATAACACAAGTTATTCAAGTAGTTAAACATGCAAATATTGGATACAATGTATTATAAATGAAAAATAAACATAACTAATATTTTATTTCATTAAAATAATAATTGTTTAATACATCATTTATCCAAATACAAACCACGGATTTACATGAAACTACTAGCTAAACGAAGTCCAATGCTATCAGCATGTTGATTAAGCTTTGCCTTAGGTAAAGCCTTCGGGAAGTGATCAGCTAGATTGTTATCTGTGTGAACTTTGACTAGATTGATTTCACCAATGTCGACTTGTTCTCGAACATAGTGATATCGTGGAGGAAAATGTCTGGCGCCCTTTATGACTCCTGGTTCATTAGCGAATGTAATTGCTCTAGAATTGTCACAATACATTTTCATAGGTTTATCATTTGAGGGCATAACACCGAGGCCTGAAATGAACTTCCTAATCCAAACAGCTTCCATCGCAGCTTCTGAAGCAGCTACGTACTCAGTATCTGTTGCAGACATCGCAATTGTACTCTGCTTGGTGATTTTCCAATCCACTGCTCCTCCATTGACAACAAAGACATATCTCGTTTGAGACTTCGTATCATCTTTATCAGTTTTCCAGGACACATCGCAGTAACCTGTAACATCAAGTTCTGCTTCTGGATTCCCACCATACACAAGAATCATATCTCTATTAGCCCTTAAGTACTTGAGAATGTTCTTAACAGCAGTCCTGTGGAGATCACCTGGATTCTGTTGATATTTTTTGCAAACGCCACATCTGGCCTTGTGCATCTTACTGCATACATGATAAATCCTACAGCCGAAGCATAAGGAACATTTTTCATGCGTGCCACCTCAGCAGGTGTTAAAGCACATAGTTTGCTGCTTAAGCCATGTTCCACTTGCATTGGAAGATATCCCTTTTTGAAATCTTGCATCCTGAATCTCTTCAAGATTTTATCAATGTAAGCACTCTGACTTAATCAAATCAACTGCTTAGATCTATCTCTGTAGATCTTGATTCCTATAATATATGATGCTTCCCCTAAATCCTTCATAGCAAAACATCTTCCAAGATAGGACTTTATCTCTTGTAAACTTGGAATGTGTTTTCCCATAATCAATATGTCATCGACATACAGGATAAGGAAAGTAACATTACTCCCACTAACCTTATGGTATACACATGGTTCATCAAGATTCTGAGTGAAACCAAATTTCTTGATTTCCTTGTCAAATCTCTTATTCCATTGCCTTGATGCCTGCTTCAATCCATAAATAGATCTTTGAAGGTTGCATACTCGCTTTGGAAATTTTGGATTCACGAACCCTCAGGCTGCCAAATAAAAATATCTTCTTCAAGGCGGCCATTCTAGAAATCGGTTTTGACATCCATTTTCCAAATCTCATAGTCATAGAATGCTGCTATGGCTAAAAGAATCCTAATAGATCTAATGTCTGCTACAGGAGAAAAGGTTTCCTCATAGTCAATCCCGAAGGTTTGAGTATAGCCCTTTGCTACTAGATGAGCCTTATAGGTGTGTTCTTTACCATCCATGTCAGTCTTCTTCTTGAAGAGCCACTTGTTGTCAACGCCTTTAGCGTTAGGAGGAAGGTCTACTTCAATCCAGACATAATTATCTTTCATGGATTGCATCTCCCCATTCATTGTTGCTTTCCACTTGTCCTTTACAGGATCAGCCACGGTAGCTTTATAGTTAGCGGGTTCTCCAAGATCCCCTAAGCTATATTCCTCGACCTCTACATTAAGACATAGACGATCAGGAGCATATATCGTCCTTTCAGACCTACGAATAGGAGTAACTTCAGGTGGAGGTGCGAGACTTTCAGGCTCCTCTTGAAGTTGGCTAGTGTTTTCAGAAGGTAGTGTATCTTCTACTTAATCATCTTCCAGATCAATTACTCTCCCACTTAATTCTTGAGATATAATATTCTTTTCAAGGAAATCTGCATACCTAGCTACAACAATTTTGTTTTCAGGTGGGTAGTAAAAATAGTAACCCATCGTTTCTTTTGGGTATCCTATGAAGATACACTTAACAGATCTATGTAGGAGTTTAACTGGTGAGTCACGTTTAAGAAAAGCCTCACAACCACAGACCTTTAAGTAAGACAAGTTGGGAGCTTTTCCATACCATAATTCGTATGGAGTCTTATTAACCTTCTTGGTCGGAACCATATTTAGAATGCGAACAACAGTCTCTAAAGCATAATCCCAAAAGGATAAGGAAATAGTTGTAAGATTAAACATTGATCGTACCATATCTAGCAATGTCCGATTTCTCCTCTCAGACACACCATTATGTTGTGGTGTGTATGGAGGTGTGAGCTTCTGGACAATTCCACACTCTTTAAGGTAATCTTTAAACTCTTGATTAATGTATTCACCACCTCTATCAAATCGAAGAGCCTTAATCTTCTTTTCGAGTTGTAATTCTATTTCATTTTTGAAAACCTTAAATGTTTCAAACACTTCATGTTTATGTTTAAGTAAATAAACATAACCATAACGACTGAAATCATCTGTAAAGGTTAAGAAGTAGCTAGCACCTTGCTTTGACACATGTCTAAGTGGACCACATACGTCAGTATGAATCAATCCAAGTAGATCTGAAGCCCTTTGTATTTTATGCGGAAAGGGTTTCCTTGCCATCTTCCTAGATATACAAGATTCGCTTTTATCAAATGGTTCATCATTGATACGTTGCATAAGCCCATCGTGTTGCAGCTTTTCCATGCAATTCTTGGCTATGTGGGCAAGTCGACAATGCAAAAGATAAGTAGAATCCAAGTCTGACTTGACGTTCTTATTGCTAATGATATACACAAAATTATTTCCATTTGATATAGGTTAATGCATATCAATT
Organism: Artemisia tridentata subsp. tridentata; assembly: GCA_021014915.2. Taxonomy (NCBI): domain Eukaryota; kingdom Viridiplantae; phylum Streptophyta; class Magnoliopsida; order Asterales; family Asteraceae; genus Artemisia; species Artemisia tridentata. The sequence goes on along the minus strand of CP139506.1, from coordinate 174,372,779 downwards.
TCAAACACACCATTTACAGGAATTGCATTAATGTAAAAAATATTATTTAAAGAAACAGAAATTCAATTACTAGTAAATGTGTGAACATAACCAATAGCTAATAACAAAGAAACTGAAATGACACTCTAATAATAGAAGGTGCATAATGACAATTGTTCAAAACTAGTACTAAACCCGAAGGTAAAACTAAATCAAACGTCCCTATGGCTTCAACAGCTGCATGTATTTCCTTCCCCACGTATAGGTATTGCTCTCCATAGGCCAGCTTCCTTGCTCCTCTAAGTCCCTGTAATGTGTTACAAATATGAGTACCACATCGAGTGTCATACACCCAGTAATTATGCTTACGAGAAAAAGAAAATAATTCAATCATGAAGATACCTGAAGTGCTGGCAACATGTCCAGCATTCTTTTTCTTATTTTGTTGCAGCTCAGTTAGGTAAAGAGGGTAGTTCCTCTTCTAGTGTCCTACTTCGTTGCAGTGTTGACAAGCCATATGCTTTCCTGGATGATCTTTCTTTTTAGGAGGGTTCTTTTTCGGCATGGTTTGGTAAGCCATAACCTGCTTACCCTTTCCCTTGCCTTTCCCTTTCCCCTTTTCGCTTGCGGCTTGTTTGGCTTATGAACCCTACCAGCTTGTATTTCTAGTACCCGAGGTGTAGGAGCCTTTTTCGGTAAACCCTTCTCATAACCAATTAGCATTGCATGCAACTCACTAACTGTCTTCCCCGTGCAATGCATGTTATAATTGCGCACAAATTCAGCAAACTCCTTGTTAAGGGATCTGTTGATCAGGCCAACACATACATCTTGTGGGTGATGATAGTTGAGACGCTCAAGTTGATCCAAGTAACTTTTCATCTCAAGTACATGAGTACTCACGGATTTACCGTCCTCTATTTTTGCAGCCGTGTAGAGAATCAAGAACATAAAGTTCTACACCTGCCTTTTTCTCAAACATAGATCTGAGTTTAGTAAGCATTCCCTGGGGAGAATGATTTTTAAATTGCTTTTGCAATGAATGGATCATACTGCCAAGCATAAGACATGCGACCTCATTATGTCGGTCATACTGAAGATTCCATTCTGCCAACACATCAGCTGGTGAGTTAGCAGGAGAAGCTGGAGGAATAGGTTGTTCCAATATATCTAGTCTCCAAGAAACATGCAGGACTATCCTGAGTGATCTATACCAATCATTGAAATTATCTCAAGTCTATTTTTCTCGATCAAACATAGATTTGAAAGCAGAACTTAGTGTGTTATTATCAGGTAGAGCCATTCTACAGAAAAAAGTTCAAAAGTTAGTACTTTCGATAATATAACCTTTAAAGAAAATTAAATACCCATTGGTTAATATTCATATAAACCATAGAATTTTCATAAAGCTAGGATCAAAATTGACATAGTTCCATTACATCAGTTGATCTGCTAGTAATGAAAGTACTCAAAAAGGTAAGTTTCGTACAATAATTGCCAATCTCGTATTGCAACTCCTAGATAATTATGGTACTTACCAATTGCGAAACTATTTGCAATGTAAGCATGTTTCATCCCATCTAATGCCTTGGGTTAAGGGATCTCACCATGTAACTCAATTAAGTTGTCCAATTTAAAAAACTGTAAATTTATTCCAGTTACGTCTCACGCAACGTGGAGATTTACCTTGGGATTACAATCTAGCTACGTCTCACGTAACGTAAATGGAAACTGTATGTGTTTCTTTAAGTGGATGGCATAAACTTAAATTGTTCAAGGGTACGTTTTATATTTGTTGTGTAGTTCAAATATGTATGAAGAAGCATGCACACATCTTCGTATTATAGAGTTTTAATAAAAAACTTTACTCATTAGTTCTTTTATTATGGTGTATGTCATACTTATGTGCCAATCTTGTGAACATAAATAAATGACCATTACACCTTTAAAGTGGACGATTAAACATGATTTAAGAATAAAGTAATAAAGTTTTATTCTTGATATTACCCTATCAAAAGTTTACGGTAGCTCCATTTGACGCATAAAGAAGCGGATTAGCGCGAAGCTTATTAAAAACCTTCTTCTTTAGGGATAAACCCTCCTTATACCTCTCTTATAGTTTGTCACAATGGGTGAGCCGATGTTACTAATGATACAAACTACAATATCGCTTGAATAAAAGTTTGAAACTTTATTATTAAAACACATTATAAACTTTAAATTTGTTAATCTCGACACGAGGATGCATTTAACGCATTATGACATGTAAGGCCAACCCCTATAACCTGTATCGGATACCACTGTTGGAATTTACTTATCATGACATTCATATAATAAGCACAAATCACAAAGTACTCAGCGAAAGTCATAGATCAAATATATGTAACTAATTAACCTCAAATTAAATCATAAACGTACCTTGCAAGCTACCACGCAAATCAAAGATCAACAAAATCACAAACCCTAAAACTTAGGGTTTTGGTATTAGACTTTTAATGCGAATAGACAAGGTCTCACCAAAAATCCAATAGGGATTTTTCCTATGGTTTTGTACACGCGTATTGTTAGTGATTCAATGCGAATGCTAGTTCAAGGATCACAATAACTGGCCAAATCACTTGGATTTCGTTCAACAGAAATCGCAATTCCTTGTGGAATTGTAGTTCGACGTGTGGAGACAAAAGAGGAGAAAAGAGAAGAAGAATTAGCTAGTTAGGGTTTTCCAAGAGTACCCAATAATGAATGCAAGGCATTATATATATATAGGTAGATATCTTTGAGTCCAAGTTTGAGTGGTACTCTCCCCTTGGAACCCTTATCGACCGGCTACATAGCCCAAGAGGGATTCTAGATCCTTCACTGCTATTTTCTCTTTAGTCCTTGTATTTATCATTTAACGACCGTTAGACCAAACACCGTTAAGTCCTAACGACCATTAGACGTTATTGTGAGATAATGATTAAATCATAACATTTATATATTAATTATTATACATTGAATCTCATACGTAATGCATGCAATCCCATAGTCTCGAGTTCGAACCGGACAAACGGCATATTAAATATCGTCCATAAACTTACAGTATATGCCTTGTGGATATATGCCTTGGCTGTAATAACGGAAGTTGCCAAATGAGTTTGCTTAGATAATAAGTGGCTGCTAAGTGGATATATGCCTTAACTGCAATAATGAAGGTTGACAAGTGAATCTCAGACTCAACCATCCTTCCGTTACTTAAAGCCAAAACAGATATATTTATTATATCATCTTTTGAAAACAAATATTAAACATGGATGATACAATCATGCTTTCACAATTACCTAAACTATGTGATGATTTGTTGAATATTTGAAGTACATTCGAGAAAAATAAAGAAAACACATTAAAAAATGTTAAACAATGTATTGAACGATAAGCATATAAACTAAACAATGCTAAACATTAAATCTTAACGAACGGAAATAACTATCATGACATATTCATAAACATGGCTAACACCAAGGGTGTTAAACATGGCTAACACCAAGGGTGTTAGCCATAATATAAGTAAAAGCACATGAAGATAATTCAAACGATAAACAAATGGAAATCATAATGAAGTCGATATGCAAATCGAATGGTTAAACCTAATGTGATGATACGAGACCTTCTTTCCTTGATTTCCCAGCTCTTGGGACTGATCTTGGGGCCTTGGAATGGTGAAATTCGGCTGTGGTTGAGTGTGGTGAGTAAATGATATAAAAAACCTCTCATATAGGGTTTGTATTTGTAGTCTTCTGTCAGGGCTGGAATGCAGCGTATTTCATAGTGAATACGGTGTTTTCTGGATTTCTTAATTGCTGACGAAGAAAGCATATTCTACGTATCTTTTAAATACGGCATATTGCTAGAGATAAATACGCCGTACACCTTCGAATCCTCAAAATACTTTGATTGGGGATAAGATCTTCAATATGGCGTATGGCCAGAGTTTCATACGCCATATGCCTTCAATGGTTGACTTGGGCTTTGACTGTAGAGCTTTCTAATACGGCGTATTGCCAGAGTTAAATACGTCGTATACTTCAATATTCACCAATACTTAGTGAATTCTTCTAGATACCAATACGGCGTATGACCAGAGTCACATACGCCGTATGCTCCTTTACAGCTTGCATACAAAGTTATCATAATTAGCTCCAAATCGTGTCTTCTTTCCGTGTCTTTTGCAATATTGCTCCATAATCACTGAAATAGGAAAACTTAGGCAATTACGTATCAATTCAGATATAAATATGCATGATATGAGCAATTAAACATGTGATAAGTATTCAAAAATATAGGACTTATCAGTTACCTAGAGAAAGAAAAGAAGGTAACCAATGTTCGAACCTACGATTCGTTCAACGAAAAATGGAAGGGTTTGTGTCTTAAAGTAGCTCAATTTTTTGGAGTCTTAGCCAAAGTGGTTCGAAGGACGCATAGTGGAGCCAATGACGAGGATTACATCCAACAGGCACTTAACGAATATTGTCCTAAGTACGGAGTACCTTTTACACTTCTTCATGCGTGGAGAATTTTAAAAGTGTCTAAAAAATGGAGGGATGCGGAAATTCCAAAATTTGAAGAAGTGGAAAAAAATATGCTTTTAAGAAATTTAAGTCATCGGGGTCTACTTCGTTCAACACATCGGAGTCAATAAAGGGTGGCTTAAATCTCAATCAAATTGCTGGAGACGAGGAGGGAGAAGAGGTGCAGGAAGTTCAACCAATGGGCTGGGACAAAGCGAAGAAGAAAGCGTCTTCATCATCCGTTATGTCGGCATCGTCAGCAGCGGGTAGTGATGAAGCGTTAGCTATGTTGTTTGTCAATGAATTTGCAAGTCAAACATAGTCGTTTATGACAATGAAGAAAACTGACCGCAACACCTTTTTGGAGATCAAGAGGCAAAAAATGGAAATAAAACAAAAGAATTTCAAACTACAAATAGAAATGTTCAAATTCCAACAACAAAAACAACGACGAGAAGACGAGTTGTTCTATATGAGCCTCGTTGATCACTTGAGCGAAATCCACCTCGAAAATGTGTTGCAGATGAAGCAGATGATCAAAGAGAAGTATAATTTAGATTATTAGTTTATGTTTATTAAGGTAATGTTTTTAGTTATGAATAAAAGTTTAATTTATTTTTGGGTAAATTGCAAAAGTCCCTGTGGTTTCCTGATTTTGCACTATATGACATTTTTTATTTTTATGGCAAATTATGCCATTACTGTTTATCTTTTCTAATAATTTGTGTCCCTTGCCCCAACGATCATTATCTTTTTCCGTTAGTTAAGGTCAAACGCCTCGTAAAATGACTATTTTGCCCTTGTCTTCAACCCAGCTCTCATTTTATTTTGAATTTGCGGTTTTATTTTTATCCCACCACATCGCCCATCACTTTTAACCATAAATTTCAACCAAACTAACCTTATTTTGATCACAATAACATCATGAACACAGTTATCAACTAAATTTAATTCAATTCATTACTAATTTCACAATCTGCAACCACAACTTTTCAAAATCAAAAAGGGAGGGAACTAGCACAACCACTTCAAAAAACACAGTTAAAGAAGAAATAATATCTAATCACCCATTGTTTCTACATCAAACTGATGAAAACATATAAGACAATTAAGTCAAAATTCAAGCATGAGATAACATAAGATAACTAAAAGTCAACAAAGCAGTCGAACTAAATCTTGCTAATAAGATAAATTACAACATAGTAGTAAAAAGATAGATAATCACGACAAAGGTTCAATAGAACATAAGACAGAGAGTCATGATAAAACATAAAAGACAAATATCTAGACCTTACATAATTAAAAACAGCTTAATATAACCATATCATGAAAGATAGATAGGAAAGCTTTCACGGATTTTGACTCGTTCCTTAATGAGTTGCACGATATAATTGTTAATCGATGTCCACATGTGGTACGGGTTCCTTAAACACGTGTAGTCCTTTACGACCCTGAAATGTATTTTTGCAACATTGAAACTTAGATGCATGTGGTTCTGGCATTGGTCAAAGTGGTGGTTCAAGGTCACCGGTGTGATACCCTTCTAAAGAGCCATCTACTTTTCTTTGGTAACGAACCGCATGGTTGTGATTTTTTGTTTTTAAGTTTATGGATTGTGCATCCATGGTGAATGAGTTTGATGAACAAGGTTGATGAGATGAGATTTAAGGATGTAAGTGTAGTATGGTGAATATAAAGTATTAAAAGGGAGAGACCTTTGACTAGTGTTTGAATGGTAGGTTTGAATGTTGTTACAAACACTACTGAATTACTACACAAAGGGTGCCATGTGCATTGACTGTCGTTACAGTAGAAGAAGATTACAAAATTTCTGGTTCGTGAGTTAATTTTGTTAGATAAGAAGATGATACATTTAATTTGATGAGGTAGATGTCAATAAAAGAGTGAATAGATAGATATGGCAAACCTTCCAACTTGTCTTCCCAACATAGATATGGCACACCTTCCAACTACAAAATTGAAGTGAAAAAATATGGCTGGTAATGATACAGAGGTAGAGGTGTTGGATGATATCAATGAATCTAGCAAAATGACATGCATTGACTGTTATTTTCGAAAACAACATAAGGCTGGTTTAACTTTTGATGCAAGGCCTAAACCTAATAGAGAAAGTATGTGGTATTCCTGTTGGACGCATGGATACAGAGGCAGAGGTATTGCTACAGCTGGTCGAGATGGTGGTGCAGTAACTATAGGTGGTGGTGGTGTGGGCTTAAGTGTTAGAAGGGGAAACATAACTAAAAGAGGTGGTGCAGTGGGTAGTGGAGATTGAAATGGGACAACAACACCACCTGAAGAATGAGGAGATGAGTTTATTTTAGATCGAGGAGAAGAGTCTATTGAATTAGATGATTGTAGATCGCCCCAACCTAGTAATAGTAGTGAAGAAGAAAGGAGTGCACGACCAAGTCAAGAAAGTGAAGGACCAAGTCAAGCAAGTGGAAGCCAAGCAACTGCATTCAAAAGAACCAACAAGACTGCATGCAGGTTCAGTTCATGATAATTTCATGGTTGATGGATTTTTTTGAATATGTTATTTTTATTTTTATTACTTTTATAGGAGGTGAATAAACTACTTATTTCATGGTTGTAGGTTATGTGTACAAAACTGAAAATGCTATCACAGTCATACCCACATACTGCAAATGCCACAAACTGCAAATACCAAAAAAAGAGTGGTTGGGCAGTTTAAACTATGTTTGACTTTAGTCATGAAACCTTCCAAACATAAATCACAGCCTTGTTAAGATTGTTTGACTAATGAAAGTCAAACTAGTATATTTTTATTTTTTGGACACACATATTACAATAAAATTTGAACTAAATCTTGCTAATAAGATAAACTGCAATAAAATAGTAATAAGATAGATAATCACGACAAAGGTTCAACATTACATAAGATTGAGAGTCATGACAAAACATAAAAGCTAAAGATCTAGACCTTACATGATTAAAAACAACGTAATACAACCATATCGAAAGATATAAAAGATTTCATTGATTTTTGACTTGTTCCTTTATGAGCTCCACGAGATAGTTGTGAATGCTTGTCCACATGAATCGCGTCTCTTCCTTAAACAAGTGTATTTCCTCACGTAACTGAAATATGTTTCAGAAGCATGTGGTTCTAGCATTGGTCTAAGTGGTGGTTCAGGGTGACCGATGTTATACCATAAAGAAGAGCCTTCTATGGTTCTTGTGAAACCATAAGGGTGTGTTTTTGAGTTTGTTTATTGTGCATCCATGGTGACTGATTTTGATGAACAAGGTTGATGAGATGAGAGTTAAGGATGTAAGTGTAGTGTGGTGAATATAAAGTATTAAAAGGGAGAGACCTTTGACTAGTGTTTGAATGGGTAGGTTTGTGTGTAAATGTGAAAAGTTAATAATCTGCAACCTGGTTTAGAAACATAAATGAAACCATCTTCCAAACATCCCCTTCAAGTTCCAAACACCTCATAAATTGCAAATACAAATGCCACAAACTGAAAATGCTAATGCAAATGCCTAAACTGCAATTTCTAATCCCAAAAACTCATTTATCTCACATCATGAAACTACCTTATGGATATAACTCATATCAAACCAGATACACATCAAAATACATAAAAGTTAATAGCATCCATACTTCATTACTTATAAAAGTTAAATACGCATATTGTTTTTTGCATCTATAGATGCCAAAACAACCATTAAAACTGTGGAAAACTAGAAGGGGGGTTGAATAGTTTTATCGCTTAAAATTAATTTAAACTATTTTGTAACTTATGTGAATTCAATGAAACTGTGCACACAAAAATAATCAAACAATATATCCAAGAAGTAAAAGAGAGAAATGATCAAACCACATAACACGGATGTTTATAGTGGTTCGGCTACAAGGACTCTTTTCCTTGCCCTACTCCACTTCCCCGAGCCTTTAACTCGAGAGTTATCCTTCACTAAGAAACAAACTCCCTTCTAGGTGGAGAAAACCTTTACACGTCGCTTACTTCCTTTTCCGGTACTAAGCTAAACACCGGGTTCTATTTCAAGGTAGAACCAACCTAACGTCGCCTATACAATTACCGACACTAAGCTAGATGTCGAGTTCTTTACAAGGGTACAACCACTCCCGTTTGGTTCTTTCACAAGGGTACAACCACTCCCTACACTCTTTGTGTTTTGAGCACTAAAACACTAACCACACTCACTGAGATAAATGATACAAATAATAATGTGTGAACTACAACTATATCACACAGTAACTTAAGCTAAAGGTTTTACACGTCTGTGTTGAACCTTGATGCTTAATCTCCTTTGCTACAAAAGGAAAGATCAATGAAATGAATGAATGATAAATGTTAGATGATATGTAAATGAATGAGTATGAATGTTAGGCTCTATGAGTGATGGTGTGTCCAAATGATCAGCTTGCTATTTATAGGCAAGCTGGTGAACAGCCGGCGGATCCCATAAAAGGGATCCGTCCTTTATATCGATTGGTTCCGCCAACTTGACAGCAAAATGACAGCTTAGAGTTTTGAAAATCTTTCCAAATCCAGCTGTATCCTCCACACCTTTGTCATGTCATATCAAAATCTTCCAATGTCAACTATCTTGCTTGAAGATCTAGCCAAGATATTATGTATGATGCATGCCATGATGTCATTGTATCATTTTAAAAATAAAGTTTCCTTTTAAGGAAATAAACTAGTAGATGTGTAAAATGTAATTCTAAGTAAACTTGTGAAATGTAAAATGTGTTTTAAAGAGACTTTAGCTAGCATTTATAATTTGCTAAAGGGTATACTTTGTAATTGTCATTAACAAAACTAAGTAAAGATCGTAAAATATAAATAACGTTTTTAGGACGATATTTGTATTAACAATCTCCCCCTTTTTGTTGATGACAGAACCTAAAGTATATTTTTGAGCAAATTATAAATATAGCATGAGTTCTTTAAAATATAGATTAAGTTTGTTTTATTTGAGTTTAAAAACTCTTTTTATGCAAAAGTGTATGTACTGTGATGATTCACAGTTATGCAAACTTAATCATTTCTCCCCCTTTTTGTCGAAACAAAAAGAAGTGTTGCGTAGCGGAATGTGATTTTGAGAACTTTAACAGCTCCCCCTAGTTTGATACTCCCCCTAAATGGAGTAACAAGGTAATGATGCATAATCCTACAAGACAAATGGTTAGAAAAATGAAATGCTCCCCCTCGATGTATACTCCCCATTACAAGAGTCCCAACGTATACATTAGAAGGGTATGAGATGCTGCAAAAGAAATGTTAGTTGTGAATAGCCTCAATGGAGAAGCATAATGCATATGATATGGTCATTCAAATAAGAATGATAATCTAGTTAACTTTAAAAAGTCAAAATGTAGTGTCTGATCAACATTTTGTACCTAAAGTATAAGTGATCAAACTAGAATGTAGATTCAAAATAGCTATATAATGATGTTAGTTACCTAACTAATGATAATATGCTTTATGTTGATCACTCATAAGCATAAAAAAACATCACATTCATTCATTGAAAATTATGTGACAAAAGTCACAAACATAATATGATGTTACAAGAAAATGAAAAATAAGAAGTCCCACAACAACATTTAAAAGGTCCTATATAATGAGACTAAAATTCTCCTATTGAGGAGGATGAGAGATGGCGTTTAGACGCTCAAGAATGTGGTTCAGAATGAACCTCATTTCATTTTGGAGCTCGTGCACCAAAATGTTTGTCCTTTGAGCTATGTGAGCGGTTCTTTCACACATGTTGCAATCATGGCGAGCAAAACCGGGCGGAAGAGTAGACTCATTTGGTTGTGGTGGTTGTGGTTGTGATTGGTTGTTGGGTGGTGGTGATTGTGCTTGTTCATTGGTTGGTGGTGGTGTTTGGAGGGAGTTCATGAGGATGTTTTGGAGGTCCATGGCTTCATTGAGGCGGTGATCTACCATACCCGAGAGAGTGTAGAGACGGTTGAGCTCTTCACTAATCTCCTCTTGGGTTTGAGGCAAATTGATCCACATTGCCTCGTCTATGGCAATGAGAGTTGATGTGGGTGAGAGAGGTGGTATTTGAGGTTGAGATGATGGTGCATCATGGTATAAAGGACCATGGATATCCGGGAAAATCGGATGAAAAAGCATAGGCTCTTGACCTTCAAAGGTCATGGGTGGAGGATTGGTTGATCTTGGTGGGAGATCCTCCAAGTCATTAAGGTATAGATGAGGTGATGTAGGTGGAGTCCTAAATAGCTCCATAGGTTGGAGTTTGGGTGAGTTTGGTTGTGATTGAGTTTTAACAGTCTGTGATGGAGCGGGTGGTGGTGTGGTTGCTATTGGAGTTATGGATGGAGGTGGAGTTTTTATGACAACATTGGATGGTGTAGGTGTGGATAAAGTAAGAAAATTTTCACTTGCTATAGGAGATGAGATATTAAGAGGAGATGATTCCTCTGATGATGAGTTAGCAAGATTTATGAAGCAACATGGCTTAACACTAATGCGGGCAGTGCGTTTTGGAGGTCTAGAGGTGGAGGAGTTGGTTGATTTGGTCATGGTGAGCTAAGAGAACTAAGATGTACAGGTTGTATGTTGTGAAGAAGGTGAATGAGTGAGTTTTGCTCTAAGTTATGATCTTAATATATAGGCAGATAGTTTATAGAAACTAGTGTTTGGATTTGATGTAAATCCAATAGAGAATGTTGGTTCCTAATGATTTGGAATAGAAATTTGTGCAAATCACATCACATAAGTCAATCCATTGAACTTATGTTGAGTAATATGATGAAGATATGCAATAAATGCAAAGGGATAGCGGAAAATCCTGTGATGTGATGTACCCATGATTTGAAGAATCCCTAAAAAGGGTTCCTTGTTTGTATAGGAAAGGTAACTCACTCCTTAAATTTAAAAATTCAAATTTTGGTGGGAAATGTTGTTCTTAAGTTTCTAAGAGTTTCTAAATCATTCTAAGATGTATAATGATAAGTGAACCTATTCTAAAGAATACTAGAAACTAAAATCTAAGAATCGGGATGAGTCGAAAAGTTTTAAGAAGTTGACTGTTATACCTGCAGATCCAATCGACAAGGCGTGCGGATCCAAATTTTTGGATCCGCCTGATCCGCAGGTTTAAGTTTGGCGGAGCCAACGCTAACACATGGCGGATCCAAAATGAGGGATCCGTCAGATCCGTTGTTAAGCTTGCAGGAAAAATGTTAGTGTTTGATAGAGAAAATTGATAAAAGAAAAATGAGATGCCAAATCTATCATTAAAGTAAGATAGCACTACAAATATTTGATCTCCTACAAATATTGAAATGTAACTATTATTCATTGAAAATTTGTTTGTGACAAACGTCTCAAACATGAAGTTACATTTAGAAGTCCCTAAAAATTTAAGAAATCCTAGAATAATTCTTTAAAGTACACTAGAATAATTCTAACAGCTTCTATGAAGAGGAATTTGTTGGTGTTGATGGAGATATGATGGAAGTGATGAGACGAAAAGTGTACCGCTTTTAAGGGGTCATTTAAGCCCGAAATCGTATTTATTTGATCAAATATTGCCCTAATTCGTTCCTTTTATCATTTTAGGTTCTTTGGAGTGAAAATCTGGAAAAGGAAGCATTTTGGACGTTTTTGGAGCGAAAAGTGAAGAAAACGACAAAGTCTCCAAAAATCAAGCTGGGAACAGTGCTTGACGGCGTCAAGGATTGCTCTTGACGGCGTCACGGCTTGGCAAAAGAGGTGGATATGACAAATACACGTGACGCGCCAGAAAGTTTTACAAAGGAAGTCTGACGGCGTCACCCTTTAAGGTGATCAAGGCCGTCACGTGTTAAGACAAAGAGAGATGGCCATCAGGATTAAAGAGTGACGGCGTCACGTGTTAAGTCTGACGCCGTCAGATCGGGCCGACAGAAAAATGCCTATAAATATAACCTCACAACTTCATTATTTGCAAGCCCTAAACCCTAAGTCCGATTCTAGGGTTTAGGTAGGTGTTTTTCCAGCAACTTAGAAGGTCTTAATCACTCCATAAACATCTTGTAATGGTGTGTTGATTCTATCTTAATTATGTCTTCCATTATTATTGTTGCTTGTTCTTCATTGATTATGTTTTACTAAATCACCTAGTGTTTACCTATGATTGTGTGAAACTTGTGTATAACTAATTAGATCTTATTGATTTCTTGTTGATGTGTGTGTCCATCTCCATCAATTAGGGCGTGACAACTTCAATAGATCTAATTGGTTTAGCTTATAATTCTTGTTTCCTATTGTCTCTTGTATGATTGGATGATATCGATGTTAGGCTTAAGAAAACTGGCTAACCTCCTATACGGTAACTTGCTTGAACGTCTTAAGAAACATGAACCAAGGTGTACTAAGGTTAATTGGTTGTATTTAATGCATAAGCGAATTCTAGTGATCCCATGTTAGGAGCTTCTTAGCCGGCTCGACATAGGAGTGAAGTAGGAGCTTATAGAGTTAGGGAAGATCGTACACACCCCCACGATTGGTATTAAGGAATACAAACCGTCAATTAAAACAAGGTGTGACAATTCAATAGGTAGAATTGGATAGCTAGCAAGGAGTAACATATCATAGGTAGACATGCTTCACTTCCCTTGTAGAACCCTAGTTTACTTTCCTGCACATTAGTTTAATTAGTAGCTTTTGGGTTAGTTGATTAGCAACTAATTCTGCCCACTCCTTCAAACCAGAGATTTTACTTGCTTTTCATAAAATATAAAAATACAAAAAGAATCATCCCTCACCTCTAGACCTAGTAGATAAATTTCAATCCTAACGAACACTATTCTTTGAGTTGAACGATCAATCCCCCGGTACTTGCCACTTCACTATACTACATCGGTCAGGTACACTGCCTGGTGGGGATTGCAAACTTCTCAAGATCCCTTGAGAGGTAAAACCTGTTGTAAGGTCGCAAAACCATGCATCAAGTTTTTGGCGCCGCAGCCCGGGGAGTAGTTATTGCTTAGGTTGAAATTCTTTTTTATTAGGTCTACTTACTAGATTCCTTTCTAGTAAGATTTTTATTTTCTTTTTATAGGTCTTCTTTAGTCTATCTTATTTCTTTGTGTGTTTGTTCGTAATTTCCATTGACTCTTCCATTCACCATTATGGAGAACGCGAATCCACCATACCACCAACCACGTAATTCACCCACTCCATATGACATCTTGATGTTTAAACAATATAAAGATGAACCTCTCTATGATGCATGGACTCGTTTTAAATATTTACTCCAAAAAGTCCCTCATCATAACTTCAATTTTTGGTCCCTAACTCAAATCTTTTACAATCATGTCAACCGACATGCCCAAAGGGACATTTACCATTTTGCCGGCAGGGATCTTAGGGAATTAAGTGCTGAGGAAGCATGGGAAGCTATTGAGAATTGTGCCCAATATTATTATATAGTAGACAACCCAACAAACATTAATACAAGTCAATTGACCACAAATTTCAAGGATCATGAAACAAGTTTGTTTGGGGATGAGGGTAGAGTTGAGCCACCTAGCTGCATGTCATGGTTAGGCACTACCATAATACAGGATGAACACATAGGTGACCTTGATGTGATGGAGGATTTAGCCGAACATGATCACATTGATCAAAAAGACCTAGGTTTTATGACCAAAGACTTTGAATCCCGAAGAACACATGATGAATCCTTTAGGCAAATTGAACATGGTCGGATTATTGAGGAAGATCCTTATGATTCGGACATAGAAGTTGAGATGCCTAGAGAAGCACTTGAGATACTTGGGAAAATGTTAGGGTTAGATTGTACTAAAACACATGATGAGGATATAGGTGATCTTGACATAGGGAATGATGAGGTAAGTAACATAAGCCCACCAAGTACCCCACAAGTCCTACCATCATTTGAGGCACACACACCACCCATGACTTACCCGGAAGAAGTAGAAGAGACTATAGGAACCCCAATAGAGGTAGAGCCCTTGGACCAAACAAAACTAGAAGAAATAGGTTTGAATACTTGTAGTCATAACTGATGAAGCGAAAAGTGTACCGCTTTTAAGGGGTCATTTAAGCCCTAAATCGTATTTATTTGATCAAATATTGCCCTAAATCGTTCCTTTTGTCATTTTAGGTACTTTTGAGGAGAAATCTGGAAAAGGAGGCATTTTGGACGTTTTTGGAGCATAAAAGTGAAGAAAACGACAAAGTCTCAAAATTGTGCTGGAAATTACCTTAGACGGCGTCAGGATTTGTTCTGGACGGCCCCATGGCTTGGCAAAAGTGGTGGATGTGAAAATTACTCATGATAAGCCAGAGAAATTTGCATGAAATTCTGACGGCGTCACGCTTTAATGTGATCAAGGTCGTCACGGCTTAATTTAAAGAGGGACGGCGTCACCCCTAAGTCTGACGGCGTCAAGCCTTGATAAGCCAGAACGGATTTTGGAGAGCTAAAGAGGGACGGCGTCAAGAAGGTCATCCGGGAACCCTAAAAGCGGCAAGGTGACGGCGTCACACTCCATAACGTGACGCCGTCAGATCTGAAAATCTATATATAGTTTTGCAATTCTTTGTCATTAGTGTGGAACTTATTGTGGAACTTATTGGGGAACTTTGTGTGTGAAAACCCTAGGACGAATTTGGCAGCTCTTTCAAGGCTTTTTGCCTTGAGATCTTCCATGTTACATTGAAGATAAGTTATCAATTAATCATTCAATATGTCTATGTGTTGTTTGATTCTATCTTGTTCTTGTCTTTTGTTTAACATGCTAGGCTAGATTTATCTTGTGTTTGCTTAGATCTAATGAAACCTAGCTATTGATTATTGGTTATTAGTGTGTTGTTAGTTGTATTGGATGATTGTTCATCTATGTTAGGCTTAAGAAAACTGGCTAACTTCTTATTCGGTAACTTGCTTGAACGTCTTAAGAAACATGAACCAATGCTTACTAAAGGTTTTTATGGTTGTATTTAATGCACAAGCGAATTCTAGTGATCCCATGTTAGGAGCTTCCTAGCCGGCTCGACATAGGAGTAAAGTAGGAGCTTGTAGAGTTGGGGAAGTACGTACGCTACCCCACAAATGGTATTAAGGAATACACCCGTCATCCACGCAACTAATACACACTAATCAACCGGTAAAAGATAGTTAGGGAGTAAGGAAATCTAAGTAAACACATTTCCCTCCACATAAGTTTTCACCAACCTTTTCATTTTTGTTATTTTATTTTATTTGCATTCGTAGTAATTTGGGTTAGTTGACTAGCAATTAATTCCGCCCACTCTTTCAAACCCGAGATTTTACTTGCTTTCATAAAAATATAAAAACACAAAAAGAATCTTCTCTCACCCTTAGACCTATTAGAGTAGTTTTTCATACCTAACGAACACTATTCCCTGTGGAGAACGATCAATCCCCCGTACTTACCACTACACTATACTACATCGGTCAGGTACACTGCCTGGTGGGGTTGTAAGCCTCTTGAGATCCCTCGAGAGGTAAAACCTGTTGTAAGGTTGCAAAACCACGCATCAAGTTTTTGGCGCCGTTGCCGGGGAATAGTTATTGTTTAGGTTGAATTTTTATTTTATAGGTCTACTCACTAGATTCATTTCTAGTGAGATTTTTATTTTATTTTTTTTAGGTTTTCTTTAGTCTATCTTTTTTCTTCGTTTCTTTGTTTGTAACCATTACCATTAGACATCATGGAAGATGGTAATATCCTTGATCCCAACATCCCACCACCACAACAACCACCACCACCTCCTAGAGCCCGTACTTTGGGAGAGTACTCCCGTCCTAGCCACCATGGCTATCGAAACACCATTGAGCTCACTCAAGGAGCCAATGTCACACCCTTGCGATCCGACACCATCCGGTTGGTGCAAAGCGGATGCGCATTCCATGGACTTCGTTCCGAAGATCCTAACCAACATCTCAAGGACTTTCTCAAAATCGTTGATTCTATAGACCTTGATGTTGCCACTCGAGAGACGACCCGATTGCGTCTCTTTCAATTCTCTCTGCGGGACCAAGCTAGTCAATGGCTAGAGCGTCAACCCGCCGGATCCATCACCTCTTGGGATGATCTCACCACTCGTTTCCTTGCTCAGTTTTTCCCACCGGGAAGAACTACCAAGCTAAGGAATGATATCTTGATGTTCCAACAACGTCAAGGCGAAACCCTCTACGAGGCATGGACTCGATTCAAGGACTTACTCCAAAAAGTCCCTCATCATGGCATAGAACTTTGGCTCCAAGTCCAAATCTTCTATGACCATATCAATCTCTACACGAGGCAAACCATTGACCAATCGGCCGATGGTAAGCTACGTGATCTAAGTGCGGAACAATCATGGGCTATCCTAGAGGATCTTGCTCTTTATGACAACGAAAGTTGGAGTGATCCCCGTGATTTGAACAAAACGGTCAAGGCAATATCTTTGCCTTCGAACAATTCAAGCACTTCCGACCGTAGGATCATAGAACTTGAAGACCAAGTCAAGTTT